>CANIUD010000377.1:0-312500 GCA_947470075.1 Closterium sp. Yama58-4 | reverse complement strand
TGATACTGACTGAATGATGAAGCCTAGCACAAATACGGTGTAGCGAAAAGCCAGCTAGGCGGGGTCCTTGGGATCGCCAACGCATGCACGCGCCAAGATCGGAAGCGCTACAATTAACCTTGGAACAAACATCCGGCTACACTACATCCTGTATAAACGTGTAATCAGCACTTTAACAATGGACACAAAACAGCACCAGATTTTACTGCACAAAATGTCAACTACTTCTGAACGTACCCCTCCACAATAACATCCTCACCACACACATGCGCATGCAGACCATGCAGTGGAAACATCTCTCCCACGCCACCCTCTAGCCACCCGCCATTGCTGCTTGCTGCCTCCCTCGGTGCACAACCACCCAGCACAGGTGAGAGCGCAACCACCACCTTCTCCACTGCATCATCCTCCATCAGCCAGCTGCCCAGCGACCAGCCCTCACCACCACTAGAAGAGCTGTCCCCGTCGCCGTCGCTGCTGCTGGTGCTATTACCAGCGGCGCCTTGCGCCACCGGGTGCCAATCCCAGAGCACGGAGTTGCAATCACGCTCCAGACACAGCTCCATGACATCACATGGGGAGAACCCATCCGGCAGCACCACTAAATCCACTCCGCACTCCCCCAGCCACTGCTCCGCTGCCGCCCGGCCTGTTGCCGCCGCCGCACTCACATCTACTACCACTGCAGACTCGCTGGTTACCACGAGTGTGGGCGCCAGCGAGGTGTCGAAAATGGGTGCGGAGCGAGGGAGGTGCGTGAGGGAGCGAGCAACGACCACACGCAGCGGCTGCTGGCAATCGGGCTCCGAGGACAGGAGGGACGCTGGGCTGGTAGAGGAGTCAGATGAAGCAGCGTCGCCGTCGGAACCAGCAGCAGCAACAGCAGAGAGGAGGTCGGTGTCTGTGATGACAGCTGCGTCGTACTCCGCCAAGAGCTGGCTGCGGTAGCTGCCCGCAGCACAGCCTGATGTGCCGATGGATGGGAGCAGCGAGCCCGAGAGAGAGAGGGAGTAGCTGCATGGCAGGGTGGATTGGTGGGTGCAGAAACAGGGTTGGTGGAAATGCAAGAAAGAGGGGGGGGAAGAGAAGGGGGGAGAGGGAGGGAGAGGGGGTTGGAAGGGCATGGTGAGAAGGAGAAGCACAAGTGAAAGGAAATGAAGAAGTCTACCTGAAACCGCCAGCAAGCTACGCCAATAGCAGCATGCCAAAAAATCTCAACACCTACCAAAACCCCTCCCACAACCTCTATCTAGCTTCACCCAGCCCTGCGGTCCACCGGAACAAATACGTAGTTGGGCAGGAACAGTTTTGCCTCCTCCCCAGTCCCATCCACCCGTGGGAGGAGGCAGCGCGCGCACGCACCGCAGAATGGAGTAGGGGCGCTGGTTGGCGATGCGGAACATGAACGCCTCCACGTTGCGCCGGCACGCCGCCTCCTCCACGCCCACCACCACCTCCACGCCCGCCCGCCGCAGCGTCTGCACGCCCTCCCCGCCCACGAGGGGGTTCGGGTCCACCGTCCCCACCACCACGCGCCGCACGCGCGCCTTCACTAGCGCCTGGCTGCACGGCGGCGTGCGCCCGTGGTGGTTGCAGGGTTCGAGCGTCACGTACGCCGTCGCGCCCGCTGCCGCCTTGCCCGCTGCTCGCAGCGCAAACACCTGGTGAGGGGCGAGGGAAGGACAACGCGGTGAGGGAGGCGGGACTGACGCGACATGCCATGCCATGCCATGACATTTGGCAGTCCGCGATAGCCCTGCCACGACACCTGCCGTGCGACGCCATGCGATTCCTCGCATGCGACATGCGAATGTCAATCCATGCCAGGCTTCTCTTCTCGCTGTGGCGCCGTCGTCGTCGCTGCTTACCTCCGCGTGCGGCTCGCCAGCCTTGGGATGCCAGCCTTCCCCGATAATGGCACCGTCCTTTACAATCACGCATCCCACCATCGGGTTCGGCGACGTGCGACCCAGCGCCTGCCTCGACAGCTCGAGCGCGCGCCGCATGAAAGCCGCGTCCTCGGGCCTTTCACCTTCCGCCATAGCCCGCATTCCGCGGAGCCTCTGCTCCCCCTCCATTTCTTGAAGCTCCCCTGAGACAAGGTCTCCGCCCCTCCGCGCGCTCCTTCCGCGCTTCTGCATTCGCGATGCTTTGCTGACCGAAATGCCTTTTTCTCGCAGCCATCGTTTTCTCTCCAGAAACTCAGTAGTCAAGTTGCGGGATGAGAGAGGCAATGGCCGGAACGCGACGTAGGCATTGGCGCAAGTGGCGGCGGAGAAGACGGCGACAACAGCCATAATGCTTGCTGGTAAAAATGACAAAGCCAGCGAGAATTTGACATGAAATCCTTTGTAGTGCATCGTAACTGCTTCCAGATAATGGGAAACCTGCTATTAGCTATAATGAAGAGTGCGCACCATAACAGATGTTACATGATATGACTATATAATGAGAGTAGAGGTGGAAAGTGAATGGGGAGTAGGTGGGATAAGGAGAAGAGAAAGAAACGAAGAAAATAAATAGGAGAAAACTACATTTACAAAGTCCCCCCCACTCCCCGTCCCATCCTAGCTGTGGACCTGCAATAGAAGCATTCACATGTACCATTAATTCCTCTACTAGGTCCTTGCAGACAAGGTCGGGAATGCGGGCGGATGCACCTACACATGACGTTCGTTCAGCGGGCCTGTGCCATGGTCTGTTCTGCTCCCTTGTTTGGTCCCTCAATGTCCCTCCCCTTATTATCATACCTTCCCCTCCCCCCCCCCCCCCCCCCCCCCCCCCCCCCCCCTTCCTCCTCCCTTCCTCCCCCCTTCCTTCGCCGCCTCCTTCCTCCCTTGTCCTCCCGTGACCTGCCTGGCTTGCATCCTCACTCCCCATCCCAAGCCGCTCAACTTCTCGGTGCATTACCTCTTGTTATAATACAAATTTAGACACTATCTCTGCATAGCTGCATGTAGTCGTGGTTGCAGTGTACTTGGGAGAATCTCAGTCACTAGACCACTAGATATAAAAGAGCTTGTTCCAGTAGCAGGTCTGTACGCCCATAGCCCCCTTGGATAACATGCCTGTAACTTTTTCCTAGGATCAATCGGAAATTCCCAGTCCCGGTCTTCTGACATAATCATATAGTTTCTTGTTGGAGATGTACCATTTGATGCTTCTCATTCCTATATCTTATACTTTACCCATTAGTGAACCCCCTTTTCTCACGATATCTCTCACGTTTCCATGCCTAAGGCTCCCAAGCTACAAAGATTCTGACATGGTATCAAGCTAGGCATTGCTGCCTGCCACATGTTTCTCTCTCTCTCTCTCTCTCTCTCTCTCTCTCTCTCTCTCTCTCTCTCTCTCTCTCTCTCTCTCTCTCTCTCTCTCTCTCTCTCTCTCTCCAATGGCGCCCGTCATGGCACCCATTGCGCCCTCAGTTGCGATGCCCGTAGCAACAATCGCGATGGCCGCCACAGTAGTGAACGTAAACGAGCTCACGCCCCTCCTGGCGCGGCGCCCGTCGTCGACCGTCGACACGTCCGTTTCGTCCCGCCTGTTTCATCACGTTAACCTGCGCCACCGTCCCGGCCCCCCGCGTTAGCTTCCCCCTGTCCCGCTCGTCGCGACCCTCGGCAAGCCCCCCCGTTCCGGCCCCGAGCCCTGCCCGTTGCACTTCAGCAGCAGTCTCTACCCACCCTCCCGCCAAACCCTCTACTGCTACCGCGACTGAAATTTCTGCGGCTGCAACTACTGCGCCTGCGGCTGTTGCATCTGCACCCCTCCCTTATCGCCTCACCCTCACCTTCCTCAACAATCCTGCTGTTAGGGGATGTAATGGGGTTGGCGGCGAATAGTTGAGGAGATGTGGCGGGAGTGGGGCTGCACTGTTACCCGTTGCTCTGCCGCCCCTGACGTTGAAGGGGGAGGCTGAGGGGGTTGCGGTAAGAATCATGTAAGGACAGCTATGGTTGGTGAAGGTTCTAGAGGAAGGGTGAGAAGGGGTGAGATTAAAAGGGGTAGCTGAAAAGGGGGTGAGGTTAAGGTGGTGGTTGAATGTGGGGTGGGGACTTGGGGGTTAGTAAGTGGGTTCGCTAGTAGTGAGCTGTCATGCTCATGCATGACCTCCACCACCTCTCCTATTATTCTCTCGTGAGTTTGGTTCCTCCCAACCCAGCGGCTCGTTCGAGAGAGAGAGAGAGAGAGAGAGAGAGAGAGAGAGAGAGAGAGAGAGAGAGAGAGAGAGAGAGAGAGAGAGAGAGAGAGAGAGAGAGAGAGAGAGAGAGAGAGAGAGAGAGAGAGAGAGAGAGAGAGAGAGAGAGACTAGGCCCAGCCTCCAAGCTCTCAAGCTTAGTTTAGTCTTTGCATAGCATAGATCTAAGGCTCCCTTAGCCACCTGTCCCTAGTGTAGCCCACTGCAGTAAGCTTATAAGGAGTACAAGCTCCTATATAGCCCCCCTTGTTGCTTAATTCCTGCCATTATTCTCTGGTGAGTGTGCTTAATAAACTATATAGTTGGTGTGGTTATTTAGTTTTCTTATATTGGTGTACCAATTGTTGCCTCTCTTGCCTGTATCTTGTACTTGTCAAAACATATGCATATTAGTATCTAGGCTATATTGGGGCTAGCCTTAGAGGGTACAGAAACATTCTCGACACAACTTGTACCCCAACCTTGACCTAATCTCACACAACTTCATGCCTAAGATTCTAAGATGGTATCTAGAGCCTAGAGGTCTCTAGGACCTAAGATAAGGGCCCACCGTTACCACGTTACCTCACCTGCCTTGCCTGCTGCCCGCGCGCGCCTCGGGTGCACGCGCGCGGCCCTTTTTTTTCCCGCGCGCGCCGCTTGAGCAGCCCGCGCGCTCCTCGTTTAGGCCCGTTTAGGCCCGTTTTCGGCCCCGCGCGCCACGTCAGCCGCCCGCGCAGCCTGCCGCCGGCCCGCGCGTCGCGTAAGCCGCCCGCGCGCAGCCCGTTTTCCTCAGCGCGCGGCCCGCTAGCCGCTCGCGCCGTCGTCGCCGCCCGCGCGCAGCCTGATCTGGCCTCGCGCGGCACTTAGCGCGGCTCCCTAGCCGCTCGTCGACCGCCGCGCGCCGCCACCGCGTCCCCTTCGGCCGCCGCCTGTGGCTCTTTCGCCACCTTTCGCCAGGCAATCGCGCAGCCCGTACAGGCCACGTCAGGCCCGCGCGCGGCCGGAACAGCCCACGCCAGGCCTGCACGCTGCATTGCGCCTGTGCTGCTGCTTTCTGCCGCTGCTGCTACTTGCTGCCACTGCTGCTACTTGCTGCAGCTGCTGCTACTTGCTGCCGCTGCTGCTACTTGCTGCAGCTGCTGCTACTTGCTGCAGCTGCTGCTACTTGCTGCAGCTGCTGCTACTTGCTGCAGCTGCTGCTACTTGCTGCAGCTGCTGCTACTTGCTGCAGCTGCTGCTACTTGCTGCAGCTGCTGCTACTTGCTGCAGCTGCTGCTACTTGCTGCCGCTGCTGCTACTTGCTGCAGCTGCTGCTACTTGCTGCCACTGCTGCTACTTGCTGCAGCTGCTGCTACTTGCTTGTTGTAGGAGCAGCCGCCCCTGCAGCAGCCGCCCCTGGCCCCTGGAGCAGCCGCCCCTGCAGCAGCCGCCCCTGCCCCTGGAGCAGCCGCCCCTGCAGCAGCCGCCCCTGCCCCTGGAGCAGCCGCCCCTGCAGCAGCCGCCCCTGGCTACTGGAGCAGCTGCCCCTGCTGCCGCCGCTGCTGGCCCCTGCTGCCGCTGCCGCTTCCGTCACGGCCGTTCGCCGTCGCCGCTGCTGCCGTGACCGCCATCGCCGCTCCTGCCGTGACAGCCGCCGCTGCCCCTGGCGTAGCAGCCGCCGCCGCCGTCCCGGTTCTGCTCTGCAGCCGAGCAGCGGCCCTGCCCGGCCCTGGCCCCTGGAGCAGCTGCCTCTGCAGCAGCCGCCCCTGGCCCCTGGAGCAGCCGCCCCTGCAGCTGCCGCCCCTGGCCCCTGGAGCAGCCGCCCCTGGAGCAGCTGCCCCCTGCAGCTGCCGCGGAGCCCTCGCCCTGCAGTGGTGCCGGCCTTGCCGTTGCCACCGTCGTACGCCTGCCCTTCTGGCCACTGCCGCCCCTGCAGCAGCCGTCCCTTCCCCTGGCCCCTGGAGCAGCCACCCCTACAGCAGCCGCCCCTGCAGCAGCCGCCCCTGGCCCCTGGAGCAGCTGCCCCTGCAGCAGCCGCCCCTGCAGCAGCCGCCCCTGGCCCCTGGAGCAACCGCCCCTGCAGCAGCCGCCCCTGGCCCCTGCAGCAGCCGCCCCTGGAGCAGCCGCCCCTGCAGCAGCCGCCCCTGGCCCCTGGAGCAGCCGCCCCTGGAGCAGCCGCCACCTGCAGCTGCCGCGGAGCCCTCGCCCTACAGTGGTGCCGGCCTCGCCGTTGCCGCCGTTGTACGCCGGCCCTTCTTGCCACTGGTGAGCACTGTCCTGCCCGTACTGCTGTTACTACTGCTCCTGCTGCTGCTGCTCTTTCTCCTGCTACTGCTGCTCGTGCTGCTCCTACGGCTACTGCGCTTTCTACTGCTACTGCTGCTCCTGACGTGGCCGGATGCAGCTCCAGCGCCGTCCGCGTGAGTCCCTCACGCCCCCAAAGCTTCATGAGTGGTACGCTCGTTGGGGTTGTCGGGGTGGCCGTAGTGGGAGTCGTTCTGGTGTGAGTAGTTTCGGGGCTTCTTGCAGTAGCCAGGTGCAGCTGCAGCGTCGTGTGCGCGCGGTCCCTTCGCCCCCGCAGCTTCATGAGTGGTACTTTCAGCGGGGGGGGTCACGGGGTTCTGCTCGCTGCCCGTACGTCATTCGCACTGGTGCTCGGACTGGCCAGCCTTGCGGGACGTTTGGTCACACAGAGTCCCGCTGCTTCGCCAGTCTGAGCGACGCCTGGCGTACAGAGTTTGGCGACGCGGCTGAGCTCCCCGACTGGGTGGAGCTGCTCCGGCAGAGGGTAGATATCTATGCTCTTGACTATGATGCTATCCTCACCGCCATGTATGCATTGCTTACTAGTGATGACGGTGACTGTTACCTGAGTGTTCCGCCCGACCAGGACGGTGCAGCTGCTGCTCTAGGTGCTAGTGAGTCTGCTGCTCCAGGTGCTGGTGAGTCTGCTCTCTCAGGTACCACGTCTGCTCCGGCGTCGCACACTTTCACCCTTGACTCGGGTGCTTCCCGCTCCTTCTTTCGAGACCGCACCACTCTCACGCCGCTCAGTCGGCCGGTTGCGGTCTCCCTGGCAGACCCCTCTGGGGGTCCTGTCCTTGCTCACTACTCCACTGTCCTGCCATGTCCAGCGGTCCCGTCTGGCTCCCTGTCCGGTCTTTACCTCCCCTCGTTCTCTACGAACTTGGTGGCGGTCAGGATGGGGGGGTTGACCAGTTCACCCCTGCGCGTCAGCGGGTGACCCACTGCACGTGTGCAGACACGGGCCGACACTTGGCCACGTTTACCCGTCGGCCGGGGTCGAGCCTGTACACCCTCACTACCGAGTCTCCTCCGGTTGCTGTGCCTGGTCAGGTAGCTGCGTCGGGTCAGGTGTTTGCTGCGGCGTCTCGGTCTGGTCCTGAGTCTGCCCCCTGCTCGTGTCGCCTCCTGTCCCACGAGACTCTTCTCTGGCACCACCATCTTGGTCACCCCTCCCTGCCTCGTCTCCGAGGCATGGCCTCTCGTGTCCTGGTCTCTGGTCTCCCCCGGTCGCTCCCTCCCCTCCCCCCGGGGCCTGCCCCTACCTGCGTCCCCTGCGTCGAGGGGCGGCAGCGCGCCGCTCCTCACTCCTCCGAGTTTCCGCCGACAGAGGCTCCGCTGCAGACTCTTCACATGGACGTGTGGGGCCCAGCCCGCGTCCGTGGACAGGGTCACGAGCGCTACTTCCTGCTGGTGGTTGACGACTACTCGCGTTACACCACAGTCTTCCCCTTGCGCCGCAAGGATGAGGTCACTGAGGTGTTGATCGACTGGATCCGCGCAGCTCGTCTCCAGCTCAGGAAGAGTTTCGGCTCGGACTTTCCTGTTCTGCGTCTGCACTCTGACAGAGGTGGAGAGTTTTCCTCCGGCCCTCTGCGAGCCTTCTGTCGTGCGAGGGGCATCCGCCAGACGTTCACGCTTCCGGCCTCTCCACAGCAAAATGGGATTGTTGAGCGCCGCATTGGCATGGTAAAGGATGTCGCTCGCACGTCCATGATCCATGCGGCTGCTCCCCATTTTCTGTGGCCGTTTGCGGTTCAGTACGCGGCGCGTCAGATCAACCTTCAGCCCCGGGTATCCATGCCGGATACCTCCCCCACTCTGAGGTGGACGGGGAAGGTTGGCGATGCGTCTGCGTTTCGTGTCTGGGGATCTCGGGCTTTTGTCCGAGACTTGTCTACGGACAAGCTGTCCTCCCGTGCTGTTCCCTGCGTCTTCCTTGGCTTCCCCCCTGACGCGCTTGGTTGGCAGTTTTACCACCCCACCTCGCGCCGTGTTCTGTCCTCCCAGGACGTCACGTTTGACGAGTCGGTTCCGTACTACCGTCTCTTCCCCTACCGCACTGCCCCTCTTCCCCCCCCGCCGCTCTTCCTTACGCCAGTTCCCCCCTCGGTAGACCCCCTTCCCCCACAGGGTCCTACTCCTTCAGGTGTGTCTCAGGTAGACCCCCCCCCCTTGGCTGAGCCTTTGGAGGTCACTTCCGACACCTCTGGCCCACCTGAGGGGGGTGACGCTGCTGCTGACGCCCCGGCGGCCTACCGCCGCGCACCACGCTTGGAGACCCCTCCAGGGTTCCCTCCGCGACCTTCTTCGCCGCCTCTGCAGCCGGTTCCTGTTGACTCTGGTGCTGTTGGGAGTGGTGCTCCTGGAGGTGCTGCGTCTGGGGGTGCGGAGTCTGGGGGTGCTGAGCCTGCGCGTGAGGAGACTGGAGGTCCTGCGCCTGGGGGTGCTGTGTCTGGGGGTACTGAGCCTGTGTGTGCGGAGTCTGGGGGTGCTGAGTCTGGAGGTGAGACGCTTGAGGGTACTGGGACTGCTGGTGCACGGCCTACTTGGAGTGGCCGCCTTCGTCCACGTGTGCCTCTCACCACTCAGCAGCTGCACGACTGGTACGGTCGCCGTCAGCGTCGTGCTGCAGGAGCCCAGGGCTCTGCTGCTAGGGGCACTGGAGCTGCTGGGGCTGGGGGTGCTGCGCCTGGAGGTGCCGTTGCTGGAGACACTGAGGCTGGAGACCCTGGGGCTGGAGGTGCTGGTTCTGGGGGTGCTACTGCGGGAGACGCTGCGGTTGGAGACCCTGGGACTGGAGGTGCTTGTCAGAATCTAGAATAGAACGAGAATGGATGAACTAGCAGGAAGGTGGGTACAAGTATGAAACCCTAAGTTTGTGTACCCTCTAAGGCTAAACCCACTATAGCCTACACAATATAAACATACAATGTTTGACACACCCCCATAGGCGAAGTGGGAGACAACCAGAGGGTCACAAGACCAGTCAAAGCAAAGCAAAGCAAAACAGGCTCAGGGTGGATCTCAAGGATACCACACAAATTCCGAGCACAAGCAAGCGGTCACAAGACCAGTTCACATGCAGTTTGATAATATAGCAAGAGATACAGTGATCGCAACCTAGCAAGTGTAAGCATGCAGGTATATATATAGAGATCACAGTACAAACAGAGTCAAGAAGTAAGCAAGTGAGGTCCAGCAGGCACAAGGCCTAGAAGAGTACAGAAGCGCTGATGGTCACAAGGCTGAAGCGCCTTGGTGAACACATCAGCAGTGTTGGCCTCAGTGGCCACGTAACGCAGACAAAGCTGACCGCGCTGCTGCAGCTCTCGAGCAAGGAAGTACCGCAGGGCGATGTGCTTCGTTCTGTGCTCCAGTCTGTGCTCCTCACACAAGGCAATGGCAGCCTTTTTGTCGACGTACAGCACTGGAGGAGAACGAGGCCGCTCTCCCAAGTCGGTCAGCAGGTAGGTGAGCCAGCGTAGCTCCTGGGCCGCCATGGCTGTGGCGTAGATCTCAGCCTCACAACTGGAGCTGAGAACAGAAGAAGAGCGTGTGGAACGCCAAGAAACTGAGCCGGAGCCAAGGCTGAAGGTGTAACCCTGAGACGACCGCTGAGTAGCCTGGTCGTCTGCCCAAGAAGCGTCTGAGTGACCAGTGAGTACAACTCGGTCTCGCCCTCCAAGCACTAGCCCCATGCCCGACGTACTGCACAAGTAGCGCAACACCCTCTTAGCAGCATCCATGTGCTCCTTCCTGTGACGGCCAGGAGCGACATAGCGTGCAAGGATGCTAAGAGGGTATGCAAGGTCAGGTCGAGTGCAGGTCATCAGGTACATGAGGCAGCCCACAAGCTCTGGATACGGGCCACTCGGCTCTACGGACTCATCCGAAGGCAGAGCTGAGAGCGAGTGACCTGTAGGCAGAGGAGTGGACTGTGGCGAGGAGTACGTGAAGCGGAAGCGCTGAAGGATCTGCTGCACCATGTGTGACTGAGTCAAGGTAATGGTGCGCCGTGCTCTGTCCCGGGTGATCCGCAAGCCAAGATAGCTTGTCAGTTCACCCAGGTCTGTGCACGTGTGTCTCTTCTGCAGCTCCGACTTCACGTGGGCGAGTGCCGCAGTGTCAGCAGTGGCAAAGACCAAGTCGTCGACGTACACGAGGATGTAGAACGGCGGCAGCGAGGTGTCGGTGCGTAGAAACAGCGACGGGTCAGCAGTAGAAGGAGCGAACCCAAGAGCCGCAAGTGTAGTCCTCAGTGTGTCGTGCCACTCACGCGGCGCCTGGCGGAGACCGTAGACCGGTCGCTGGAGCCTCCACTGGGTGCCAGGAGGAACCGACCCAGTGAAGCCAGGAGGGCGACGCAGCCAGATCTCCTCGTGCAGGCTGCCCTGCAAGAAAGCTGTGCTGAAGTCAAGTGAGTGAAGCTCGTAGTCGCGCTGAGCGGCTATGTGCAGCAGCACCCGAAGAGTAGTCATCTTCGGGGTGGGGGAGAAGGTCTGGAAGAAGTCTACTCCCTCTCGCTGACTGAAGCCTCGAGCCACGTAGCGCGCCTTGAAGACAGGAGGAGAACCCGGCGGCCGCTTCACCCTGAAAATCCACATGCCACTGACGATGTTCGCCCCAGGTGGGGGAACCTCGTCGACGTAGGTGCCTGTGGACTTCCAGGAAGCCATCTCTGCGTCCATAGCTGTCTGCCACTGAGAGGAGTAGGGACCCTCTATCGCCTCTGCGTAAGAGCGCGGGGTCGGGATGTCTGGTGCATCCGGGTCTCCCTCAGGGGCAACTAGCATGGACACGAGATGGGGCAAAGCAGCAGCAAAGCACTGGAACTCCTCCTGTCTGTCCTCAAGGACGTCCGTGCCAAGAGCACACTCACCCCCAACGGACGGAGGACAGACAGACTCAGACTCAGCAACAAGGCTAGCGGCGTAGTCTAGACGACACCGGGCAGCAAAGTCAACCAACTCAGCGACCAGAGCAGACGCAGCAGAGGACTCAAAGGTAGGGTCAGTGACAACAGTGGCGAGGAGACGCGTGACAGTGGGACTGGCAGCACGACGGGAGTCAGACTCCGGGTCAGGAAGAGTAGGTAGAGAGGACGCAGGAGGAGACGGTAGAGGGACACGCTGAGGAGCAGTGGAGGGACGCAGAGTCATGGAGTGAGTGCCAGGGACAGGAGGAGGACGCTCACGTGGGACACGACGACCAGTGCGAGCAGTACGAACAGGCGACGCAGGACGAGACTCAGGCTCACGACGCTCCGTAAGACCTCCTGTGGGACCAGTGTAAGGAGAGGGACCAGGGAGAGGCGAGGCAGGCGGTAACTGGGACTGCGACTGGACAGGCGGAGGACACTCTAAGGAGGGAGCAGGACAAGGAGGAGGAGCCTGACCAAGAACCTGCTGAAGGAGTGGTACGAAGTACGGTCGCGGCCGCGCAGCGTCTCCAGAACCACCAGAGACACCAGCGCCAGGGTCCTCAGCACCAGCAGTAGCTCCACCGCCCGGGTCCTCAGCACCAGCAGCAGCTCCACTGCCCGGGTCCTCAGCACCAGCAGCAGCTCCACCACTCGGGTCCTCAGCGCCAGCAGCAGCTCCACCGCCCGGGTCCTCAGCACCAGCAGTAGCTCCACCGCTCGGGTCCTCAGCACCAGCAGTAGCTCCAACTCCAGGGTCCGTAGCACCAGCAGCAGCTCCACCGGCCGGGTCCTCCGCACCAGCAGCAGCTCCACCGCCCGGGTCCTCAGCACCAGCAGCAGCTCCAACTCCAGGGTCCGCAGCACCAGGAGCGCCACTCCGAAGGCTGCAGCGCCGTGTGTACCACTCTCGGATCTGCTGAAGGGAGGGGAGCTCCCGGGTAGGAGGGGAAGCACTGGTACCCGCTCCAGCAGCACCTCTCCGGAGGCCGCAGTACTGTAGGTACCTCTCCTGCAGCTGCTGCGAGGAGAGGGCTCCTCCAGGTGTGGCACTCTTAGACTCAGCACCCCCAGACTCAGCACCTCCAGGCTCAGCACCCCCAGGCTCCGCACCTCCAAGGTCTGCACCCCCAGGCTCCGCACCCCCAGGCTCAGTACCCCCAGGCTCAGCACCCCCAGGCTCCGCACCCCCAGACTCAGCACCGCCAGGCTCCTCACTCGCAGGCGCAGCACCCCTAGCAGGACGAGAGTCGACAGCGACCTCGACAGGCTCAACCGGGTCTACCTGGGACACACCTGAGGGAGCGGCACCCTGAGGGGGGAGGGGGTCTACCACAGCAGCACCTGGCGCGAGGAAGAGAGGCGGGGGAGGGAGCGGGGCAGTGCGGTAGGGGAAGAGGCGGTAGTAGGGGACGGACTCGTCAAAAGTGACGTCCTGAGAGGGCAGAACCCGGCGCGAGGTGACGTGGTAAAACTGCCAACCAGGGGCGTCCGGGACAAAGCCAAGGAAGACACAAGGAACAGCGCGACGGGAGAGCTTGTCCGCGGACGTGTCGCGAACAAAAGCTCGGGATCCCCAGACCCGAAAACGCGACGCATCGCCAACCTCTCCCGTCCAACGCAGTGTCGGGGAAGTCTCCGGCAAGGAGACACGGGGCCAGAGGTTGAGCTGATGCGCAGCGTATCGGACCGCAAACGGCCACAGAAAGTGGGGAGCAGCCGCATGGATCAGGGAGGTACGAGCGACCTCCATGACCAAGCCAATGCGGCGCTCAGCAACCCCATTCTGTTGTGGAGAGGCCGGAAGCGTGAACGACTGCTCAATGCCGTGCTCGGCACAGTAGGCTGCCAGAAGGTCGGAGGTGAACTCACCACCTCTGTCAGAGTGCAAACGCAGGACAGGAAAGTCCGAGCGGAAACGCTCGCTGAGCTGGAGACGAGCTCTGCTGATCCAAGGGATCAAGACATCAGGGACCTCACCCTTGGTGCGCAAGGGGAAGACCGTGGTGTAGCGAGAGTAGTCGTCAACAACAATCAGGAAGTACCTCTCCTGACCCTGTCCACGGACGCGGGCTGGGCCCCACACGTCCAGGTGGAGCGTCTGCAGGGGAGCAGTCGTCGGGGGAAAGGAGGAGGAGTGAGGAGCGGCGCGCTGCCGCCCCTCGACACAGGGAAGACAGGGAGGAGCAGGCGAGGGTGGGAGGGGAGGGAGCACCCTGGGAAGACCAGAGACAAGCTGCCGTTTGTGCATGGCACGAAGGCGCTGCACAGACGGGTGGCCAAGTCGGTGGTGCCAGAGAACGGTGTCGTGCGCCAGAGAGCGACACGAGCAGGGGGCCGACAGCTGACCTGACGCAGACGCGGACGCAGCTACCTGAGGGGACTCAGTGGTCAGTGTGTACAGGTCCGACCCCGGCTGCCGAGTGAAGGTAGCCAGGTGACGGCCCGTCCGAGCACACGTGCAGTGTGTCACGCGCTCATAGGCAGGGGTGAACTGGTGAACACCCGCATCCTGGAGCGCACAACCCGCCACCAAGTTCGTAGAGAACGAGGGGAGGTGGAGACCTGACAGTGTGCCCGACGGGACCGCAGGACAGGGAAGAACAGTGGAGGAGAACGCAATGACCGGACCCCCAGAGGGGTCAGCGAGGGAGACAGCAACTGGCCGAGCAAGCGGCTCAAGGGCAGTGCGGTCACGAAAGAAACAGCGAGAAGCACCTGAGTCCAGGGTGAAGGTGTGCAGGGCCTCAGTCGACTCAGTACCAGGGGGCGCAGACTCACTAGGACCTAGAGTAGCAGCCTCACCAGCACCTAGGGCAACAGACGTACTAGCACCTAGAGCGGCAGCCTCACTGACAGGACACGGCAGCTGCACCTGTCCACTACCAGAAGCTCCCGAACGATGCACTCCAGAGCGACTACCACTACGGCCACTCCGACAGCTCAAACTAGCGTACCACTCACGCGCACGAAGCAGCTGGGGCGAAGGAGGACACGGCTGCTGCACCTGTCCACTACCAGAAGCTCCCGACCGATGCACTCCAGAGCGACTACCACTACGGCCACTCCGACAGCCCAAACTAGCGTACCACTCACGCGCACGAAGCAGCTGGGGCGAAGGAGGACACGGCTGCTGCACCTGTCCACTACCAGAAGCTCCCGACCGATGCACTCCAGAGCGACTACCACTACGGCCACTCCGACAGCTCAAACTAGCGTACCACTCACGCGCACGAAGCAGCTGGGGCGAAGGAGGACACGGCTGCTGCACCTGTCCACTACCAGAAGCTCCCGACCGATGCACTCCAGAGCGACTACCACTACGGCCACTCCGACAGCCCAAACTAGCGTACCACTCACGCGCACGAAGCAGCTGGGGCGAAGGAGGACACGGCTGCTGCACCTGTCCACTACCAGAAGCTCCCGACCGATGCACTCCAGAGCGACTACCACTACGGCCACCCCGACAGCCCAAACTAGCGTACCACTCACGCGCACGAAGCAGCTGGGGCGAAGGAGGACACGGCTGCTGCACCTGTCCACTACCAGAAGCTCCCGACCGACCCACTCCAGAGCGACTACCACTACGGCCACCCCGACAGCCCCGACTAGCGTACCACTCACGCGCACGAAGCTGCTGGGGCGTGGGGGACTCACGCGCACAGCCCTGGAGCTGCATCTGGCCACGTCAGGAGCAGCAGTAGTAGCAGTAGCGGCAGTAACAGTAGTAACAGCAGGAGCAGTGGCAGTGGGAGTA
Source organism: Closterium sp. Yama58-4 (assembly GCA_947470075.1). Classification (NCBI taxonomy): domain Eukaryota; kingdom Viridiplantae; phylum Streptophyta; class Zygnematophyceae; order Desmidiales; family Closteriaceae; genus Closterium; species Closterium sp. Yama58-4. Next base: position 297,356 of record CANIUD010000377.1, on the reverse strand, counting down.
GAAAAGGCAGTTGCAGCAGTACTGGGCAATGCTCACCAGTGGTCGGCGCGGCAAGCGCAAGACGGTGGCGACAGTGGGGCCGCTACAACTGCAGGGCTGGGCCGGGCCGCAGCAGGGAGCTCCGCGGCAGCTGCGGCAGGGCGAGGCTGGGCCGCGACGGCAGCTGCTCCAGGTGCCAGGGGCGGCTGCTGCAGGTGCGGGCTGCTCCAGGGGCGGCTGCTGCAGGTGCGGGCTGTTCCAGGGGCGGCTGCTGCAGGTGCGTGCTGCTCCAGAGGGGGCTGCTGCAGTGACGGGCGGCTCTAGGGATGGCTGCTGCAGTGGCGAGCGGCTCCAGGGGCTGCTGCTGCAGTGGCGGGCGGCTCCAGGGGCTGCTGCTGCAGTGGCGGCTGCTCCAGGGGCTGCTGCTGCAGTGGCGGCTGCTCCAGGGGCGAGAGGCGGATTAGGTCAGGGCGACGCGGCGGGCAGGTGGCGACGCCGCGGGCAGGGCGACGCGGCGGGCAGGTGGCGACGCCGCGGGCAGGGCGACGTTCTGGGGGTGCTGCTGCGGGAGACACTGCGGTTGGAGACCCTGGGACTGGAGGTGCTGGTTCTGGGGGTGCTGCTGCGGGAGACGCTGCGGTTGGAGACCCTGGGACCGGAGGTGCTGGTTCTGGGGGTGCTGCTGCGGGAGACACTGCGGTTGGAGACCCTGGGACTGCAGGTGCCGGTTCTGGGGGTGCGGCTGCTGGTGACGCTGGTTCTGGAGCTGCTGGCGCTGGAGGTACCGGTTCTGCGGCTGGAGCTTCTGGAGCTGCTGGAGGCACTGGAGCTGCTGGAGCTGCTGGAGCTGCCGGAGCTGGTGCAGCTGCGCCGACACGGCTGTTCTTCGCTCCGCCGTCTCCGTCGTCGCTGCCGCCGCCTGACTCTGTTCTTCGTCAGGTTCTTACTCTCCTGTCGTCTACTGGTCTTCCGTTACAGCCTGGCTCACCACTGCCTGCTCCTTCTCCTTACACTGAGCAGACAGGTAGTCTTGCTGAGCGTCGTGAGCCTGCGTCGCGTCCTGTCTCGCCTGTTCGGTCTGGTCGTACTGGTCGTCGTCTTTCTCGTTCGCGTCAGCCGACTGCCCCCAGTGCACACCTTGTTGTCTGTTCCTCTACCGTCTCCCCCTGCGTCCTCTCTGCCTGCCGTTCCGGACCCTGCGTCTGACCGGTTTCGTGCTGAGCACCCTACTGTCACGCGTCTGTTAGCCACTGTTGTCACTGACCCGTCGTTTGAGTCTACTGCTGCGTCTGCCTTGGTCGCTGAGCTTGTTGACTTTGCTGCTGCCTGTCGTCTAGACTACGCCACTAGTCTTGTTGCTGAGTCTGAGTCTGACTGTCCTCCGTCCGTCGGGGGTGAGTGTGCTCTTAGCACGGACGTCCTTGAGGACAGGCAGGAGGAGTTCCAGTGTCTTGCTGCTGCTTTACCTCATCTCGTGGCCATGCTGCTTGCCCCTGAGGGAGACCCGGATGCACTTGACATCCCGACTCCGCGCTCTTACGTGGAGGCGATAGAGGGTCCCTACTCCTCTCAGTGGCAGGCAGCCATGGACGCAGAGATGGCTTCCTAGAAGTCCACAGGCACCTACGTTGACGAGGTTCCCCCACCTGGGGCGAACATTGTCAGTGGCATGTGGATTTTCAGGGTGAAGCGGCCGCCGGATTCTCCGCCTGTCTTCAAGGCGCGTTACGTGGCTCGAGGCTTCAGTCAGCGGCAGGGAGTTGACTACTTTCAGACCTTCTCTCCCACCCCGAAGATGACCACTCTTCGGGTGCTGCTACACATAGCCGCTCACCGTGACTACGAGCTTCACTCTCTAGACTTCAGCACAGCTTTCCTACAGGGCAGCCTGCACGAGGAGATCTGGCTGCGCTGCCCACCTGGCTTCACTGGGTCGTTTCCTCCTGGTACCCAGTGGAGCCTCCGGCGGCCAGTCTACGGTCTCCGCCAGGCGCCGCGTGAGTGGCACGACACACTGAGGACTACGCTTGCGGCTCTTGGGTTTGCTCCTTCTACTGCAGACCCGTCGCTGTTTCTACGCACCGACACCTCTTTGCCGCCGTTCTACATCCTCGTGTACGTCAACGACTTGGTCTTTGCTACAGCTGACACTGCTGGACTCGCCTACGTGAAGTCCGAGCTGCAGAAGCGACACACGTGCACAGACCTGGGTGAACTGCGCAGCTATCTTGGCCTGCAGATCACTCGGGACAGAGCACGGCGCACCATTACCCTGACTCAGTCACACATGGTGCAGCAGATCCTTCAGCGCTTCGACTTCACGTACTCCTCGCCTCAGGCCACTCCTCTGTCTACTCGCCACTCGCTCTCAGCTCTGCCTTCGGATGAGTCCGTAGAGCCGAGTGGCCCATACCCAGAGCTTGTTGGCTGCCTCATGTACCTGATGACCTGCACACGACCTGACCTGGCCTACCCTCTCAGCATACTCGCACGCTATGTTGCTCCTGGGAGACACCGACCAGAGCACATGGCTGCAGCGAAGAGGGTGTTGCGCTACTTGTGCAGTACGTCGGGCATGGGGCTCGTGCTTGGAGGGCGGAGTCGAGTGGTCCTCACTGGTCACGCAGACGCGTCTTGGGTCGACGACCTGGCTACGCAGCGGTCGTCACAGGGTTACACCTTCAGCCTTGGTTCCGGCTCTGTTTCGTGGCGGTCTACTCGCTCGTCTTCTGTTCTCAGCTCCAGCTGTGAGGCTGAGATCTACGCAGGAGCCATGGCTGCACAGGAGTTACGCTGGCTGACCTACCTGCTGACTGACCTTGGAGAGCCGCCTCGTTCTCCTCCAGTTCTGTACGTAGACAACAAGGCCATGCTCGCCTTGTGTCAGGAGCACAGACTGGAGCACAGAACGAAGCACATCGCTCTTCGCTACTTCCTTGCTCGTGAGCTGCAGCAGCGTGGTCAGCTGCGCCTTGCTTACGTGGCCACTCGGGCCAACACTGCTGATATCTTCACCAAGGCTCTTCCGCCTTGCGATCATCAGCGCTTTTGTACTATGCTAGGTCTTGTGCCTACTTGGCCTCACTTGCTTACTTCTTGACCTTGCTTGTACTGTGTCTTATATATACCTGCTCTTGTTTGTTTACCTCTATATATCATCCTGCATGTGAACCGGCCTTGAGGCCTTGAACCTTTGCTCAGAATGTGTGGTGACGTTGTGATCCACCCTGAGCTTTGCTTTGGTTTGCTTTGCTTGACTGGTCTTGTGACCCCTTGTGCTGGCTATCCCCCACTTCGCCTATGGGGGTGTGTCAAAACATATGCATATTAGTATCTAGGCTATATTGGGGCTAGCCTTAGAGGGTACAGAAACATTCTCGACACTCTAGTCTTGTACCCCAACCTTGACCTAATCTCACACAACTTCATGCAAAAGATTCTAAGAGTACTCTGCTCATTAGGCTAAGGCTCTCACAATATCTCTCACGTTACCATGACTGAGGCTCTTAGGCTACTAAGATTCTAACACCTCTCTCCTTCGCCCCATATATGCTACAGCCGTACACACCGTTATGGTCCATGTGTGGCAAACGCCGCTGATGAGACAGGCCAGGGAAACAAGTGTGTGTTGGCAGCTTTTGTTCCAATTGGTAATGCAGTAGTGAAAGGAGGCAAAAAAGACATAATGTGAAATTGATTCCTTTATATAGACAATAAGGCAAGAAAGATTCTTCTATGGAACATTTTCCTCGTCGATCCTCGAGCAAGTTGGGTAAGGGGGGTGCTATATGGGGATGTATGTTAGGCTTATTTTTTGCCTTCCACGTCATGAAAACTCGTTTTTCTTATCCCCCCACGCCCAAACTTTTTCCTTCCTTTCACTATGCCTTTTTTTTTTTTTACTGTGCCTTGCTGTGATCCTACTGCGCCCTGCCGCACCACGCTCCCGCACGGTCGCGCGTCCTCCTGCTCTTGCACGCACGCCGTCACACCTGCCACACGCCTGGCACCGTGCCCTGATACCGTGCCTGCCGCATGCCCGCAAATGCACCTACCATCGTCGCGGAGCCTACCTCGTTTGCCCGCCTCCACATCTGTAGCCACGAAATAGGTGTTAGGGTATGGCTATGCCTGCCTGCCTCATATCTCATTCTCTGCATATGCTTGTCCCTTCTAATCCACTGCAACTGTGCCCTTGGTCACTCATGTTATGGCATCTAAATTTGTTTTAGGGCTCGATGCGAAGAGGCATGCAATTTTGACGCATGGATGCTCGAAGTTCAGCTACTTCTACAGATAGCTCCAGGGCCGTGTCTTACTGTAGGCCCACGCATTGGATGAGCCACCTTCCTAGGTCCTGCTGCTCTATCTAGACTTGTGTACTCGGTTTGAGAGTTGCGCAACGATGCACCGCACCTTGCTCTCAGTCGCCTCTACCGTCGGCCAAGCGGGTGCACTTTTGCCTGGTCGAGACGGCAAAGGCGAGATTCTCCATCCCCTCCTCTGCTAATCTAGGACGCCTCCTCACGCCCTTCATCTTTCCTGATCATTTTGCCTTCTCCATTATCACTTACTAAATCACCCACCTGCGCTCATTTGGCGTTGACTCCCGTCACCCCCTCGCCGTCCCCCCATAGCGGCACACACAGGCCGATTAGCAGCACAATGGGTTTTTTCTACTTGGGAGAGGAAAAAGCGGAAGGCTGCGAACTATAGACCTCTATCGCAGAAGCATAGGTCAGTGCAGTTCACTCTCTCTCTCTCTCAAATTAGAGACCTGGGCTACCTCAGAGGGAGATTCCGGTGGTGGCTAAGTTGCAAAGTGATGCACAACTAGAGGTAGCGGACTCTAGAGGGGTGGGGAGAGGCTCTGGAAATGGCTTGTCAGCATATTTGCTCGATTCACTGAGGGCTGCATTAGGGTGGCTTTACAGTGTGCTCATAAGCACGCTATCTTCATGCATGCGACTTCTTTAATAAGGGGTTCGGAGGGCATTTGGGCGGAGCGGGAGAATATTGAGCAGGACATTTGGCGGGATGCTCCATGGGCGGATGCGCCCTACTTGGTGGACGTTCGGGTGTTGTGGTCAGGAGGGGTGTTTAAATACATTCTAGCAACCCACTTTTTGTGCTTTGGCATTCTCTGGTGTCATTATCTTGTCGCACTCTAACCCTCCTCTCTCCATCCCTATTTTCTCAAAACCCACACATTTTGCTGGCCAACTATACTTAGTGGATCTGTTGTATATTTTATGCACAAACTTGTAGAGAATATTTGCTAAATTCGTACTGCTAGAGACCTACCTATGCTCCCGGATATAAGACCAAAATGCACCGAAATACAAGACCTCCAGGTCTGTAAAATGGTGGTATAATATTATGCTGGCAGGTTTACACCCTGGAGAGGGAAACCTTGTGGAGGTAACTCGTACAACGTGAGCTAGACAACGGGAAGGCACGGTTGTGGGAGCGATCTTTGCGTTCCTTAGTCGTTTGCCTGTGTTCACTCTACGCACACACTCACAAGGAAATTTGGCAAGAGTTTCACTAGCAAAAGTTCACAACGATAGTTCAGAGAAAATCGCAACAACATTGGCAAGAGAGACTCCATCAGAGCTACCAAACACGTCGACCTCCAGCGCAGCACGGTCGACCGCGTTCCAGCGCTGCAGAGAAGCGGCTTGCCAACGTTGCAGGTCCACGGCGTGCCAACGCTGCAGCAAGACGGCTACACAGCGTTGCACTTGCGGGACAGTGGTGCACCCGCTTCAGAGGTGTGCACAGCTGGTTGGCGTGCCACATCCCGTCACACGCACAGCGCAGACACGAGGCCGATAACATGTCAGTGACTGTGCCTACCAGCCACGTCGACCTATGAATACCACTTTCGAGGTCGGCTTCGTAGGAACCACCTCGGCAGAAACAAGTCTCCCGAACAACTCGGTCGACCAGGCAACCACGTCTGGTCGACCAGACTAATCGGCCACCAGCTACACCAAGCCGGCGTCCCCAAAGTCGGTGCCAGCAGGTTGGCGTCCCCTAGGTCGGCCTCGTCAGGTCGACGTCGGCGCCTTCCCTAAGTCGGTGCCCCCCTCGTAGACCACCGGGTCAAGTGGGCCGCCGGCTCCCCGTCATCGGCGGCGTAGTCGTGGCCTCGTGCATAAATTGGCGTCGCCCGCTGCAGCTGATAGGCTGCGCTCCCCACACATCCGGCTGCGAACACGGCTCCACCCAAGTGAGTACGGAGCCAACAGACAATTCCCGTTGACCCCCCATTCTGATCCTAGATACTAATTTTGTGAGGTTGTCTTGTTAATTCCAGTGTCTTTCCAAACAATGCTAACATACTTTCTGCGGAGAGTCACTCTACAACGGTAGTGAGCTAGACTAGGGGAGTTGGCACGAACTATTAGAAGTGATCGTAGCTTTGTTTAGTTTCTTAGTGCTTGCGCATTCACGGGAGAAATCGGCAAGAGTTTCCACTAGCAAAGTTGGCATTCTAGAATGATTGAACAGCAATGACAAAATCACTACATCAGGCACCTAGCAACTCTGCAGCTAGCCTGGTCGACCGCCAGCACTGCATGGTCGACCGCCTGCCAGCGTTGCGTAGAGGAGCCGCACCAGCACTGCAAAAGAACGACTGTCCAGCGTTGCCCTATAGAAGACAGCAGTGTGCACGCTTGCAGGTGCGCGCAAACGATTGGCCCGACTTTCATTGCTGTGCATCCGTCGGCTGTTGTCTGTGCCTGACGAGCCACATCGACTTCGGGATACCAGCCCGAAGTCGCCTTCGTCATCGCGACCTCGACGACGTTCGCGTGCCTCCGCGAAACTCGCCGAGCAGGTTACCTGGTCGATCTGAACACCACCAGCCACTTTGGTCGACCACCCAGAGCTCTTGTCGACAATCAAGTGCCTCTGGTCGATCACCAGGGCTCCAATCGACCACAGGAGCTCTAGTCGACCACCGAATGTCTCTGGTCGACCCCAAGGAGCTCTGGTCGACCACAGGTCCCCCGGTCGACCACTAGGTCCCCCGGTCCTCCACCAGGCCCTCTAGTTGACCACCAGGTGCCTTTGGTTGACCACCAAGGGTCTCTGGTCGACCATAGCTCCTGTTGAGCTGCCCCATGGTCAACGGACCCCTTCCGTTGACCAGAACTCTCTGCTGATGTCGATGAGCTCCCCTCGTCGACCGTTGCTCATATGTCAGGTCGGCGGATTGCTCCGTCGACCTCCCCGTCGAACTGTAACTCCTGGTCGACGGCCTAACCGTCGCCCAGCCCAGTCAGCTGCGCCCGTCGAGCACCCCTGGTCGACGGAAACCCCACAGTGACACCCTGCAGCTCGACGAAGCCCGTCGAGCAGCTCCTTCACTGCGAACGGTCGGCTGCTTCTCCCGTACATCCGACCAAGTTGTCGGCGTTGCCCAAGCGAGGGCGGGGCCAACACTCCACTCCCGTTAACACTTTCGGTTGTGATGTTGATGTGCACTTCGCTAAACTGTGGGGGCTGCTCGATGGTCCACCGTGCGGCCGATGCTCGCGAGTCATGCATGTTTTAGACCGCTACCTTCGAATTGCACGACAGCAGGGCAAGTATGTTACCCTGTAATGTTGGACCACCACAAACATGCCATTTTGGCCAATAAGAGCGTATTCCTATCCTCGTATCAATCTAACATCATATTAAGCTCACACTGAAAAATAAACTAAACCCAAAACCTCTCGCTACTTTTACAAGATAAAAAGTACAATCTTCCACGACAATGAAAGAGTCAAATACACGTATTTAAAATGTCCATATGATAAGACTTGGATACCATACAATTTTTAGCCTTTGACAAGACCCTAGGGTCTTACATCCGGGATAATAAGGTATTTCAAAATATTTTGCGCTTTTGCCTCTCCAATGGAGGGCTTTTGTGTTGTGTAGGGGGGCCAATACAGAAGTTGATTGGAAAGTTGTACAGTATCGTTTCCAGCCCACCTGAAACACGAACTCGCATCCCGTTTCGTGTTTGGTGGCATTCGTGTCCACGAAACAACTCTCCTGGGGGTCAGATCTACTGTTCGAGTTGAGCCGTGCATCGTGGCTTGTGAGTTGTGACCACGTGCTCCAAACCGTTCGCCTTGCAGAATTCCCGATTGACAATGTGAGCTGACTCAGCAGATGTTCCAACACTTCCATTACACGTATCAGGGGGGCATGCCGCTGCAGGTAGGACGTCAGGTGGTTTTTGTGATCAAAATCACGAAGTCTGCCTGATACAGTAAATCTGCGCAGATGGTCTAATACAGCCATGATCCGCAGGTGTCTTCACAGGTTCTGTTGGTGTCAGCTTTCGCAGCAAGGTGGGAAGCACAGGGAGGAATGGCGTCGGCATGGAAAGGTGCCAACTAGGATTTCTGTTGCGGTCGGTTTACTTTTGTCGCCAGTTGAGGCTTGGTGGGCCATCCACCACAGAGTAACGTGGAATCCGAAGCGAATGACGCAATTCCCTCCAAAAGCTCACTTCGGGGCCGATTCGGCTCAAACCTCACATCACCCAATCGTTGGTACAGTAGTGACTAGATGGGATGGTGATTGATAGTCTAACAGACGACAGTTTCGAGGTCTATGATAGGCGGTTGGCGCGAAAGCGCGCCAGGTTGTGCCCGATATAAACGTTTTGTCCTGCCCAGCGATATCTTTCGGGCATGAGGTCACGCGAGGCTGCCGACGTGCAACGGAGGTGGCAGAGCGCGCCAGTTACGTTTCCGAACACCGAACCGATGTGGTTTCCTTCCTTCCCCTCCCCAGCCCACCCCATCCCCCAACCAGCTCGCCCCAACGCAACAGCCACGCCACATCTCTCCGCCTTCCATGTCCACTCAATCTGCACCACATCCCATCCATCCATCCACCCGCCGCGCATGGCCAACCTCCAAACGACCTTTCTCCTCCCCTGCTCTCTGCTCCGCTGCAAACCCAAGCCACCTGACTAATTCGCGTTCCTCCACCTGCTCCGCCAAACCAAAGTGAAACCCTCGTTTTGCCTTCTCCTTCACCACCCACAAGGGCTTCCCTTCCACCGTTTTGCTGATTGTGAAAGCAGTCGTTACAGGAATTTCGGCTAGGTATAGCACCCTTCAGTTTTGAGCGTCGTAGAAAGTCTAACCCCATGGGGGCGTCTACCTCCACCTTCGCAAGTCCAGGCGATCCAAAAGATGCAGTAGATATTAACGAGAGTCGACCGGAAAATACGCAACCAGAGCTAGCTCGAGCTTCAATCCCCAGCCACCATGACGTTGACAGAGCCGACAACTCAGCTTCGTGCTTGCTGGATAGAACGCTGTTATCAAACCAATCGGATGGGCCCTGTCGGAAGCGCACGACGATAGATAGCCTTCCGGTACGTTTGCTCTCCAGTTGTCCCGGCAAAAGCGACGCATAATCCTAACTCGGTGTTCCTCAAAAGTCCTTCGGCGTCGTCACCTGGTGCCTCGTCGATTTTTATTTATTTGTTATCTCCTATCTCTCTTTTCTTCTTGTCATGGTGGTTGCAGGAGGAGGTCCTGGTGAAGGTCCTTGCCGCCGTCAGTTCCACCGCGGAAAGCCCTGCCGAGGTCGTCGCGCCCTCCATGACGTAAGTACACAGTGCGGGGAAAGCGTACAACCGTTTTTTACATACTCTGCTCAATATGTAAATTCACCGTGCTTATCTTCGCTGTTTGGTCATCCAGATGCCGGCGATGGAAGCGAGCGAGTCAAGACAAGGACGTGATGTGCTCCACGTCGAGGGGCGGCGTGGCGGTGCGAGCGAGGCAGTGGAGCATAGGCGCTTTCACGTTTCTCCGACGGCTGAGCGAGAACGGCTGTCTAGAGGCTTGCTTCATGCTCGCCATGGTGCGTGCCAACGGCTGTCTGCCCTCGTCTCGTCTGCGAATTTCACCCATGCTATAGTGCGCCCGTGTCCACCCGTAGTATTCCCATGTTGCTATCCATGACCCTCCCCACCTTAGTCCTTGGCACGCCTCTTGCTAACCTCCCGTTAGCCTTCGCTTCTGCCCGTTCCGTTCGTTCTCCGAGCAGATCCTCTTCTATTGCATACCCGAGGCGCAATTCGAAGGCGGGCGGCTTCTCATGTATTCCTCGCGGCAGGGACACGCAGCCTCGTTGCATGCGGCGAGCATCCTCAGTTTCAACGGCAGCGGCCTGGGCCAGCAGAGCAAGGACATCAAAGTCGGCGTCGCGCTCTGCGCGAGAGCGGCGGCTCTCGGCCATACAGAAGCCATGCGGGAACTAGGCCACTGTCTCTTGGACGGATACGGAGTGCGCCAGGACGTCCAAGAAGGCTGGAGGATGCTGCTCGAGGCGCAAGCTGCTGAACTTTCACCTGAATCTTCCTCTCACGTGTCTTCGCTCTCGTCGCTTCTCGCTTCCGGCGGCAAGCGGAAGAGCGAGGCTGATTCCGGCGTCGCGGCTAAGAAGATGCGCGGTTTCGATCCCCTCGGTAATGTCGCCGCCGTGGGTTGCGCCGAGCAGGAGGCAGCGGTGCAGGCGCTCTTGGGCGTGGAGTCTAAGGACGCGTTCTCAAAGAACGGCATGCCCGTGTCTCCCGCAGGGGTCAACTCAAGGCCCCCCTTCGTTTTTCGCGTCGACGCGTCCGCTTGCGGACAGCCCGCCGGGCTCCCGCCGAAGAAGCCCGCCGCTCCCGTCGCGGCGTGGACGAGCCCCCTCGAGGCGACCAAGTTCGCCCGGCCTGCGCGACAGGTTCGCCAGGCGCGTCGCCAAGCCCGGAATCCGTTGCAGGACTCGCAGGCGCAGCACCTGCAGGGGAAGACGGCCGTCGTGCTTAAGCTTCTCGCGGCGCTTAAGGCCGGCAGCTTCAAGCTTACCGCCGAGTCTATCGCCAAGCTGCAGCCGATTCTATCCAGCGTACAGACGTCGCTGCGCGCCACTGCCGTGCACCCTGCACACGTGTTCGTCAGGGATTGGTTCGCCGCGAGAGCAGCCAAGAAGTGCGAGAAGAGCACTGCGTGTGGCGATTCGGCGAGCGTGAAGGACGCTGTGGGCGACGCGGGCCTCGGTTTTTGCAACCGCGAGTCGTGCGGCAGGCCTGAGAAGCGCGCGCTGGAGTTTTGGCGGTGCTCCACCTGCTGGAACGCGCGCTACTGCAGTCGCTCGTGCCAGCTGCACGACTGGCATGCGAAGCATGGCGCGGAGTGCTGCGCGCAGGCTTCGGTGGCTGCTGGCGCAGCTGCGTTTGCGGGTGTAATAAGCGCGGAAGGTGGGGATGTGCGTCTTGCGCCTCTTCACTGATTTCTCTCCTCTTGCTGCTGCAGATGGGGGCCCCTGTATCTGGTGCTTTGCCTTGGCCTGGAACTTGCACATGTCTATACACTATTTCATTAGTAGGTCATATCTGCGTCACTAATACGTCTTTGTTCTTCGGGTCTTTCCATGATCTAAATAAGGTATCTAGCATTACAATCGTCTAGAAAACGTTCTTATTCCAAGGGATCAGTCTGGTGAGGTACATGTGGCTTTGTGATGAAATTCTGATAAACTCCATACAGACCAATTTATGTGGAGCATATTGCCTTACAACTTACCCACGATGTATAATAGCGAGACTCAGTATTAATGAGTTGCTTTCAAGCCTAAACTTTATCTACACTGGAACATATTTAAAACCGAAATATAAAATAGTGAACCCTGTCCCATCTTGAAAGTGGCTGCCGAAAACGGGCCGTTCGAGCACTGTTCCAAACAAAACGAAAAGCACCATGAGCAAATGTTATTGGCTGTCGCCAACCTTTGATTCTTCATGTTCCTGCCAATTTTTTTTCCCTGCGGATCTCCTCTGTCGCATGTTTCGTGCTACACCTACACGACTCTTGCCAAGCGATGGTTTCGATCGCCAGGCCAAAGTTGGTTTCAAGCTGGAACTGGGTTTCATGCTAGTTGCTCTCCGTCCCGTAATCACTAGTTTCATTCCTAGCATATTATAGCTGACAACAATAGATGTTTGTGGCCAAGCTAAGGAACTAACGACCCAACAGGAATGCGTAAGACTGTTACATATGTCAAACATATATGCTGCATATTGTCTAGGCTGTAGTGGGGTAGCCCATATGGGGTACAGCCCAATTAGGGTTTACTACTTGTACTCCTGCATGCTGCTAGTTCATCCATTCCTGCTGCTAGATTCTGACATGGTTTCAGAGCACTAAGGTCCGTAGGACCGTTTTTTTTTTCGGGCCCACCTACCGCTGCGGTTACCGCGCTACCCCACGTACCTGCCTGCCTTGCCTTGCCTTGTGACGTGCTGCACTATGTGCGCCGTCCAGCAGCCCTAGCGCTGCCTCCTGCTGCCCTAGGCCAGCGCACTGCCCCTAGAGGCCCGTAAGGCCCACGCGCCGCCCCTAGAGGCCCGTAAGGCCCGCGCAGCCCGCTGCAGCCGCACAGAGCCCGCGCAGCCCGCGCCGAGCCGCGCGCAGCCCGCTGCAGCCGCGCGCAGCCCGCACAGAGCCCACGCAGCCCGCGCCGAGCCGCGCACAGCCCGCTGCAGCCGCGCGCAGCCCGCACCGAGCCGCGCGCAGCCCGCTGCAGCCGCGCACAGTCCGCAGCTGCCGCGCGCAGCCCGCGCCGAGCCCACGCAGCCCGCGTCGAGCCGCGCGCGGCCTGCTACGGCCTCGCGAGGCCCGCGCGCGGCCCGCAGCAGCCCGCGCCGAGCCGCGCGCGGCCTGCTACTGCCTCGCGCGGCCCGCGCGCGGCCCGCAACAGCCCGCGCCGAGCCGCGCGCGGCCCGCTACTGCCTAGCGCGGCCGCGCGCGGCCTGCAGCAGCTCAGCGCGCTGTCAGCGCAGCCCGCGCCGAGCCGCGCGCGGCCCTCTGCCTCGGCCACGACCTGCCGCTGATGCGGACCCGCCCTGCAGCTACCACGGCCCCGACCTGCCGCTGATGCGGCCCCGCCCTGCAGCTGCCACGGCCCCGACCTGCCGCTGACGCGGCCCCACCCTGCTACTGCCGCTGAAGCGGCCCCGCCCTGCAGCTGCTTCGGCCCTGCTCTGCAGCCGGTTTTGCGGCCCCGACGCCGCCGCTGTCGTGCGCCTACTCGGCCGCCGCCCGTCGAGCGCCGGCCCTGCTCGCCCGGTGAGCGCCTGCTCTCCCAGCCTTTGGTGAGCGCCTGCCTGCCTGCCTGACGGCCTGCCTGTCTGCCTGCCTGCCTGCCGGCCTGGCTGCCTGCCTGCCTGCCGGCCTGCCTGCCTACCTGCCTGCCTGCCTGCGCGACTGCCTGCCTGCCTGCCGGCCTGCCTGCCTGCCTGCCGGCCTGCCTGTCTGTCTGCTTGCCTGCCTGCCTGCCTGCCTGCCTGCCGGCCTGCCTGCCTGCCTGCTTGCTTGCCTGCCTGCCGCGCCTGCCTTGCCCGCGCTACTGCTGCTGCTACTGCTACTGGCAGGTGGCCAGATGCAGCTCCAGCGACGTTCACGCGAGCCTCTGACGCCCCAGCAGCTTAGTGAGTGGTATACTAGCTGGGGTTGTCGCAGTAGCCGTCGTAGCTGTCGCCCTGGAGCTGGTCAGTTGGGAGCGTCTGGCAGTGGCCAGCTGCAGCTGCAGGGGCGTCCACGTGAGACACTTACGCCCCGGCAGCTCCAGGAGTGGTACGCTCAGTGTAGCAGGTCTACGCGTACAGTTCGCTGCCCGTACGTCATTCGCACAGGTGCTAGGACTGGTCAGCCTTGTGGGACGCTTGGTCACACACAGTCCCGCTGCTTCGCCCGTCTGAGCGACGACTGGCGCACAGTGTTTGGCGACGAGGCTGAGCTCCCCACCTGGCTGGAGCTGCATGGACAGAGGGTAGATATCTTTGCGCTTGACTATGATGCTATTCTCACTGCCATGTATGCATTGCCTACTAGTGCTGATCGTGCCTGTTATCTGTGCGTACCGCCTGACCCTGGTGAGGCTGCTGCTCTAGGTGCTAGTGCGTCTCCTGCTCTAGGTGCTGGTGAGGCTGCTGCTCTCGGTGCTAGTACGTCTACTGCTCTAGGTACTGGTGAGGCCGTGGCTTCAGGTGCTGGTGAGTCTGCTCTCTCTGGTACTGCGCCAACTACGGTCTCGCACACCTTCACCCTTGACTCAGGAGCTTCTCGCTCCTTCTTTCGCGACTGCACCACACTCACGCTGCTTAGTCGGCCAGTTCCAGTCTCCCTGGCGGACCCCTCCGGGGGTCCAGTCCTTGCCCACTACTCCACGGTTCTGCCGTGTCCGGCCGTCCCGTCCGGCTCGCTGTCAGGTCTTTACCTCCCCTCGTTCTCTACGAACTTGGTGAGTGGAGCTGACCTCCAGGATCGGGAGGTTGACCAGTTCACTCCTGCGAGTCAGCGAGTGACTCACTGTACGTGTGCTAGGACGGGCCGGCACTTGGCCACGTTCACCCGTGCACCTGGCTCGAGTCTGTACACACTGACCACTGAGTCCCCTCAGGTAGCTGCGTCTGCGTCTACGTCTGGTCAGCTGGCGGCCCCCTGCGAGTGTCGCGCTTTGTCGCACGACACTCTCCTGTGGCACCACCGTCTTGGTCACCCCTCCTTGCCTCACATGCGTAGCATGCACTCTCGCTCCCTGGTCTCTGGTCTTCCCAGGTCTCTGCCTGCCCTCCCTCCCTCGCCTGCGCCGCCCTGCATTCCTTGCGTCGAGGGGCGGCAGCGCGCCGCTCCTCACTCCTCCTCGTTTCCTCCCACAGAGGCTCCACTGCAGACGCTCCACCTGGACGTGTGGGGCCCAGCCCGCGTCAAGTGACAGGGCCGCGAGCGGTACTTCCTGCTGGTTGTCGACGACTACACGCGTTACACCACGGTCTTCCCCTTGCAGAGCAAGGGGGACGTCCCTGATGTTTTGATCCCTTGGATCCGCGCTGTTCGTCTCCAGCTCCGCGAGCGGTTCCGGCGGGACTTTCCTGTCCAGCGTCTGCACTCTGACAGAGGTGGTGACCTCTTGGCAGCCTACTGTGCGGAGCACGGCATCACCCAGTCGTTCACGCTTCCGGCCTCTCCACAGCAGAATGGGGTTGCTGAGCGTCGCATTGGCTTAGTCATGGAGGTCGCTCGTACCTCCATGATCCATGCGGCTGCCCCCCATTTCCTGTGGCCGTTTGCGGTCCGGTACGCCGCGCATCAGCTCAACCTCTGGCCCTGTGTCTCCTTGCTGGAGACCTCGCCCACACTGCTGTGGACGGGGAAGGTTGGTGATGCGTCGCGTTTCCGGGTCTGGGGTGCTCGTGCCTTTGTCCGCGATACCACCGCGGACAAGCTCTCCGCCCGCGCTGTTCCCTGTGTCTTCCTTGGCTTTGTCCCTGACGCGCCTGGTTGGCAGTTTTACCATCCCACCTCGCGCCGTGTCTTTGCGTCTCAGGACGTCACGTTCGACGAGTCGGTTCCCTTTTACCGTCTCTTCCCCTACCGCACTGCCTCGCTCCCCCCCCCGCCGCTCTTCCTCGCTCCAGGTGCTCCCCAGGTAGACCCCCTCCCCACTCCTGGTCCTGCTCCTTCAGGTGTTTCTCAGGTAGACCCTCCTCCCTTGACTGCGCCGGTTGAGGTCACTGGTGACTCAGGTCCTACTGAGGGTGGTCCTTCTCGGGGTGCTACTTCTAGGGGTGCTGAGCCTGGGGGTGCGGAGCCTGGGGGTGCTGAGCCTGAGGGTGCGGAGCTTGAGGGTGTGGAGCCTGGTGGTGCTGAGCCTGAGTGTGAGGGGTCTGGGGGTGCTGAGCTTGGCGGTACTGACGCTGGAGGTTCTGGAGCTACTGAGGGTGCTGGCGCTGGAGGTTCGGGAGCTGCTGGAGGGCCTAGTACTGGTGGCGCTGGAGCTGGAGGTTCTGGAGCTGCTGAGGGTGCTCGTGCTGGAGGTTCTGGAGCCGCTGGAGGTACTGGTGCTGAGGGTACTGACACCGGAGGTTCTGGAGCCGTTGGGGGTGCGGGCGCTGAGGGTTCTGAGTCTGCTGTTGCGCGGTCTCCTTGGAGTAGCCGCCTTCGTCCACGTGTGCCTCTCACCCCACAGCAGCTGCAGGACTGGTACGGTCGCCGTCAGCGTCGCGCTGCTGGAGCTAGGAGTGGTGCTGGTCCTTTGTCTACTGGAGGTGCTGGAGTCGCTGGTTCTGGAGGTGCTCGTGCTGGAGACACTGAGGCTGGAGACCCTGGGACTGGAGGTGCCGGTTCTGGGGGTGCTGCTGCTGGAGACACTGAGGCTGGAGACCCTGGGACTGGAGGTGCTGGGTCTGGGGGTGCTGCTGCTGGAGACACAGAGGTTGGAGACCCTGGGACTGGGGGTGTCGGCTCTAGGACTGGAGCTTCTGGAGCTGCTGGAGGTACGGGAGCTGCTGGAGGTACTGGAGCTGCTGGAGGCACTGGAGCTGCTGGAGCTGCCGGTACTAGTGCAGCTGCGCCGACACGACTGTTCTTCGCTCCGCCGTCTCCGTCGTCTCTGCCGCCGCCTGACTCTGCTCTTCGTCAGGTTGTTACTCTCCCGTCGTCTACTGGTCTTCCGTTACAGACTGGCTCACCGCTACCTGCTCCCTCTCCTTACACTGAGCAGACAGGCAGTCCTGCTACGCGTCGTGAGCCTGCGTCGCGTCCTGTCTCGCCTGTTCGTTCTGGTCGTACCGTTCGTCGTGTCGCTCGTGCGCGTCAGCCGGCTGTCCCCAGCGCACACCTTGTTGTCCGTCGTCCTTCCTCTGCTCCGCAGCCTGTTCCTCTGCCGTCTCCCCCTGCGTCCTCTCTGCCTGCCGTTCCGGACCCTGAGTTTGACCGGTTTCGTACTGAGCACCCTACTGTCACGCGTCTCCTAGCCACTGTTGTCACTGACCCGTCGTTTGAGTCTACTGCTGCGTCTGCCTTGGTCGCTGAGCTTGTTGACTTTGCTGCTGCCTGTCGTCTAGACTACGCCGCCAGTCTTGTTGCTGAGTCTGAGTCTGTCTGTCCTCCGTTCGTCGGGGGTGAGTGTGCTCTTAGCACGGACGTCCTTGAGGACAGGCAGGAGGAGTTCCAGTGTCTTGCTGCTGCTTTACCTCATCTTGTGTCCTCGCTACTTGCCCCTGAGGGAGACCCGGATGCACCAGACATCCCGACTCCGCGCTCTTACGCAGAGGCGATAGAGGGTCCCTACTCCTCTCAGTGGCAGGCAGCCATGGACGCAGAGATGGCTTCCTGGAAGTCCACAGGCACCTACGTTGACGAGGTTCCCCCACCTGGGGCGAACATCGTCAGTGGCATGTGGATTTTCAGGGTGAAGCGGCCGCCGGGTTCTCCGCCTGTCTTCAAGGCGTGTTACGTGGCTCGAGGCTTCAGTCAGCGAGAGGGAGTTGACTTCTTCCAGACCTTCTCCCCCACCCCAAAGATGACCACTCTTCGGGTGCTGCTGCATGTTGCTGCTCACCGTGACTACGAGCTTCACTCTCTTGACTTCAGCACAGCTTTCTTGCAGGGCAGCCTGCACGAGGAGATCTGGCTGCGCCGCCCCCCGGGCTTCACTGGGTCGTTCCCTCCTGGCACCCAGTGGAGCCTCCGGCGGCCGGTCTACGGTCTCCGCCAGGCGCCACGTGAGTGGCACGACACACTGAGGACTACGCTTGCGGCTCTTGGGTTCGCGCCTTCTACTGCTGACCCGTTGCTGTTTCTGCGCACCGACACTTCACTGCCGCCGTTCTACATCCTCGTGTACGTCGACGACTTGGTTTTTGCCACTGCTGACACTGAGGCTCTCGCCCACGTGAATTCGGAGCTGCAGAAGAGACACACGTGCACAGACTTGGGTGAGCTGCGCAGCTATCTTGGCTTGCAGATCACCCGGGACAGAGCACGCCGCACCATCACCTTGACTCAGTCACACATGGTGCAGCAGGTCCTTCAGCGCTTCGGCTTCACCTGGTCTTCAGCACAGGCCACTCCTCTGGCTACAGGTCACACGCTCTCAGCTCCACCTTCGGACGAGTCCGTAGAGCCGAGTGGTCCTTACCCAGAGCTAGTCGGCTGCCTCATGTACCTGATGACTTGCACTCGACCTGACCTCGCGTACCCTCTTGGTCTTCTGGCTCGCTACGTGGCTCCTGGTCGGCACCGACCTGAGCACATGGCTGCTGCTAAGAGGGTACTGCGCTACTTGTGCAGCACATCAGGCATGGGGCTAGTGCTTGGAGGGACGAGCCCAGTTGTCCTCACTGGGCACTCAGACGCTTCTTGGGTTGACGACCTGGCTACTCAGCGGTCGTCACAGGGTTACACCTTCAGCCTTGGCTCTGGTTCAGTTTCGTGGCATTCTACACGCTCGTCTTCAGTTCTCAGCTCCAGTTGTGAGGCTGAGATCTACGCCACAGCCATGGCTGCACAGGAGTTACGCTGGCTCACCTACCTGCTGACTGACTTGGGAGAGCAGCCTCGTTCTCCTCCAGTGCTGTACGTCGACAACAAGGCCGCCATTGCCTTGTGTGAGGAGCACAGACTGGAGCACAGAACGAAGCACATTGCTCTGCGTTACTTCCTGGCTCGAGAGTTGCAGCAGCGAGGCCAGCTTCGTCTTCGTCACGTGGCCACTCGGGCCAACACTGTTGATATATTCACCAAGGCACTTCCGTCTGGTGATCATCAGCGCTTTTGTACCCTGTTAGGCCTTGTGCCTACGTTTCCACACTTGCTGTAGTCTCTGCTTGTACTGTGATCTATATATATACATGCATGCCTGCTCTTGCTAGGTAGTCATCACTGTACTGTTATTGTTGCATATATATCTCTGCATGTGGACTGGCCTTGTGGCCCTTTGCTTGTGCTCAGAATGTGTGGTGACGTTGAAATCCACCCTGAGCTTGCTCTGTTTCTCTTGACTGGTCGTTTGACCCCTTGTTCTCCCCCACTTTGCCTATGGGGGTGTGTCAAACTATATATGCTGCATATTGTCTAGGCTGTAGTGGGGTAGCCCATATGGGGTACAGCCCAATTAGGGTTTACTACTTGTACTCCTGCATGCTGCTAGTTCATCCATTCCTGCTGCTAGATTCTGACAACATAGCGTTGTATCGTAATTTTATTCCCTTCCGTAGCCTATCGTTACCCTTCCGCGGGTGTTAGTTTCCTGTATCGCGCCTTCGTCATCTCCCCTTGCCTCCAGTCGTTCGTCCGCTTTCCGCTCCCCTCCCACCTTCGCGGGTCTCTCTCCTCTCCCCCCGTCACCATCTCTTTCTCCCCTCGCGCATGCATTCGTCGGCCCATCGCCCACCGCGTCGTCTTTAGCTCCCGTCGCCTTAGCGCTCTCCCTCTCGTCGTATGCTAGCTGCTCTCCCTCCCATCGCCTTAGCGCTCACTCTATGGTCGCCTTAGCGCTCTCTCTACCGTCGCCTTAGCGCTCTCCATTTCGTCGCCTTAGCGCTCTCCATTTCGTCGCCTTAGCGCTCTCCATTTCGTCGCCTTAGCGCTCTCCATTTCGTCGCCTTAGCGCTCTCCATTTCGTCGCCTTAGCGCTCTCCATTTCGTCGCCTTAGCGCTCTCCATTTCGTCGCCTTAGCGCTCTCCATCCCGTCGCCCTTGCAATCTCCCCTCCCATCCGGTCGTTCCTCCCTCCCCTCGCCATCGCGCTCACGTTCCTCCCCTCCACTTGCCATCGCGCTCACGTTCCTCCCCTCCCCTCGCCATCGCGCTCACGTTCCTCCCTCCCCACGCCATCGCGCTCACGTTCCTCCCCTCCACTCGCCATCGCGCTCACGTCCCTCCCCTCCCCTCGCCATCGCGCTCACGTTCCTCCCTCCCCTCGCAATCGCGCTCACGTTCCTCCCTCCCCTCGCCATCGCGCTCACGTTCCTCCCCTCCCCTCGCCATCGCGCTACGTTCCTCCCCTCCCTCGCCATCGCGCTCACGGTCCTCCCCTCCCCTCCCATCCCGTCGTTCGCCTCCTCTCCCCTCCCATCCCGTCGTTCGCCTCCTCTCCCCTCCCATCCCGTCGTTCGCCTCCTCTCTTCTCTTTCTTCCCTTCGCTCCTCCGCTCTCCCCTCGCTGGCCGTTGTTCCTCTCTCTCTCCCCATCGATATCATTCTATCCCCCTCGTCCTACACTGTCCCTATTTTTAACCTCTCTCAGCCTCAAGACCAAGGTCTCGCCGTTTCTCGCAGCTCTGCCAGGTCGTCGGCCCACCTTGGCATATGTGTGTGCTCTGGATTCTGTGTTGTTGATTGATGTTCGGTTTTGTGAAGTTCGATGACTGCTCGAGTGAATACAGGCATTGAAACCTTGCGCCAAATTCGCAGAGAAGTATGTGTGCATTGTGTGTGAGTTTCGCTGCCAATCAGAATTGTGCACTCTTCCAAGTGTTCCCCGTTCACAGCGAGACTCGTCAGGAGTGGAAAAATAAACAAGCACAGCACTTCATTGGTTCCGAAACTGTTCCAAAAAAACTTCAGTTTTCAAGTGGACCCAACTAGAAGGGGGGGGGTCACTATTTTAGCTGCTGGCTTTAACCAGCAAGTGTAGACTTGATTAGTTAGCATAAAAATGTCAAACCATGGCATAGTGATCGCAAAACGCCAGGTTTAGGTAGTATTCATGACCATACTGCCAAATTTAGGATCTAATTCGCACCGCAGCTTGTGCCACATAAACCATCCCAGTTCCCTTCACCTGCCGACAATGAAAGGATGCGACAGCGCCTGTGCCACTGTGAGTCTCTTGTCCGGGTCCAGGCAGAAGATCTTATCAAGCAGGTCACGGAAGGCAGCGAGGGAGCGTGCATCGTCGTCAGAAGAGCCTGCCAAGAGAGTGCCTATGTCCTTGGGCTTCACGTTTGCCATCACCCGCCTCATCGGCTGCACCCCATGCACCCATGGATGAGGGGGAAAGAGACGAGGGAGATGGGGAGAAGGGGGGGGAAGAGGAGTGGAAAGGACGAGCAGAAAAAAGGCGGGGAAGGAAGGAAAGAAAGGAAAGATTGGGAAAGGTATAGGGGAGGGCAGTGGAGACTACGAGCAAAGTGACAAGTGTCAGTGTGGTGAGGAGGGGAGGGGATGGGAGGGGAGGGGAATCACAAGGAAACAGACTCTGCATGCTGTACTGCACTAAAGAACTGGAAGCAGAAGCAAGGAAGCAGAAGCAAGGAGGCAGAGCGAGCAGGTTGACCTTCTTGGTGACAGGGTCCTCTTCAATTGCACAGAAGTTGAAATCCGCATCAAAATGCTGCTCCAGGAATGCCGCCTGCAGCGAGACACACACAGACATGGGGGAAAGCGGACAACACGAGGGATAGTTGGGACATGGCACGCAGTGATCAGGGGAGGAGTGAGAGAGAGGTACCAGAACGAGAGCTTTGCTGTCGTTAAGCAGGTGGTGGTGATGCAAAGCAACAGGGCGACGCGACCTTTCCACCGCATACACACGCATCTCACAGCACCGCACCGCTCCGCAGTGCACACACACCTTTTTGAGGAGCTTCTTGGGGAAGGTGCCCTTGAGCTCGATGTGCAGGCGGATCATGTCGTTGTTGGTGCGACCGGGGAAGAGCATCTTGCCCGTGTACAGCTCGTACAGGCAGCACCCCACTGACCACATGTCCAATGGGTGGTCGTATGGCAGGCCCAGCACTGATGCGAGGGGGGCGGAAGGGAGAGAGGGGCGGGGTAGAGAGGAGGGAAATGTGACTTTTCAGTCGACTAGAGCTCATAGAGGCAGCACCCCACTGACCACATGTCCAGCGGGTGGTTGTTTGGCAGGCCCAGCACTGACAAGAGGGGGGATGGGGAGCAGGGGAGAGAGGGGGGAGGGGGAAAGGAGAGATAAGTGAGGAGAACGGCAACTGGGAAAGAAAAGGGAGAGCGTGAGGGCGTGACAGGGGGTGCAGAGCAGGAGAAGGGAGAGAGGCGCAGGTATATGAGAGAGGGAGCATAGGGGCAGCCTGGCAGTGCTGTGGCACGTTACAGAGCACAGCATGGCATCGTGGACTGGAAAAATCAGACAGAAAACAAATGCGACGAGGGTGGACGCAGAGAGTCAACACAGAGAAACTCAAACCATGAGGACGAGGAGCGCAGTGCAGCAACGCAGGCGAACACATGCGTTTCTCAAACCATGACAACGAGGAGGAGTGCAGCAACGCAGGCGAACACATGCGTTTCTCAAACCATGACAACGAGGAGGAGTGCAGCAACGCAGGCCAACACATGCGTTTCTCAAACCATGACAACGAGGAGGAGTGCAGCAACGCAGGCCAACACATGCGTTTCTCAAACCATGACAACGAGGAGGAGTGCAGCAACGCAGGCCAACACATGCGTTTCTCAAACCATGACAACGAGGAGGAGTGCAGCAACGCAGGCCAACACATGCGTTTCTCAAACCATGACAACGAGGAGGAGTGCAGCAACGCAGGCGAACACATGCGTTTCTCAAACCATGACAACGAGGAGGAGTGCAGCAACGCAGGCGAACACATGCGTTTCTCAAACCATGACAACGAGGAGGAGTGCAGCAACGCAGGCGACCGGAGGCTTTGTGGAGAAAGAGGAGAGGGAAGGGGGAGTGAGAGAGAAACGGAAAAGAAAGAGGGGGGAAGAGCGGAAGAGAAGAAGAGGAAGAAGAGAAGCGTACTGATTTCTGG
Source organism: Closterium sp. Yama58-4 (assembly GCA_947470075.1). Lineage (NCBI taxonomy): Eukaryota > Viridiplantae > Streptophyta > Zygnematophyceae > Desmidiales > Closteriaceae > Closterium > Closterium sp. Yama58-4. The sequence continues at coordinate 274,766 of CANIUD010000377.1, read as the reverse complement.
GGCTCGGTAGAAGCGGCTGACGAGGTAGGGCGTGATCTCATTGTCTCCTGAGAACATGGCCGAGCCAAAGTCAGCTAGCTTGAGCACGTTCTTGCTCTCGTTCACCTGCTCACACACGCCGGCACACACATGCCGGCACACAAAGCATACACGGCGTGTTGAGGACGCGTTGACAAAGGGAGGCGGAAAGGGATAGGCTGAACCATGTGCAGTGGAATGCGCTTACGAAACACGATAGTGTGATATGCAAATTGGTATCATAAAGCACTTAGGAAAGGAGGGAGGGCGGGGTGTGGGGGCAGGGGGAGGGAGGAGGGACAGGGCACATGCCAGTTTCATGAACCGTAAGATAAACACACACCACCACCCCCGACACCACACCCACCTCCCCCGACATCACACCCACCACCCACAGACGCCACTCACGAGCATGTTATCAGGCTTGATGTCGCAGTGCAGAATGCCGCAGTTGCGCAACGCTAGAAAAGCACACCACCACCACCCCATTCCAAACCTCACAGCACAGCACACCACACCACGTCCAAACACACCCAGACGCGACGCCACTCACGAGCATGTTATCAGGCTTGATGTCGCAGTTCAGAATCCCGCAGTTGCGCAGGTGCTTCAACACGAGGAACAGCACACCACCACCACCCCAGTCATCACCTCACACCACACCACGCCCAAACACACCCAGACGCGAGACCACTCACGAGCATATTATCAGGCTTGATATCGCAGTGCAGAATGCCGCAGTTGCGCAGGTGCTTCAACGCGAGGAACAGCTGCGTGGCGTACGCGCGCACAGCACTCAGGTTGATGCCGATGTTGCGCCCAAACTTCTTGAGCACCTCGCGCAGGTTCATGTGCATGCTCTCGAAGACCAGGCACAGGTGCCCGCGGTACTGGAAGGAGGAGATGAGCCGGATGCAGTGCCGCCGGTCGTCTGGGTCTGCTCCGGCGATCTTGCGCAGGATCACCAGCTCCTGCTGCCCTGCCTTGAACCTGGTGGGGGGAGGGGGGCGCAGGGGAGCGGGGGGGGCGGGAGAACGGGGGAGAACAGGGGAGAAAGGGGGAGAAAGGGGGGAACGGGGGGGAAGGGGGGAGAAGGGGAGTGAAGGAGGGAGAAGGGGGAAGGGGAAAGGGGGGAGAAGGGGGGAAAGGGGAAGAAGGGGAGAGAAGGGGGAGAAGGGGGAGAACGGGGGGAGAAGGGTGGAAGTGGAAGGGGAAGCGAAGCAGGAAACACATTGAAAACAAGCCAGGCAGTTTCCGGGCCACTGAGCTGGAAGAAACGTCATGGCAGCACCACCAGCAGCAGCAACACCAAGACCGAAATAAGAGCCTTTCCCGGACACTCCAAAGGAAACAACAAACCACGGGGCGCAAAGGACTGACATGGTTTCGTTGTTGCGGATGATCTTGATGGCCACCTCCCGCCGTGCCTCCTTGAGGTCCCACGCCTTGAGCACCGTGGAGAACACCCCCCTGCCCTGCGTTGCTGCTATCTCATACCGCCCGTCCAGCACCTCGCCCACGCGCGACACTGCCGCGGTCAAAGGGAGGGGAGGGGGGAGAGGCGGCAGGGCGCGGCAAAGGGGGGAGCGGGAATGGGAGTGAGTTGGGGAGAGAAAGATCTGGACGTTTCAGCGTGAAATCATGAGTTACGCAACTTTAACAATAAGTAAGCTTTACACAACAAAAAAAGATCCCTGGACTACTGTAGAAGTTGAAGGCGATGAGAGTCCAGGAAGCTTACAATAGTAGCCTTCCACGTCGTCCCAGTTGTCGTTCAGGCCAAACTCCTTTGCTGCACCATCAAACTTCCCCTGGTGGCATTACATGCAGGCATGCAGGCAGCAGGTGGAAGGAAAGAGGAGACGCACCAAGGCTTGGTCTATAATCAAAGGGAAAAAATGTGCCAAAACATGAGCTTTGTATGAAAAGCGAGAAGGAATAGGGGCGTTGGAACTTGGTATGACTGCGGGACAGGAGTATCTAGCGTGCTACGGAGGACAGCAGCAGGAAAACGAGCGTGAGAAAGAGAGAGTGGGGGAAGGGGGAAGTGGGGGGGGATGGGGGGGTGAGGGGGATGGGAGGGAAATTTTGACCAATAAAAAGAGGAACGGAGAGGCACAGGAAGAAGCATTAGGGAATATGCCATAAGAACGTGAGAGGGGGGGGGGCATGCTTGGTGTGTTCACTTCACTCATGTACCATCACGACTATAGGCGAGTAGCACGTGGTGCCCAGGGACAAAGGACGAGGCATCAGCAGAAGCAGTAGCAGTAGCAGCCAGTGCTATGCACCGCAAGAAGCTGGAAGAACCAGGTGGAACACAGACTTGATGGTAGGGGTGAAGGGCGAACGAACGAGCTATGCGATGCGAGAGGTCAAGAATGGAGGCACATATGCAGATATACAGACATGAGTGATCACACAAGGGGCTTCGCGTGAAGAAAAGGCATTGATGCAGATTGAGTAATAAAATCCTGTGAGAAAGGGAGGGAGGGAGGGAGGGAGGGAGGGAGGGAGGGAGGGAGGGAGGGAGGGAGGGAGGGAGGGAGGGAGGGAGGGAGGGAGGATACGAACGAGGAAGGGAGGGAACGAGGGAGGACGAGAATGGATTTGAGAGAGGCCTCACCAGTTTCCTTCCTGCTGCAGGGGATTCACCGAACATGTCATCTGCGAACATGTCAGTGCCGCCATCACCCTGCCATGACGCACGGACAGCAGGAAGAAGGCGCGTCAACAAATGAAAGGAGAAACAACCAGCACAAGAAACAGAACCAGCATAAACGGCAGAAAATGATGAAAAAGAAACAGCGAAAGAAAGAGAAACGAGCGCCACTCCGCGTACAACTAACCAGGCACAGGCCAAGCCAAACCAACGCTCCTCCTGACTGGCCCACGAACACACGACCGGTGAAATGTCTATGACTGACCTTGGGAGGTGACGCCGCAGCAGAGGAAGATAATGGCTTGGCGACGTCGCCAGAGAAGACAGGGAAGAGCGCATCGTTGGCGGTCTTGGACGCATGAGCATGCGCATGAGCTCGAGCATCTGTCTGGCCAAGAGAGGCAGCAGCAGTAGGGACAGTGCCATTACCAGTGGCAGCAACAGCATCAGCATCAGCATCAGCGGGGGTGGAGGAAGAATGCAGGGCCGTGGAAAGTGCACCATTGGCCAAGCCAAACCTCTGGTCGCCCTTGGAGGGTGATGCGCCATCCTTGGAGCTTGCAGCCGCGGGGGTATCTGCGAGAAAACGGACGGATAGAGAGAGAAAGGAGGGAGAGAATGTCAACTCGGTGAATGCCTTACGCGCGAAGTAGGGAAGAACAAAAACTGGTCAAAAACTGGTCAAACTCAACGAACGAACGAACAGGGACAGGAAATCAAGGATTCCTAACAAATGCTTCCACACAAGACAAAACCAGTCAATCCCGCATGCACGCATGCACACACGCACGGAGCCCCTTCCCCCTTCTCCCCACCAATCTCCTCCCCCGACATACACACACCCTGCCCTCTCCCATGCCCTGCAGCACCCACCTGCTTGCTTTGCATCGGCTTTCTGTGCCTTGAACTTTTCTAGAATCGCCTGGCGTCGCCGGCGACTCTCCTCCAGCACCTTATCCACCTCGTTCTCCTCCTCGCCAATCTTGATCTCTATATCCGCGTCTAGCTCTCCGTCTTCTTCTTCCTCCCGCTCCTCCGACCTGCCGTTAAACAGAAATCGACGCGCACAAACAACGCGCACACACGACGCGCGCACGAGACGCGCACACACTATGCACGCACACGACAAACGCACACCACGCGCACACGACGAGCACACACGTCACACACACACACACACACACACACACACGCACGCACGCACGCACGCACGCACGCACACACACGACGCGCACAAGGCACAGGGATGTGAGAAACGATACACGCAGTGTTAAAAAGAGAGACAGGAACAGAGAAAAGTAAGTCGATAAGGAAGTAAAGAGAGGGCACGAGAACGAGAGAGAGCGAACCAGGAGAGGGCGTAACTGCGGCGCGGAGACGGGGAAGGTCACTGACCGTTGCTCGGATCGCCGGTTCTCGGACTCTTTGTCCTTATCCCGGCTCCTCTCACTCCTCTCCCTGTCGTCGCTCCGCCGATGCCGGTCGTCGTCTCGTACTCGCCCGTGCTCATCCCGCCGGCTCCTATGCTTCGAATCCCTATCCCTATCTCGATCGTGTCGATCTTCGGACCCGTACCGCCCTCCTCTCTCTCTGCTCCTGTCCCTGCTCCGATCCCTCCCTCGCTCCCTGCTCCTGTCTCTGCCTCTATCGCGGCTCCGCTCTCTGCTTCTATCTCGCGACCGGTGACGCCGCGAAGCACGGTCTGGGCTTTTGGACCTGGATCGTACTCGCCGGGACGAGTCGCGATCGCGATCGCGATATCTGTCCGCTTCTCGGTCTCGGTCGACGTTGCGATCGTATCCCCTCTCGCGCGAGCGAGATCGATCTTGATCTCGTCTCCTCTTGTCGCCGCGAGCTGAATATCTGAATGAAAAAATATGGTTGGGAAAGGGTGAGGACAGGAACGAGAGATGGAAAAAGCAGCGCACGGGAAAATGAAGCAAAGGGCAACACGCACAGCCAAAGACGCCTCTACGTCCCGGAAATTCTGAAAAACCAGTAACAGGTGTCGAATCAAAAGGTGCTTCTAAAGCTTGACCGTGTTCCTACACCACGCAAGTTGTGACCAGCAAAGAAAGAGCCACAAAGTGAGCATCATTAACCAGGTAATATTTAATTTCCCTTGATGTCAGAACTAGCTCTCAAGGCACGAAGAAATTCGCCAAATTCGCTATATTACCTTCCGTTCAGCTCGATTGCCGCTTCGGCCATTAGCAGTTATCGATCTGAAGCTTCCACCGGACGGCAGTAAACACAAATAAGTGGAATCGGTCAGCGAGGAACTTTCCAATTCGTCAACCGCAGTCTATCTCTATCTACCGAGAGAGCAAAACGGTCTTAGTAATGGAACGGAACTAGTAAAGAGAGCAGGGCACTCCAAACCGCTGTGCAGATCTGAAGGCGCAAAGAACCCTAAGCGCAGACAGAAAATGCTCAGAACGGAAGAAATCACTTGGCTGTTCCCGTTCCGTGGAGCTGAAAGAAATAGGTTTGGTGCAGCAGTGCTGCGGTGTGCCGTGCCGGGGATCGCAAGCAAAGCTTCGAACAGCCACGCTGGAGGAACAGGTGCAGAAGAGCCGCGTGGTCTGGTGGGCAAGGGAGAAAAGGGGAAAGGAAGGGGAGGGGAAGAGGGGAACGGAGGCGGGAAGGGGGGAGGGTAAGGGGGAGGAAATGGTGAGGGGGGTGGGGGAGCGCTCCCTAGCGGCGAGGGATTGCCTTGGGATTGCAGCAGAACAGGAGGGGCCGTTCCGTTCCGCGCCGATACGATAGCAGCCGAACAGGGTAGCCACGTAATTTATGGAGTTCGGCAATCTCGATAGCGCTAGCGCTTTCCCAGCCAAACAGCTTTCACGACGAAAACGTTTCGCAAAAACCAGGTTACAGCCAGCAAGCGAAATTTAATTGGGTGGGGAGGAGGGGCTGGTGTTATGGGACAAGCATACGCGATACACGGTGCTCCTCCGTGAAATACCATAGATCAAAGTACAGTAACCAGCTGGTATCTTCATACCATGAATTACAGCAATTTCAAACGTTTCTTCCCCACCCCCCTCTTCCACCCTCTCGTGCTCTTTCTCGAGCCACCCAGCTATTCTTCGACATTCGCTTCAATCACCTTAGTCCTAACCCGCTGCCGCCATCGGAGCGTGGTTAGGCTCACTCAAGGTCACCCATTTGGCTGGCCTCGAATCAGCATATTCTCGCTTTTCCACCCCGTCGTTTTCTCCCTTCCCGACGCTCGTGTATTTTGATCAGCTCGCGAAACCGGTCATGCCGCTCTAGGTGAATCGCATCCGTCCATCCACTCCCGAGAATTCACTAGCAAAGTCCTCTCGATTCTATTTCCCTCTTTCCATGCCCTGCTTTCGCAGCCCAGTACGCCGCATTCGTGGATCTGAATTATTCGTGAAATCCGCGATATAACCAACACTTTCAATAGCATCATCGCCCTTATCACCATGGCAGCTCGGTTCCTCTCCCGTCGCTCCACGTCCACCCTCAAATCCCTTGCCAACGCACCCGCCGCCATCCCCGCCGCCGCCGCAACTGCTTGCACCTCAGCCACCTCGACCGTTAAGCCAAACCTATCTCATGCGGAGGCCGTCTTTTCGCGTGGTGTTTCCACCTGCACCCGAGCGAACAGCGGCAGCAGCGACATCAGCACGACCATGAAGCAGCGCCAGCAGCAGCAGCAGCAGCAGCAGCTGCGGCAGCGGCGGCGGCGCCGCCGCCAGCTCGTCAGTCCATCCCGTTGGTTTTTCCCACCACGAGTCCCCCTCTTCATCCAGAAACGCGCTTCCGTTCAATGCCCCGCCTCTCAACCCCTCCGCCACTCGCAACTCGCGCTCTGCATCCCCAGCCAATCGCCCCCTCTCCGGAATCTCCGCCGCCTTTCGCTCTCAGCCTCCCACCGCCTACCTCCCGTCGTTGGCCGCGTCCGCTCTCTCTTCTTCCTCGCCTTCCTCTCCTGCCCCATCCTATGCCTCCGCATCCGCCTCTTCTCCGTCTCCTGCGCAATCCGCCGCTACCCGTCCGCCATCAATTTCGCGCTCCGCTCACTCTCCCCGTCCCTCCCCCTCACCTTCCGCCCCCCGCGCCCCCATCCCCGTACCCTCCGCCTTCTCCCCCTCCCACCGTCGCCCCTTCCACTCCGCCTCCTCTCACCTCTCCGCCTCCCCGCGCAACGCGCTCCCCGCCTTCTCCAGCGCCGTCGCCGCGGCAGGATCCCCCGCCTCCGGCGGCTCCCCGGCCGCCGGCAGCGGCGGCGGCGGTTCGTCGGGCTCACCTCCCGCCGCGTCCAGCGGCGGCGGCGCGGCGCGCGGGTTCGCGTCGTCGGCGTCGTGGTGGGGGAACGGGCAGGGGGAGGAGGAGGAGGGGATGGGGCTACCGGCGGACGACGATCTCGACCCCGCGGTCGCCGCTGTCGCCGCGGTCGCCAAGTACGCGCGCGACCAGGCCCCCGCATGGCTCCCGCTCGTCCCCGGCGCGGGGTACTGGTACCCGCCCGTGGATCCCGTGACGGGGAAGCCGCGGTGGGAGGGGAAGGCGCGGCGGGGGGCGGGGGGGGACGCGGAGTGGATGGCGACGATGGCGCTGCAGGGGGAGGCGCTTCCGCTGGACGAGCACGTGGAGATGCAGGCGATGCGGCTGCTGTGGCAGCTGAGCGTGGGCGACCGGCGCGTGGACGGCAAGAGCAACCTGGAGCGCACCCTCGCGCTTGTTGCGCCCGCGGGCCACCCGGACCTCCTGTACTCGAGTGCGCTGGGGGGGAGGGGAGAGGGGACGGAAGGAAAGGGGAAGGGGGAGGGAAGGGGAAGGGGAAGGGAAGGGGAATGGGAGGAAAGGGACGGGAAGGGGAAGAGAAGGGGAAGGGAACGGGACGGGGAGGGGTAGGAGGGGAAGGGGCGGCCATGGGGCACCCGGAAATTATTGTACTGGAGTGCCCTGAGGGAGGGGCGAGGGGAGACGGAAGGGAAAGGGGGAAAGGGGAGGGGTGCCGGGAATGGGAGGGATGATGTGTGCGTTTGAGCGTGCTGGGTGGGGAAGTGTGTGCGTGGGGAAAGGGGGGCGAAAAGGAGGGAAAGGGAAGGAGGGAAGAGGTGCTTGGTGGGTGTGAGAGTGTCTAGGGGGAGTTGATGGTACTGGGAGGGGAACACGAAAAAGGGACTATTCAGGGTAAGTGGGAGTATCCAAACTACTCGTTGTTCTGGCCCGTCGCCTCATCACCGCTGTCCACCCCTCATCATCATCTCATCACTGCTCATCGCCACCTGCCCTAACACGTCCCTGCACACTCCATCTTCTCTCATCTCGCCACCCCACCAGGCGTGGCCCATGTAGCGCACCTGGACGCGCAGAGGGCACACAACCTGTTCACCAGGCTCGTTTGAGAATGTCCGAGCCACTCTCCCTCTGTTCCCACTGCTTCCTCTCCTTCCTCTGCTCCCTCTCCTTCCTCTGCTCCCTCTCCTTCCTCTGCTCCCTCTCCTTCCTCTGCTCCCTCTCCGCCCCCTGCTTCTCCCGCCCACCAGCCCTGGGCTATGCAGTGGACTGGGACGTGCAGGTGGCATACAGTCGTGCAGGAAGGGACGCATACGAAGAGGCACAAGAGGAGCGTGCAGTGGAGGCGGAGAGGCAGGGCGGTCCACAGGATCACGAGATAGCCGACCCCTCTCTCCCCACCGCTGACACCATCCGTGCCCCGTCTGCCACTGCCACCACGTGAGATGTTCGCACGCACGCATACCCTGCGCCCTGCTCCTTGTTTTCTGGAATTATCCCTTTCTTTGCGGCCATTCCCTTCATTCATTTGCTCTCCATTGTTCTTTCTTTCTTTCTTTCCTTTTCCCTTCTATTGGAATTGCACTGGTGGCTATGTGTTCATGTGCATGTCCACGAGCACATGCATGATGCGCCCACATGTATGCCCGTTTGCCCCAACCAGGGACGAGGACCCCATGTCCGGCCCATCAGCACCAGCACCACTCTTGGCTCACACCAAGCGCACGTATCAGCCCAGCACCCTTCGCCGCAAGCGCAAGCACGGCTTCCTCTCCCGGTGCGTGCTGCATCCTGGTTTGCTCGCTTTCACCTGTTGTTGCTGTGGGACTGGTAACAGAGTTGAAGACCCTTCAATCATAGTGTTCTGCCAGTCAGAGTGTTGGGGGACGGACCTGGCCCGATCATGCAGGGCGTGCAAGGCATGGGTTACCTGCTCTCTAACACGGCCCTCTGCTGCAACAGTGCTTCTTGGCTCGCTGCCTGACTGATGTGCACAGATTGAGAACGGTGAGCGAGCATGCATGTGGTGAAAGAACGGAGTGGGAGCGCGGGAATGAGTGGTGGTTCCTTTGCACTGAACAGTGCCCTCGTTGAACATGCTCGCATTTGCCCGCCTCCTCCCCTTCCCTTCCACCCCTCGTATGCAGCAAGAAGAGCCGTGGCGGTCGCAAGGTGCTGGCTCGCCGCATAGCCAAGGGCAGGTCAAGGCTGGCTGCATGAGTCGTGTCTTGAGGCGCCTCAAAACTGGTAGACTGCATGAGTCAAGGTCACTAACGGTACTCTAGGAGACTAGGAATGCACACCATATTGTACCGTTTATTGCTAGCAGTATGCGCTGCGCTGCAAGGAGGATAACATTGGCTGTGGGGTAGTGAGATGTGCGGCAGAAGATTCTGATACGGTAGTTTATACCGGTAATACCGTATGGTGATCCAGTAGCAAGCAACAACACAAGCACTCGGGTCTGCTTTTAGGTACCAGTAGATCGAGCTCTTTTATGGAAGAAATGTTCAAGGGCATTGGAGCATTGGCGGGATTGTAGAAATGCTCTGTTTTTAGTCTACACTTTCAATTTCAATCAATGTACCAGTGACATTTCAATTTCACACCACAAATCATAAGGCCAACTCAAATAGCCACTCAGCTGCAGCACACAATTTAGGTTCGGTACTTTACATCAATACTGCCATTGACAAATTCACCCACCTACGCCCAACAGCAAATAACACGTAAAAACTGGGAGAATGTTATTATTAGGTTTCCACATTCACGTTTTTACGTGGGTCTCCACATAAACTGTTCAATGACTAAAATCTGTGGGTCTCCACCAAGGTTCACGCAAAAAATCTGTGGGTCTCCACCTTTCGTCATTGAATCCTGTTCACCCCTTAACCCGTAAATAACAAGACCACTCAAGCTCAACTAGTGCTAGGCATCTTTCTCACGCTGGTTTGGCGCTTGGAATATAGTAATACTGTATCCTTCCCATGGCTTTTCCCCCACACCACTTGTCTTCCTTTCCGGCACCCCCATCACTCACATTGTTCAATACAGCAGCGCATCAAAACAGCAGCACAAGCCACTTCACAAGGGTGGGGTGGGGGGAGGGAGAGGAGTGCCGACCAGTCACCCCAGCCACTCCCATTCAGCATTACCACCACCACTCAGCAGCATCATTCACTCAGCAGCAGCACCAAGCATGCTCTGCTCTGGGTGCTTCCATTCCGTTCCATCACCATTTCACCTCAAACCATCAATCCACTTCAGACATGCAGAATCCTCTCGCACTGCACTGCACTGCACGGCACGGCACGGCATGGCACGCACACGTGCCCCCCTCACGCAACGGCGCCATCTAGGCTGAACCCATCCTCCAGGTCCGAGGAGGAACCAAGCAGCGCGGAGGAGGGCGAGGAGGAAGGAGACAACGGAGCATCATCGCACGGCCAGCCGGCCTCAGCAGCCACAGAGGCGGCGTCGTGCACGAGACGGCGAGTGAGGCGCGTGAGGGAGAGCATGGCGGAGCGAGCCAGGTCCAGGGCCGCGTCCTTGTCCCTCAGTTGCTTCTCCATGTCATCCGCTGCTGCCGCTGCCGCTGCTGCTGCTGCGTCTGCGCCTGCGCCTGCGCCTGCGCCTGCGCCTGCTGACGCAGCTGTTGCTCCACCATCTTGCCCTCCTTGCACCGCCGCGCCGTTTGCAGGCGTGGCGGCCGCTGCAGCAGCAGCAGCTGCTGGAGAAGCAGTCGAAGACTCTGCGTTGGTCGCAGCCGGCACCGTCAGCAGCAGCAGCAGCAGCAGCAGAGGCAGCAGCAGCAGCACTTGCACCCGCAGCCGCACCAGCAGCAGCAGCAGCAGCAGGAGTACCATTAGCGGCGCTTGGCAGTGCTGCTATTGCTGCAGCAGTCAAGGCAGCGTCAGCACATTCAGTGGTGAGCTCGGAGCTGAGGTCTGCCAGGGCTTTAAGTGCCGCCACTGCCGTCTCCACCTCCACCTTTGCCACCTGCCGTGACAGCGTCCGGGAGATTAGGGGGGGGGCGGGGGGAAAGGGTAGGGGGAAGTGGAAAGAGTACAAGGCGGAAGGGGAAGTGAGGGTGAGTAGCGAGACATTTGAGAAACCCATAGCCTACTGCTCAATCGCAACCTGCTCTCGTGGTGTTGGTGCGGATTGAAGGGGGATGGGGGTGAGGAGGTCCGGAGACAGAGAGGAATGGCAGGATAAGGACGAGAGGAGCGAGTGGGGGATGGGAGAGGGGGTGGATGAGCCGGGACGGAAATACAAACGAGAAGAAGAAATTGTTGGGGTTGGCAGGGGAAAGGCAGACAGAACAGGCATTGCCATGACAAATTTCGGAATTGTAGCCACCACGCATGCTAAACACCCAGCTTCGTCACACACTCTCCTAACCCCAACTACCTAACAAGGCCTTCAACCATCCCCAACCCAACCACCTCGAATTCAACACATTGTCCCCACCACACCCCTCACACACCACTAACCAATCCCCTTCCTCTCCAACCCCAGACCCCTCTTTTCCCATCCTCTTCCCCTTTTCTCCCCCAAACCCTTCCCCTTTCCTCCCCCTCCCCCTTCTCCCCCCCCCCCTCATGCATGCGCGCGCGCTCACCTCCAGCTCCAGTTTCGTCACTGCCGCCTCCTCCTTAAACGCCTTCGGCGCGCCCGCCTGCGCCGCAGCCGCCGCCGCCTCCGCGGCCGCGGAGACGAGCCCGTTGGCGCGCGCGTACTCGCGCAGCGCGGCGATCTCCTGCGCGCCCTCCACCAGCTCCCCCTGCACGCGCTGCAGCTGCGCCTCGCGCGCGTGCCAGCGCTGCTGCAGCGCGGAGAGCGCCACGTCGCGGTCCGCGAGCGCGAGGCGCGCGACCTCGAGCTCCACCTCCTTCTCGCGCAGACACTCGCGCACCGCGTCCAGCTCCGCCAGTAGGCGCTGCCCCGCCATCGACTCGCGCGCCTCCTTGTCCTGCGCGCGGGCGGGGACGGGGAGCAGGAGGGGGAGCGGGAGGGGAAAGGGAGGGAGGGGGGAAGGAGCGGGATAGAGAGGGAGCACGGGAGAGGGAGAAAAGGGAGGGGAAGAGGGGAAAGAAGAAGGGAAGTGAGCGGGGGAAAGCAGGACGCGGGAAGATGTGAGGAGGGGGAGGTTCTAGAGCGGGGGAACTAAAGAACTGAGAAATCGGTGCAAGCAGCGAGAGAAAGTATGGGAGGCAGTTTGCGAGCGACGAGGTAGAGAGGCTGATAACGGGGGCAGAAAGAAAAGGCAGTCGAAACCACCAGCACTTCCCCGTCCCAGTATCCACCCTCCACCCACTCCCACACCCCTCCTTTGCCCGTCTCTTCCCCTTCCCCCGTTTCCCCTGTCCTCCCCCCCCACCCCCCTCCCCCCCTCCACCTCCCCCTCCCTCCCCTCCCACTTCCCCTCCCCCTCCCCTCCCCCTCGTCTCCGGGCGCGCACCTGCATGTTCTGCAGCTGCACCTCGCGCTCCAGCAGGACGCGGTTCGTCGCGAACAGCTCGTAGTTCGCCTGCGCCAGCACCGACCCCTCCGTCACCACCGGCGCCGCCGCGCCGCCCGTCGCCGTCTCCACCAGCAGCCGCGACAGCCCCGCGATCTGCTCCACCACCGTCTCCGCCTCGCTCAGCTTGATCCGCGATTTCTGGAGATCCGATCCAACGGCTTCCAGCGCCTCCTCGCGCTCGCGGAGCTTCTCCGCCACCGCGGAGACCTCCGCCTCCCGCTCCGCAAGGACCTTCCGCGACAGCAGCAGCTCGCGCCGGAGCGTCGCGACCGCGCGCCCGGACTCCTCGAGCTCCTGCGTCTTGGCGCGCGCGTCGGCCTGCGCCGCCGCGAGGTCGGACTGCGCGGCTTGGAGCTCGAGCCGCGCGGTGAGAAGCTCTGCCTCGCGGAGCTGCAGCGCCAGCTGCGCGTCCGAAAGAGCCGCGCTCGTCTGGCGGACCTCCTTGCGCAGCGCGGAGATCTCCGCGGTGGCTTCTTCCGCGCGCTGGCGCTCCGCCAGGAGTTCCGCCTCCAGCTGAATCACCGCGCGGGACTGCTCCGCCAGCTTCGACTCCGCGGCAGCGAAAGCGGCGCGCGCAGACTGCAGCTCCGCGCGATCCTTGGCCGCCTCTTTCTGCACCCGCGCAAGCTCGTCCTCCCGCTTCTTTAGGAGCGCCACGAGCCGCCCAGCCTCCTCCTCCTTCGCCTCTAGCTCCGTCTCCTGGTCCGCGACCTCGTCGCGGAACCGCCGTACCGCCGCGCGGGACGCCGCGAGTTCCGCCTCCGCGTCGCGCAGCAGAATCGTCGCGCGGTCGAGCTCCAGAGAGGCGGAGGATCCCGCGGAGGTGACTCGGCGCAGCTGCTGGCGCAAGAGCTGCAGTTCCCCTTGCGCCGCGTGCAGCGCAACCGCGCGCGTGGAGAGGTCTTCCTCTGTGGCGGAAAGCTTGCGCTTCTTCCCCTCCAGGTCCGCATCTACCGCCGCAAGCTCCGCCCGCTGCTGCTGCAACAGCTCGCGCAGCGACGCTACCTCATTGCGCCGCTTTTCCGCCTCCGCCTCTACCTCCGCCAACTCCGCTTGGTGCGCGGCAATCGCCGCGCCAACGCTGTCCACGGCTTCCCCTTGCTTGGCGGCTTCCGCGCGCACTCTCCGCACCTCCTCCTCTTTCCCCGCGAGCTGCTCGCGCACACGCGTGAGCTCCTTCTCCCTCTCCCGCAGCAGCCCAACCGTCCGCTCGAGCTCCTCCCGCTGGGTCCCCAGCTGCCCGCGCGCGCGCGCGAGCTCGCTGCGCTTCCCCGCTTGAGCCATGCGCACGGCCTCGAACTCCCGCTCGCGTTGGATCAGCGCGGAGCGCGCAACCTGCACCTCGCGCTCCTCCTCTCTTAGAATCTCCTCCGCTTTCATCAGATCCTTCTCCTTGCGCCGTAGCGACTCGAGCACGCCCACCACGTCAGCCTCTAGCTGCCCTACCGTCTCCTCCAATTCCGCCTCCTCCGCGAAATCCGGACTGTCGGTCCGCTCCTCGTACCGTTGCGCTTGCGCAAACAGGCGCTCTAGAACTGCGCGGGTGGCCTCCCCCACGCTCTGCCACTGCGTCGGCGGGTCGTTCTGCTGCGGCTGCGCGCGGGAATGAGCGGAGGGAAGCTGTCCCCAGTTACCTGCGCCCCCGTTCCCGGAATTCCCAAATTTCCCAATCCCGCCATTGTTACCCGCGTTCCCGTTGCTATTGCTTCTGGCCCCGCCAACGTTGCCGTCGTTGCTGTTGCTCCCGCCAGGACCGTTGTTGCTGCCGCTGCTGCTCCCGCTCCCGCTGCTACTAGACTTATTCAACACGGCACGCGCCAGATCCACCAACGGCCCGCGGCTCGCCGGGTGATGGCGGGGACTACCGCTGCTTTTCCCGCCGCTGCCGGCTCCGCCGCCGCCGGCGGGTGCGCTGCCGATCTGAACAGCGCGGCCCTTGAAGGCGGAGGAGTGCGCCCATCTGGGGAGGGACGGCGGAGCGGTCGCTGCGCTACGGTGGAGAGAGGAGACGGGTGATGGTGACACGGACATGAGCGCAGCTGACCCTCCCGATGTGGACGTCTGCGGTGGTAACGCGAAGAAGTAGACAGGGGAAGGTGAGAGCGGGAGGGAGAAAACGAGAAGGCAGGGCGCGAGGGAAGAGAGGGGAGGAAACATTGAGTGATTGTGAGTGGGAGTGACATCACCCAGAGGGATTAGGAAGGTTAGATGAACAGGATGAGAGAATTCGTAGACGGAACAGGTCCGGAAAACGGCGGGGATTGCAGGGTATGAAGGTGAAGAAATGCATCGGACGGAGTTACTGTGGGAACGTCGGAATTAACGCAACGCAATGCCCGAACCGGCATACGACGCTGGACAAACAAGCCAATCGGCGTTGCTTACGATTGAAGTCGAGCGGGTCGGAGCTCCAAACAAGGCCATTCCTCAAGAACGCTGCTCTGCCAAAGCACTCTCGAAATCTGCCGGCTGGAAGCCCTCGGTAACTATAAGCTGCCTAACTGGCCTCAGTAGCTACTAGAGGGCTAAAGTCCAACCAGAGGCGAGAATTAGGCAGCTTATTGCGGCCTTAAACGGCTGTGTTGACTCGCAGTATAGGGCATGCGCTCTGATACAACCTTGCCATTCTAAACAAGGTTAACGAAATGAAAGAACGCGATCAGAAACAATCGCTGGTGGATAACTCTGGATAATGAGGTGAGGCGACGAGGAGAGGAGCGGCAACCAAGATCGAAGCAGCGTGCAAGGCGAAGCGAACCCTAGAGCTGAGAGGAGGAGGTGGGCAAGGGGAGGGTGTTGCCGTGCTGTGCCGTTGGGTTGGGGGAGAGGAAATCGAAAATCGGAAATCGAGGCAGCGCGCGCGGTGGAATCTGGGTGTGGCGGGCAGGCCGAGCGGGCTGGGGGAAGAAAACGCTTCAGGTCCATGAGGAGGGAGGGAGAGTTGGACACACAACCCACCACCCGCTCTCCTTTCCTCCCTCTGGTGACACACACGAGGTTCGTTGGCGCAAGGTCCAAGAACATTGACGGGGAGGGAGAGTAGGAACGAGGTAACGGGCAGCCTTGGTGTTTGTTCAGTTGCTTTGGACGAAACAGAAATGGGTGGACGGGATTGTTCGAAGATCTCATGATTTCACAAGGCAAGTCCAGCAATCGCGTTCGTACCACGAAAAGAAGACGGCTCATTTAGTGGCTGACGAACTGTTGCGAATCACAGAAAAAATAGTAAGCCACACTGCTATTGGCAGAATCCATCCAGAAAAAAATATCTCTGTTTTGTGTAATCCAACGCAGATGGGGCAACGACCTTGACGGCTTGCTGGATCAGCTTCAGAGTGCCAGCTCACTGGCTAAGCAAGATGCATGGGGCCCATGTTCCGGGAGAGGTGAGAAGCAAGGGCCACCAATGGAAGTGCCACGCGGGCGATGTGTATTCGTTGAAAGTGTTTGCCAGCCCATATGCCATCATACTCCATACAGGCATAGAGGTGATTGAGGAACCACAGGAGCAACTAAACGATGAAAAGTCTTATTATGGCGCGTTATAAACACATGAGAACCTAGAAAAACTCAGATTGTTTGCAAAAACACTTCCTTCACTATTTAGGTACCATATGTAGTCCTACATGTACAAAATATTTGCCGATCTCCTTTACCGGGCGCACGGAGGGGTGACCACCATACACTCGGAGCGCGGGACCCGCCAGGGAGACCCGCTCGGCCCTTTCCTGTATGCACTCACGCAGCGCATGGCTTTGCAGCCAGTTCTAGCTGAGGGCGATGTCCAGCTATGGTCATACGCAGATGACACTTACGTGCTGGGCCCTCCTTCCAGGGTGCTACACCACTTCTCAGAGATTGTGAGGCACTTGCGCGAGCTGGGCCTTGCGGTCCAGCCACACAAGTGCCTAGTCTATGGCAGGGATTTGGCAGCTTCCAGGGAGGCGGAGGCCTTCACGAGTCTGGGGATTGAGGTCGCTCGCAGATGACTCACCGTTACGGGAGTGCCGGTGGGCTCGGACGCTTTCGTGGAGAGGAGCCTACCTGAGCGTCTGGAGAGGATGGGGCGCGTGTTACCATGGCTGCCGAGACTGCGCCAGCCCCAGACAGCGGCTCGGCTACTTGCGGCATGCGTCAGCACGCGACCGCAGTATTTGGCGAGGACGGTCCCTCCGACCTCGGCTGTACGTGCCAGTTTTGCACGGTGGGATGAGCGGTTGGGAAAGACCACTCAGCAGCTTTTGGTGCCTGGGACTTGGACTTGCAGAGAGGACGTCCGTCTAGCTGCCTTAGACCAGATCTACCTCCCTATACGCCTAGGGGGATTTGGTATCCGTCGCATGGAGCGTATTTCCCCGGTGAGTTACGTATGCTCCTGGGTACAGTGCGCGCCGATCCTTTGCTCCCTCCCTGTGTGCGGCGCAGGCTTCCGACAGAGCTTCGCATCGGACGATGTCGACCAGATCGATCGATCACTGCGGATGGCGCTGGAAGGCCTCCCACGTGACATCCTTTCTCTCCTCCCCCCCTGGCACTCCTGTGTCTCTGCTGCCCCTGATTCTCTCCACAGGAGTGAGCCGTGCCTTGGAGGCGCGAGCCTTGGAGTCAGTCCGGGCCCGTCACACTAACCCCTTGCACCTTGCCCGTTTGACATCCCTTCAGGGCGCAGGTGCAGGCGCTTGGCTGACGGCGGTGCCGTACGCAGACTAGCTACGCATCCCAGAGGCGCAGTGGCAGGTGGCCTCAGCTTTTCGTCTCGGTCTGCCTATTCCCCAGCTAGCCCTCGCAGGTCGGTGTTCTTGTGGGCAGGTGATAGATGACATGACGACACCTCACCACGTTGTGCGGTGCTCCCGCTTCGGCGTCGCCACGGTCATCCACGACACCGTGAAGTACATGCTTCGGGACTTTGCTGCCGAGGCGGGCTTCGCGGTGAAGGTGGAGGACACCACTTTGATCCTGCACCTGGAGGCAGCTAGAGCGCGACTGCTTGGACTCTCGGAGACGGGGGATGGGGCACCGGGACATTCAGGTGCACGGCGGGGACAGCAGCAGCAGCAGGGTGGGCTCGGTCGAGAGGCTGGTGGGCAGGAGCAGCAGCACCAGCACCAGCACCAGCAAGGGCAAGAGGTGCAGCCGCAGCAGCAGCTGCAGCAGCAGCAGCAGCAGACGCAGGTGCAGCAGCAGCGGCAGCAGCAGCAGCAGCAGCAGGTGCAGCAGCAGCAGCAGCAGCAGCAGCAGCAGCAGCAGCAGCAGCAGCAGCAGCAGCAGCAGCAGCAGCAGCAGCAGCAGCAGCAGCAGCAGCAGCCGCAGCAGCAGCAGCAGCGGCAGCAGCGGCAGCAGCAGCAGCAGCTGCAACAGCAGCGGCAGCGGCAGCGGCAGCAGCAGCGGCAGCAGCAGCGGCAGCGGCAGCAGCAGCAGGAGCAGCAGCAGCAGCAGCAGCAGCAGCAGCAGCAGCAGCAGCAGCAGCAGCAGCAGCAGCAGCAGCAGCAGCAGCAGCAGCAGCAGCAGCAGCAGCAGCAGCAGCAGCAGCAGCAGCAGCAGCAGCAGCAGCAGCAGCAGCAGCAGCAGCAGCAGCAGCAGCAGCAGCAGCAGCAGCAGCAGCAGCCGCAGCAGCAGCAGCAGCGGCAGCAGCGGCAGCAGCAGCAGCAGCTGCAACAGCAGCGGCAGCGGCAGCGGCAGCAGCAGCGGCAGCAGCAGCGGCAGCGGCAGCAGCAGCAGGGCAGCAGCAGCAGCAGCAGCAGCAGCAGCAGCAGCAGCAGCAGCAGCAGCAGCAGCAGCAGCAGCAGCAGCAGCAGCAGCAGCAGCAGCAGCAGCAGCAGCAGCAGCAGCAGCAGCAGGAGCAGCAGAAGCAGGGCCATCAGGGGCTACAGCACCAGGAGTGTAGGGGGGAGGGGAGAGGTCAGCATCGGCAACACCAGGAGGGTCAGCCAGGCCAGCAGGGGCGACAGCAGGAGGGACAGCATGGGCAGCAACAGGAGAATCAGCTAGGGCAGCGGCATGAGGATCACCAGGGGCAGGCTGGCAGGGAGGAAGAGAGGAGACAGCAACAGCAGCAGCAGCGACAGCAGCAGGAGGGCCACCAGGGGCAGGAGGGGTCCTCAAGCAGGGGTGAGGAGGGAGGCCAGCAAGGGCAGCAGCAGGAGGGTGGACGGGTACAGCAGCAGGAGGGTCAACAGGAGCGGCAGCAGGAGGGTTCGTTGGGGCAGGATAGTGGGGGTGAGGAGTGGGGACCGCAGCGGCAGCAGCAGCAACATCGACAGCAGGGCCAGCAGGGGCAGGAGGGGCAGGCTAGTGGGGGAGAGGAGAGAGGACAGCACAGCCACCAACAGGAGGTTCAGCAGGGGCTGGAGAGGCCAGCGAGTACGAGAGAGGAGAGGGGACAGCTGGGGCAGCAGCGAGATGGCCGGCAAGGGCGGGCGGGGCTAACACTTCAGGGGGCGAGAGAGGAGGTGGCAGGGGACACGATGGCGGGAGTGCGGGGGTTAGGAGTGGAGGGTATGGAGGGGGGGGACGGGGCAAGGGTGCTGGGGGGTTTGGGGTTGGGGAGAGGGGATGGGAGGTGGCAGGTGGTTGGGGGAGAGGATAGAGGGGCAGAGGCGACAGGGGAGGAGGCACAGAGGGACCAGGCACAGCATCAACCAGTACAGCAGCAAAGGCAGGCCGGACGCACAGGCCGCATAGGGACACCAGCCCGCATTCCAGACCTGACTTGCCGCGACATAGAAAAAACTTTGATGGTGTTGGTAGACGTCTCTATTGCAGATCCACAGCAACAGGGGAATGCTGGGCTTAGACGAGTAGCCCCAGTGCAGATAGGGGTTGCAGCCGCTAGGCGAGTACAGGACAAGTTGCGGGACTGGGAACCGCACCTGGAGGGATTACAACCGCCGCCTCATTTTTATGCATGTGTAGTGGAGACATTTGGGTTGCTAAGTGAGCCAATGAGGCAGTTTCTAGGGCTTTGCGCGCGTCGGATTGCACAGCGGCGAAAAGACTTGGGGGGGGGGATGACGGGTCAGCTCGGATTTTTGAGACTGGACTCACCACACGACTTTCCGTGGCACTGCAGCGAGCACGCTCAGAGTATTATACAACATGCGGTACGGCAGTTGGGAGGGTCTGACGATGGGTGGATGCCTGCACCAGTCCCTTTGGGTGCAGGGCAGGGCAGTTGACATCACATTACCGGCTGCTTTGAGAGCGTGGCAGACATGCAGTATATGTACGACGCATACGTGTAGGTGGTCAGCGACTGTGCTTGAGAGGCTGTGTCCCGCGCTGTGGTGCGGGTTCCTGAAGTGTTTTGGTCCCTAGGTGCTTCCTTCCTTCCGTGTCTCCCTTTTCTTCTTTTCCTCTTTCCACCTTTCCTTCGGCCTTTCTCTTCTCCTCCAGCCCTTACCTTTTATCAACTTTTCCTTGTTCCACCATTTCTACCTTTCCTTAATATCCCTTATCTTTATTATCACGACTTTGTATCAAACAAAATATTTGCACCTACACTCCTATACCGTAAGTTAATCACACAGCAAGCTTATGGGCAACAAGAGTGCTACACTCATGTGATACATCTATGTACAGCACCTTCTCATTGGTGGTTCACTGTGTATCCTAGAAGCATGCTAGCCAGTTAACCCCACGCATGTGTGCATGCATAGTTCACAATTAACTTCCCATCGACTGAAAATGCCTGTAGTGCAGGACACAAGTGAGCAGGGTATACGTAGTGGGCGAGGAAAAAACACAAAATTCATATGCACAGTGGCAAGGCATTTTACACTCACACAGACCAAAAGAAATACACTTGCCAGAGCACAACATCATATAGGGAAGAACTGCACATGATCAATGGTGGTCCGGGAATGATGGGGGGCAATAAGATTCCATGGCTCAATGGGCAATGCTCACATCAGCAAGGTCAGCTATGAGGTCATCTGGCGATGGAGAGAAGGCACTGTTGACGTACAAAAACTGCATGGGGGGGAAACAGGAAACGTGGGCTAGTGATTGGAAAAAAAAACGAATGTTGTCTTCAGAATAAGAGCAATACACGCGAAGGGAAGAGGGGATGGCAACACCAAGAATCGGCAGGTCGGATGCCTAGCTGGTCCAAACTAAAGGAAAGAAAAGCTCAATAAGGGGGCCTGTGCAGCATGGAGAAGAAATAGATACTACAAGAGCAGAAAGAAATAAGGGATTCAAGGCGAAAATTGAGGAGTGCGTCCTAACTTATGCACAACTAACCTCACAACCTACCTGCCCTGTCGCTGTCACTCCACCCCCATCCTCTACCCATTCCCGCGCGCGCACACACACCCACACACACCAGAGTTTCACGATGCAGTTGTCGCCTGAGAAACTCAATGACCTTTGAAAAGCGCTCCCCTGCTGCAATCTGAGTTATCCATCGTTCAGGAAACAATGGAATAATTGGGGATCAAGGACGGAGTGACGGAGGCGAGGCTACACGAGGAGCAGAGACCAAGGGAGAGGAGCACAGAGCAAGAGAGAGAGAGAGAGAGAGAGAGAGAGAGAGAGAGAGAGAGAGAGAGAGAGAGAGAGAGAGAGAGAGAGAGAGAGAGAGAGAGAGAGAGAGAGAGAGAGAGAGAGAGGAGCACAGAGCAAGAGAAACACATGGCTAGGAGTGAAACACTCAGCAAGGAAGAGTGGGCGCGCGTAGGATGATCCTATAAGTGCGGAGAGAAACAAAACGACGGGGTAGACGGGGGGGGTTGTCCATGAAGCAGGAACTACCTTGAATTTGGATTGTTTCAATATGGGTGCATCACCCGTTGACCGAAACAGGATGACAACTGAAAGCAAAGGCACGCAGGAGATCGAGACTTGAGAATGAGTTGTCGGATATCCAATTTAGCTGTTTTCTCACACATTTCTCACAACTTGAATCGACGGAACCAGGTGGCTGCAGAAGTTATTGGGTGGAACGGATTTACGCAAGGGCTCCATCACAACCGTGGCGAACACGAGCGACCACTACATCAGAAAACTTTGAGTTGCGGTTTTACCTTTGCGGGAGGATGGAGGCGCCAAAAGCGCTGCTGCCATTGACGCACGGATCAGAATGCAGTGGAATCCAGAAATTGAGCACCGTTGGGAACGATTTTCGGCGTGAGGCATATGGCAGGTGTGTTCCCAGGTGTTCGTGTAGTGCGGTGCAATACGTTGTAGAGATCGATGGGAACGATTTTCGGTTTCCTCTTTTGAAGTACTTATGCATTGATCAACTTTGAATTTTGAAAGTCTTTCAGTACAGCATAACTGAACGCTTTCCAGCAGCATTCCCAATCAAGTACTGATCTTTCAAGTGAAAACTGAAGAGAATAAAACAAGTAGCTGCGGGCAACAGCCACCTTACACAACCTGGTCGACCATTCATTATTTGGCAGAGAAAAAGTGGACCCTAACCTCATGATGGCCACCTTACACACCCTTCACAAACGATGATGGCCTACGCTCGAACAGAACCAGCGACACTTTGAGAGAACAGAAAGCACTAACGAACTTCTGGGAGAAATCAAGTCTACTCAGTCTTCTTAGACTTGGGCTTGTTGAGAGCACCCCGGATCTTCTCATCAGCCAGCTTGTAGATCTTATCCACTTCTGCCAAAACCTTCTCGAGATGCTCGTCCACCTGGTCCTCGAACTTGTCATACAGAGCGGGCAGAGAGAAGGCGGTGACGATAGCTGCAAAGATGAAAGAAACAGGGGCCGGGAGAAGATTAGGAAACTGGTGCCGATGACGAGGGTGACAAAGACGAGGGTGCATAGGATCTAGATCTTACCAATCAAGACGAGGGTGAGAAAGTGGAACCAGGCACCAACAACTGCGACCACGTAAAGTGCGGCGAGAACCTGCAAGAACAAATTCACTTGGTAAGCCAGCTGGGCAAGCGGGACGAGCATACGCGAGAATATGATCAATGGTTACCTTGGCAAAGAGGAGGTAGTCCTTTCCGAGGGCGACGTCGTGTGCAAGCTTCAACATTGTGTTGATCTCGTCGCGGATATAGATCGCCGACTTGCTGATTGAGTCCTCAGAAACCTTGAGTTCCGGGAGTGGGGGCCCAGACCTGTCAAAGTGGCATCAGAACGATGCGCGATCGGTTACTACGGTTCATAATCTCCTGTGCATAAGTACCGCTTTAAAGAATGATCTCTGTCGATTGAGTGCTTTAAAGTTGTGTAAAAGGGGTGCTTACTTGTTCAAGAAGGAAGCCACTTGAGCCCAAAGGAAGAAGGTTGTGACCACGATCATTAAGCCATCAGCGGCCAATGTGAGAAGAGTCATCCCCGACCGTTCAAAAAAGAACCACAGGGCGACGACAGACAGAAGGATTGCAGAGCTCGACTTCCATTCCTTCCAGAGCAAAATGTCGGCAACTGAAACCGGAAACAGGAGTACGTTACAAACTTGAATGCGCTTCGTAAGAAATCAACTGCATAGATTTGTGACACTGCACGCACCTTTCCCTCCGCCAAGAAGCTCACTAACAGATTTAGTTCTGCCGAAAGGGCGAGCCTTCACTGGAGAGGGCTCGACCGCAGGCGCGACTTCAGACATCATGGAATCAGCCATTGATTCAAACGAGGGCGTTTGCGCAAGTTGAGCTAGATAATCTTGATGTCTGAGAAAACAACTCGGGGTACAAAAGGTGAATGACTACCAAGAGAGCAACGTGAATACTGCTCGTTTTGCCTGCTCCAACAGTCTGGGAGGATTCTTCGGGATCTGGAACAAAGCTTTCCTCACAGGGCCTTGGAAAGATGGAGGCAGCCTCGTGCAACAGCGGACGCTGTAGCTCCGCCTTGGCATTCGATATTGACACACGAACTGACGGCCCACATGTGCCTGACACATTCCTTTACACGCACATAGTGATAGAAAAATCGAGCACATGGATGATCTAAGATTGCCAGGTGTACAAGCAATGCTGGTTAGGATAGAAGCCTGCAATATATATGAGCATGTGTGAAAGTATTGAGCTTGCAACATAGAAATTGTTGTATATTTTTGTGATTATTTGTTCTGAGTATTTAGAGTTACTGAAATGCATCTGTTGATCAATATATAAGATCAGCCCGCTATTAACTTTAACATTAATTATTTAGCTATGCCCCCGCGCATACTTTTCACCTTCATTTTGTTGATTCTGTTTTCATCCTCTCAAGTTCAGTCTCAGTTACCGTTCATCGCCACTCACAACCATCAAACTGTCTGTTCGTCCATAAAGAACTAGACAGGGGCTGCTCATCCCTGTGACGGCGAGTTTGCTCTTTTCTTCGCATTTTTTTGAAAGCTCCAGCTTTCCTGATCGCCATGGCGTCACGAGTGCTTGCGCTGACTTTGCCACCACGACTGCGACCGCCTCTCAGAAGCAGCGCTTTGTTCGGGAGATCTCTAGCAGCAGGAGCAAGTAACGTTTATCCGCGCTTATCCCGACTTCCGCCATCTCAAAGCGAGCTTGCAGGGCTTCTTTGTACTCTGCCCCGCGCATCAGTAACCAACGCAGAGGAAAAACACGCTGATTTGCGTTCCTTTAGCGGAGAATCTTCTAACGCGGGCAGGCGGGTGAATGCCTTATCACCGAGCTCTATTCCTCCCGAGGGTTTCGGGTATAGCAGGGTGAACAGCGCGAATAGCAGCAGGCGGAGCATACATTGCTGCGCGTACAACGGGGGTGATAGTAGCCGTGCCGCGTGGCCCAGTAGCGAGTATTCTTCTGGGCGCGATAGCGATCGGGGCCGTGGACGGCAAGCAGCAGGCGGCCGAGGGGAACGAGGCGGACGCGGCGGGCCAAGCAGTAGAAGCAGCAGCAGCGGCAGTGGCAGAAGCGAAGGCTACGGTAGGGAGCGGACGGCTTGGCAAGAGGACGTCGAGGATGGCGGTGAGTTAGGATGGCGCGAGGGTGGGACAGGAGGACGGCGCGGCGGCGACCGCGAGCGCGCAGCGGAGAGATCGTACGACGACGGGGGGTACTCGAACGGGAGAAGCAGTAGCGCGAGAGGAGGCGGGAGAAGCGGGAGCGGTGGTAACCACGGCAGGGAAAGTAGGAGTGATTACGATAATCCGGACAACCGGTATGGGGGTGGAGGTAATTCCAGGTATTCAGCTTCCCGCGGTGACGAAAGAAATGGCTATGGTTACCCCAACTCCGCCCCGTCGTCTTTCACCTCGCCTGGTCGCGATCGACCCACAGCGAACGGCAGGGGGCAGTCGCTCACGAGGGATGGGCGACCGGTTCGCGACCCTCGCGACGCGCAGGCGATTCTTCTGCGACACGGCATGGAGCTGGACGAGGAGGTGCGCGAGTTGCGGCGCCAGCGGCAGCAGCGGTACGAGCAGAGCCAACGAGATCGGAGTTCGTTTCGCAGCAATGATTCTCGAGAGCAGCGCGATTCGCCAGCCGCCGCGAGACGGTCCTTTTCATCACCACCGTCCGTCTCTACCCGAGATTCGTCTCCGCGAATGGCGCCCGACTCGCGCTCCTCTCCCCGCGCTTCCCCCGCTCCCCCCCCGCTAGACAAAGTGTACCCGCCTCCACCCGTCAACGAGCGTCCGTGGTCCGCGGGCGACGCGGCGGCGGCGCGGCAGGCGGAAAAGGAGGCGGAGAAGCTGGCGCAGCAGGAGGCGCGCCTGCAGCGGGAGCTGGCGCGGGAGGTGGCGGAGCGACAGGCGGAACGCCTTGCGGCACAGAAGGAGAACCAGCGGCGGCAGAAGGAGCAGACGGAACAGCTTCGCGCGGAGGCGCGGGGAGATGCGCGGGAGGGGGAGCGGAGCAAGGGGAAGCGGAGCAAAGGGATGTGGGGAAGAATGGAGTGGAAGAGGGCGCAGGAGAGGGTGCGGGAGAGGCCGAAGGTGCCGTGGCAGTGGGATTGAACGAAGCGAAGGACCAGAAGGGAGCAGCTGCTGCAGAGCTAACGAAAAGCCGTAGCAGCAGCAGCAGCAGCAGCAGCAGCAGCAGCAGGAGCGAGAGGAAGAAAGAAAGCGAGGAGGGCGGAGAGCAGGCGTTGGTAGGTCGCAGCCTGGAGGAGATGGAGCAACTCGCCATGGCGCTGGGGGAGGTGCGCCTTCCGCTCCTTCCGCTCCCTCCCCTCCCCTCCCCTCCCCTCCCCTCCCCTCCCCTCCCCTCCCATCCCCTCCCCTCCCTTCGTTTCTCGCCCTTCGTTTCCCAGCTCCCCTCGCTTCCGCACCCCTTATCCCTCTCCCCTCTCCCCTCTACCCTCTCTACCCTCTCACGTCTCCCCTCTCCCGTCCCCCCTCTCCCCTCTCCCCTCCCCCTTGGCCCTCCCCCCGCACAGCAAAAGTACCGCGGGCGGCAGCTGCACCAGTTCGTGTATGGCAACAAGGGATGCGAGCTCAGCGAGCTGAAGCAGCGTGAGTGGGTGGGTGGGACGCAGTGGCCGGGGCAGGGCAGGGGAATGAAGGGGTACATAATGGAGGGGTATATGTGTGTGACGGGAGCGAGTGTGGCAGCGAGCGGCAGCTGCTCCAGTTCGTGTACTTGCCGCAACAAGGGCTGCAATGAGGGCTGCGAGCTCAAGCAGCGTGCAACTCGATGGCGCTATGAGTGCGGGAGAGAGTGTGTGCTGGAGTGAATGCGGGGGAGAGCGGGGGATGATTTGTGTGTGTGTGAGTGATTGTGAGTGAGAGGGTGGGGGGGAGCGGAGAGAGGCGAGAGTGAGGAGTAGGGGAGGGGCAGCAAGAAGCGGAAGCATGGTCTTGCTGTGCATGTGTCGTGATCCTTGTATTCCCTGTATCCCTGTGGTTTGCTCTGCTCTCCCCCTGTGTGCCATGCCATGCCACACCACCCACGTCATGTGCCCTGCCCCTGTCCATGTCCATGTGGCAGTATCGCTTGCGTTCCGAGAGCGCTTGGCGGAGAGAGGGGTGGTGGTGGGGCGGCCCCCCGTGCACCACGTCGCCGCTGCTGCTGATGGCACCGCTAAGGTCTTGCCTCACTCACAACACTCCCCCCGTCTTCCCCCTCCTCTACCCCTTCTTCCTTCGCTGCTCTTCACCCGCGCTTCCCCTGCTCCTTACCCTTCTCCCCCTCCATGCTCCCACTGTGAACCGTTTTCTGCCACTCTCTGTCCCGTCTTTTGCTTCCCCTTCCCCCCCCCCCCCCCCCCCCCCCCCCCCCTTTTTTTATCTCGCTCTCTTTTTGCCATCGTTTTCTCTCCCTTTCTCTCCCATCTTTCTCTCTCTCCTGCCACTCCGTTCTCTGTTCCTGAATTCTTTTCTCTCCTTTCTCTCTTCCGTCATTTCCCCTCCCATGCTGTCCCACTCTCAGTTTCTCTTCTTCATGCTCATCATTTCTCCCCTCTCCCTCCTCTCCCATCATCCAATTCTTCCGATTCGCCTCCCTCCCTCCCTCACTCACTTAATCCCCTCCCTGTGCGAGCAGCTGCTGCTGCGGCTAACGGACAACAGGCTGGTGGAGACAGTGGGAATCCCCATGGAGGGCAGTCGCAAGGGCGCTCACCACCTCACCGCCTGCATCTCCTCGCAGGTACATACTGAGGGAGGGAGGGAGAGAGAGGTGAGGACGGAGGGGGGGAGGGGGTGTGGGGGTTGGGAGGAGGAGTGGGGACGGAAGTGTAGATAGGGGGGTGGGTGGTGGTGGTGGTGTTTGCAGGGACTGATGGGAGCAGGAGTATGTGTGGGTGATGCGTGATGGGCTTGTGAGACAGGCTGGTGGAGGCGGTGCGTGTTCCCATGGAGGGCAGCCGCAAGGGCGCGCACCACCTCATTGCCTGCATCTCCTCGCAGGTAGGGAGAGAGGGATGTTGGGGAATGGACTGGGGAGAAGGGCAATGGGTGGGGAAGGGGATTGAAGGGGGAAGGAAGGGAGAACGGACGCAGATGGGGAAAAGGCGTGGGGGAGGGAGAGAAATGGCGTTTGTTTCCAAGGACTTGTTGGCACAGGGATGTGTGTGGTTGCTTCATGGTTGCCGTTCACCCACCGTGTTCGCCCTCCCGCCCAACCCAACCACAACCTTGAACTCCCACCCGTGCACTCCCCCTCCCCCTCTCCCCCACCGTCCCCCTCCAGGTGGGGTGCCCTCTGCGCTGCTCCTTCTGCGCGACGGGCAAGGGCGGGTTTGCGCGCAACTTGAAGCCCCACGAGATAGTGGCGCAGGTGCTGGCGGTGGAGGCGCTGTTCCAGCACCGTGTGACCAACATCGTCTTCATGGGCATGGGCGAGCCGCTGCTCAACCTCCCTGCTGTGCTGCGCGCGCATAAGTGCCTCAACCAGGTGCGTGGTCAATGGGGGTGGGTGGGTGGGTGGGTGGTTGTTGTGTGGGTGGGCAAGGGCTTATGGAGTGTGCTGTGCTTGTCCCGACCCCCATCTTTCTCTGTGTTGACGGAGGCCTGAATGTGTTTGCCTGCCACATGCCTACTGCCACCGGCAATCGTGCTCAATTTATGCCTTTCACCTGGGTGCATGGTTGCATTGCATGGGTGCATGCGTGCGCGTGCGTGCGAGCACTCTTATCCCGCCACCAGGACGTGGGCATAGGGCAGCGCAACATCACCATATCCACCGTGGGTGTGCCCAACGCCATTGCTCGCCTCGCGCAGCACAAGCTGCAGTCCACGCTCGCTGTCAGGTCAGTCCACCCTCGCTGTCAGGTCAGTCCGCTCTCTTGCTGTGCTCTTGCTGTGCTCTTGCTGTGCTCTTGCTGTGCTCTTTCTCTTTCTCTACCTCTGGTCGTGTATATGGTCCCACTTACGGCTCATCACCAAAAAGCACACACCTCCACTTCCCTCTTCTACAATACCCCAATTCTTTCCGCCCTTCACACACCCCCGTTTTCGTCCCGTTCCACATCACCCTCCTCTCCTTCCTTCCCTCCTCCTCAGTCATGCATGCCTTCTGACCCACCAACCAACTGCGTCGTCCTCACGAAAGCCGATTGCCTCCTCCTGCCAACCCTGTCTCTCAGTCCCTGTTTGTCCACCCTCCACCCCAGCACCTCCGCTCCCCATCCTGTCATTCTCTCCCATGCCATCCTCTCCAACACCATCTCTCTCCTTACCTCCCCACAAAAACTCTCATCATTCTCCACCCATCATTCCCTGCCCCCGCGCTCTCTCCCCCCTTTTCCCCCATGCCCTCACGCCCTTCCCCCCCACCCCTGGCCAGTCTGCACGCGCCGAACCAGCAGCTGAGGGAGGCGTTGGTGCCGTCAGCCAAGGCGTACCCCATAGAGGCGCTGCTGGCGGACTGCCGGGGCTACTTCAACACCACTGGCCGCCGCGTCTCCTTTGAATACACTCTGCTCGGTGCGCTGCCTACCTGCTCCTTGCTCCCTGCTCCCTGCTCCTTGCTCCTTGCTCCCTGCTCCCTGCTCCCTGCTCCCTGCTCCCTGCTCCCTGCTTTCCCACCTGCTCTTCTCCCCCACCTGCTCCTTCCCTGGCGCTTTTTCCCCTCTTCCGTCTTTCATGCCATTTCTTGCACTGCTGCGGAAGCACCACACCACACATCGGTCTGTCACCCGCTCCGCTCACCTCACCCCCTCCGCTCACGCTCATCTCAAGTCGTATTATTCGTGGTGGTGATGCGTGCAGCGGGGGTGAACGACCAGGTGGAGCATGCGCGGGAGCTGGCATCGCTGCTGAGGCGCCATGGTGTGGCGCACCATGTGAACGTCATTCCCTTCAATCCCATATCTGACTCCCTCTACCGCCGACCCAGTAAAGCCTATGTGCGTGCACCTCTTGTTGTCGTGTCAAGTGGCCTGAATGTATATTTGTGTGTGGGTTCTCCTCCTCCACCTCCTCCTCCTCCTCCTCCTCCTCCTCCACCTCCTCCTCCTCCTCCTCCTCCTCCTCCTCCTCCTCCTCCTCCTCCTCCTCCTCCTCCACCTCCTCCTCCTCCTCCTCCTCCTCCTCCTCCTCCTCCTCCTCCTCCTCCTCCTCCTCCTCCTCCTCCTCCCCCCCCCCCCCCCTCCCCCTCCCCCTCCCCCTCCCCCTCCCCCTCCCCCTCCCCCTCCCCCTCCCCCTCCCCCTCCCCCTCCCCCTCCCCCTCCTCGTTCCCTCCCTCTCTCTGTAAGTCATAGCCCGGGGGGTTCGTGTGATTCCAATGGTTCTGACCCTGGCGTCGCCAGTGTCTGTCGCTGTGTAAAGCGGCGATCTGCATCTTCTTGGAGTATGATGATCTGATCCGCATCCCCCTCTTTGCATGCACTGCACCAGGTGATGGCGTTTGTGGAGGAGCTGAGGAACCAGAGGATCACCGCGTCTGTCAGGCACACTCGGGGCATGGAGGCAAATGCAGCGTGCGGGCAGCTCAGAAATGATTTCCAGAAGGTTCCGCTGAGCGTGGCGGCGGCACCAGGGGAAGGAGAGCCTCTTGCAGAAGGCATTTCAGCTCTGGCGTAAAGCTTGACGGTTTCTTCTTTCTTGTAGCGTCGCGTTGCACGCACATGACCAACAGCGCCAATTGAATTTTGTTCCGGTCAAATCTGGAATCGTGTGCCTGCATGCTGCGGCACCACCAGATATTATTTGAATGTAACAGTCATGCTAGATACAGTGTATTCTGAACGACCCGTTTGCTTGTCTGGCTTGGAGAACTTGCTCCCTGAAGAGTGGGTGGGTGTCTGGTGTCTGGTGCCTGGTGTCGTGTGGAAATCTGGGGCAGAAAGCCCTGAAGTCACCTCCCTCTGTCTTTGCTCATCAACACCACTGCACCCTTCTCCACTCTTCTGCGCTCCTCTCCACTCTATTCCGCCTGCAACCCTCGAAACTTGGCGGGTACACGAGACCAGAACAAACCATACCCGACCAGACTAAACCGAACCAGAACTCCCTTGCTGTGATGTTGGTCTTGGTCTCCCAACTTCATCCCGCAACTCAACTTCACCCAGGTGATGTCAGGTTGTACAGCTTCTCTACGCTCAACTTCGTTTCGTCACGGTGCAAAACGGTGAACCTTGAGAACCGCTTTCCATCGTGTAGAACCGTTTTGAGCTACGATATCGGAATTGAACATGGCGAGAAATGTACTACACAACCTGATGTCGCCCTAACCACAGCAGCCAAACGGCATTCTTCTGCTTGGATCTCATCTTGTTAGAATACTGCTAACCGCCACTGCTCGCCGCCAGCTCCGACCGACCAACAGCAGCCATGGCCTCTCCGAGCCTTCGCGCGGGAATCTCGCTCTTCGTGCTCCTCGTCACGATCACGAGCAGCCACGTGGCAGCGAGCTCGCACCTGACCGAGTTCGTGAAGACAACCGTGAAATCCAAGCCGATAGTCATCTTCTCCAAGTCGTACTGCCCGTACTGCCGGCGCGCCAAGGCGGTGTTTCAGCAGCTGAACGTGCACCCGCACGTGGTGGAGCTCGACCAGCGCGACGACGGCCAGGACATCCAGGACGTGCTCATGGACCTCGTCGGCCGCCGCACCGTGCCGCAGGTGCGTGCGCGCGCGCGCGCGCGTGTGCGCGCAGATGTACGGATGCGCGCAGATGTATGGATGCGCGCAGGTTTATGGATGCGCGTCTGTTTTTGTGAGGGTAAACATGTGCGCGCGCCATTTGGTTCTTCACTGCCTGCGGAAATGGGTTTTCTGCAGTGACTTTTGAGTCGACTCAAAAGTCGATGGGTTTCTGCACTCGCGCTGATCTTAATCCAGCCTGCTTCGTTTCCAGTATCGAGAGTCGTAACATGCGTATGCGGGTCCGCATTTGAAGTGACTTGTGAGCGGAATCCAATAATCGTGTCGTAGTATGCGTTCAGATGCGCGTCTGCATTCTTGTTTCGATCTCCCTCCTGCATTGCATCCTCGAGCGCTGCGCAGCATGGATTTTCGAGATTCCTTATTATCGTAGCAACCTTTATATCATTGTATCACACGGACAGATTCACAGATGGCCAAGTATTTTATTAGAATTCTCAAAAATACCCGACAAACTGTTGCTGTCCCTTTTCCTTCCCTCCTCGCCCGCTTATCAACCTTCCCCCGCCCGCCCTGAAGCTTTCCCCTTTCTCTCCCACCATTCTCCTCTCCCCCCTCCTCCTCCGCCTGCCCCCGCTCCCCGCGCGCCCATGCGGCGCAGGTGTTCGTGGGCGGGGAGCACATCGGCGAGGCGGATGAGTTTTGAGACGTCTCAAAGCTACATCTCATTCGCCTCTCCTCTTTCCGCTACTTCCCACTCCCCCCCCCCTCCGCGCGCGCCCGTGCGGCGCAGGTGTTTGTGGGCGGGGAGCACATTGGCGGGGCGGACGACACGGCGGACAGCTTCGCGGACGGGTCGCTGCGTGACAAGGTGCACGCCGCCATCAACTCCCACTCCGACCTCTGAGCCTCCGGCAGGCTCCGCCCTGCGCCCTGCGCCGCCGACTGGGGGGGCTTGGATTGGAGGCAGGGAGACGGGCAGGCAGGCAGGGGAGGCTGGCAAGGGGGTGAGCAGGCCAGTGGGTCAGGGGGCATCAGGCGATGCGGGACAGGCGAGGAGGCGAGGGGTGACGGGGGGGGGTAAAGGAGTAGGCACAGCCTGGTGGTGGTGGAGGTGAGGGCGACCCAAGAGGTGCTTGCTTGTGTGTGCAGTGCAGTGGACGAGCTGCGCTATTGGAAAAGCAGCTGCAAGCTGTCAGTGCCATGTTGCTGTGAGCTGTCTGTGTGCACAGCAGGGCCTCTCCTCCTCCACCTCTCCTTGTGGTAATGGCGCCTGGGAGCTCCTGTGGCAGTTGAGCTGGAAATTGCTAGGTGCTTGTAGTGACTGAGCCGCCTAGGAACTGCTCTCCTTGTGTCTCTCAGTGGGTACACTTTCGTGTTTGTGGTATGGTACGGTATATGCTGTTCCAGATGAACACAATCCATGGAGTTGTGTGGGAGCATGAAGCATATTTTTTTGCCTGAATTATCGGCGAGTCAAATCTGCAGTGAGTTGCAGTGGAGGAGTCTTTATGTGCGTGTTGGGTAACTGACACATGGCTTGGCACATACATATGATAATTTTTAAACACATGAAGTGTTTTTTAAAATTACTTATTTCGAAAGCGCAGCTGCCTGTAACGCAGATTTTGGCATCGTCGAAGCGCGCTAAACGCCCTTCTCCAACTACAAAACGTGGGTTGGAGCTCATTTCCCTCCACCCACGTCTCTCATTTTTCAAACGGCTCTTGCAACTCTCAACCTTCCGAGCTCATTTTCCATTTTCCGTTCAAGCTGGCGAGAACTCGCTCGCTTCCCAGAGGCATTTCTCCTACTTTACTAGCGGACATTCTCAACCACAATCGTTCGACAATGGCTTCTACGCCGACACTTAACCGCGCGAACAACACCGTCGTCAACGACTCGATTAATTCCGACATCGACCATAACGCCCGTGAAACGTCGGGCGAACGCCGCAACAAGCGCCGGGCAGACGGCGAAACGTCCGCCCCTACCGCCGTGGACGTACTGCTGGGCGGGCTCGAAGTCAACAAAAACGCCGAGCAGCACCCCCAGCACCCTTCGGCACCTGTGGCGCCAGTGGCGCCAGTCGCGCCTGTGGGGCCTGTGGCGCCAGTGGCGAACGTGGCGACACACGCCACTGACGCGGACCACGCGCCGGCGGCACACGCGGCCCACAAGCCGTCGCGTCAGCGCCAGAGGCGCCGCACGGGTGCCTCGTCTGACACGACGGCTGACCCTGGCTTGACCGAGGCATTGACCGCGGACCAAGTCAAGGCGCTGCTGTCCTTGTTACAGCAGCAACCCGCCAGCGCAATTGCAGCCGAAACTACACAGCCGGCGGCGTCTGCATCTGCTAAAAAAGAAAATACGGTACGAAGAAGGAGAAAGGAACATCAACGCGTCGCCACGACAAGGAGGCGATCACCAGCGCTCCCGAAGCTGCAGCAGCCGACAACGACTACGACGAATCAGATGACGACGCTGGTGAGGCTCCGATCAACGCAACACAATTTACCTCTATGGAACATCTCCCCCCCCTCCCTTCCACTAACCCCACGTTTTCGGCGGCTAACTTCTTCGACCCACTCGTGCGAGCGAAAGCGGAACCCTTGGAGGACCTGCGAGCTTACCTGAAGCATGCGGAGTACAAGTTGCAGCACGGCGACACGGCGGGCGGCCTCGAGATGGTCGTGAACGGCCTCAACTACATTTCGGAACGCTACGAGATGCTCCAAGTCGAGGACGCCACCGATGACCGCGTGGCGAAACGTTTCAAGATGTACCAGCAGAAAAGTCTGCTCACCTCTCGCCCGTTCAAGCAAGCTATCGCGGATGTGGCGGCGATGGATCGTGCGGAGAATGCACGAGCCCACCGCAACGGAGGTCGCGGGCCCGCGCCATTCACTACAAAGCGGGGTCCGACCTCGGGTGCCTTTCATGGCTTCCGGGGGTCGTGTTTCCGTTGCGGCCAGCCGGGCCACGTGGCAAGTGGCTGCCCGCGGAACGGGAATGGTGGCCAAGGACCCGCACCCGTGGTGTAAGGTCGGGCCTTGAGCATTTGCGCAATAGTGCGCGTGGCACGGTGCACGTCACGTGCGTTGACCGTGGGCAGCCCGTAGGGGTTTGCGGGATAAATTGGCCGGCCCTAGTTAGGGGAGGTGATAGGCTATAGGCCTAGGATGAGGGAAAGGGTATGACATGCCCTTCGGTCCCATGTGTGCGCCCAACGAGGCGAGAGTAAATGCATGCTAGGATGCATGGCAATGTATGGCCTGTTTCTTATAAGGGCACTTTGATAATAAGGGTACCTTCTTGTTCCATGGTCCAACAAAAAAAAAAAAAAAAAAAAAAAATCAGAGAGGTGGAGATAATGTGAGCCAACACATGGCTTCACACAAACGGCCCCACCCCTCATGGGTACGGGCAACCCTCGGCTGGCCATAGCCCAAGAGCATGTCCCGAAGACAAAGGAAAGCAAGCGCCAAAGCAAGAAAGGGGAAAGGGGGAGGAAGAGAGAGAGAGAGAGATAGCCGGACGTACACAAGAGGGAAAGAGAGGATGCAAAGGCAAAAGGAGGGATCGCGAGGCCATGAGGAAGAAAGGGCAATCGCAAGACAAGGCGAGAAGACTCTCTCCGATGCCCCAAGGCCTTACAAAAAAAAAAAAAAAAAAAACACACACACACACACACACACACACAAACACACACACACAGGCACACGCGCGCGCGTGCACATGCATACATCATATAAAGGTATCGCACTAAACGACCATGGGCGACTATGGTGCTACGGGCTAGTTGAATGCGTTCTCAAGCACACTCCGTTGCAAGTGCTGACTCCTCAGGCATGGATGCCTTGGATTACATGCTTAAGGTCCTTGCTTGTGTTCCCTCCTCCATTCGCATGCCGCAAATATGCAGAAGCAATGCAACGCGAGGCGACGGACAATGACGACCCGTACGAATTTGTCGTCACAGACAAGTCCGTTACGCAAATGCGCGGGCGGCTTCGAGCAACTTTTGCATGGTGGAGCTCGTGGTGCCCAAGTAGCCTCATCCTATCGGTCATTGCCAACGGCTACTGGCTCCCATGGAGCCATAACCCGCCACGGCCCTTTAGAGAGCGCAACCACCTTGGGGCATACACGCACGCGGCGTTCACACGCACGGCCATCCGCGAACTTACCGAGACCGGTGCGGCAGTAGCCACCCCTGCATCGGAGCTCACATGCATAAGTCCTCTCAATGTGGTCGAGCAACGAGACAAATGCAGGCTCATTCTCGACCTGAGGAAAGTGAACGCACACCTACTCATTCCCAAATTCAAGTACGAAGGCCTAAGTCGCGTTGCAGACCTCGCACGCGCAGGCAATTGGATGTTCTCCATCAACCTCAAATCCGGCTATCATCACGTCGACATCCACCACTCTTGTTGGACATTCCTTGGCTTTGAATTCGAAGGACGTACATACTCCTTCCGCTCATTGCCTTTCGGCCTCGCGACAGCACCATTTGTTTTCACACAGCTGATAAAACAACTAGCCAGGCGCTGGCGCGAACAAGGTGTTCGAGTAATACCTTACGTGGACGACATCTTGTTTTTATGCACGTCCAAGACCCATGCACAGGCAACATGCCAGATGACAATCTCCGACCTCAAAATGGCGGGCTTGGTAATCAACGCGAAAAAATCGCAGCTGTCACCATCACAACACCTACGATTCTTAGGCGTCGAGTTGGACACTGACTCCGGAAAATTCTCCATTGGCGCCGATCGGTGAGCATCGCTCCACACACACCTTCAGAACCTGCTGAGCGCAAGCAAAGCACGCCGACATGTTCCAGTCCGGCACCTGGCCCGAATCACTGGCACACTTGCGTCAATGGCGGTCGCGCTAGGCGCCACGACTCGTGCATTTAGCCACGCTATGCTACAAGCGACCAACGAAGCGCCATCCTGGGGAAGCAGCGTAAGCATAACCCCATCGGTTGCAGAGGAGCTACAGTTCTGGCTCGAGGAGTTTGACAAATTCAATGGCGCACCATTCCACGTCCGGAATAGTTACGATGCAGTGATTCACGTGGACGCCAGTTCCCACAATTGGGGCGCTACTCTGCTCACCTTCCCTGGCGAAATTGAAGAGGCCAGCGCAACCATGCCGGAACCATTGCAAGCAACGTCCAGCACTCGGCGGGAGATTGAAGGCGTCCTTTGGGCCCTTCGGACGTACGCGAACAAAGTCCAGCAGAAACACGTGCTCGTGAGGGTGGACAACCAAGGGGTCTTCTTCATCCTTCGCAAAGGCGGTTCGCGCACCCCCGACCTGACCACTGCTTGCAAGGACATCATCCGCATCTGCATGGAGCTCGGCACTCGTCTAATCATTGAATGGATTCCGCGCGAGCTCAACTCCCACGCGGACGAGTTGTCAAAAATGATAGACCATGACGACTACTCCTTGAAGCTACCGTGGTTCCGCATCCTTGATCGTCGTTGGGGACCCCACTCCATCGACCTTTTTGCAAGCTCACGCAACTCGCATCTGCCACGATTCTGCGCAAAAATTCCCCACCCAGAGGCCACTGCGATCGATGCATTCTCGTTTTCATGGACAGCCGAGAATGGCTTCGCGTTCCCACCACCCCAGTTGATCCCAGCAGTCATCCGTCATGCACAACGCAATCGCACATCACTCACCCTCATTGTCCCCCACTGGACGGGGGCAAACTGGTGGCCACTCTTACAACCCTCACCACCCAACTGGGCCTCGCACATCAACGCGCACATTCCCCTACCGCATGGAAGCCAATGCCTAGCACCAGGAACGCACCGCACTGCTTTCTCCGGCACTGGACTGCCTCACAGCACAATAATGGCACTACGGGTGGTCTTCAACTAACCTACCACGTACTCTTTCGCGTAGACCTGTTGTCGAAGCTGCAAGTTCACCTTCTAAAGATGCTCACACAGTCTCGCGCCGACTCAACGATCCGAACATACGAGCCTTACTGGGCCAAGTTTCGAGCGTTTTGTACCAAGGTAGACCTCGCCTTCCTCCCCGCCTCAGACATGACCCTTGCGCTATACTTGGTGTACGCCATCCAACACAAGGCTACATTGTCCATGGTACAACTCACATGCTCAGCCGTGAGCTTCGCACACCGCATGACCGGGAGCACATGCCCAACGACCGGACCATTCACCACTCAAGTACGCGACTTTGCGAAACGACACTGCAATCGCCCCACGCGTGTCAAGGAGCCCGTCTCGCTGCAACAAGTCCGTGACATGGCGGCGAGCTACCTGCAATCCGACAACCCTGGGGAATTCCAGAAGGGGTTAATTCCCATCCTCATGTACGCTGGCTTCCTACGATATTCGGACCTTACCGCCATCGAGTGGCAAGACATCCAATTCGACAACGAGGTCATGTGGATCCTAATTCCGTACTCCAAAACTGACCAAGCAGGGAGGGGCACATGGATACCCATCGCGGCAACTCATGACCACTTCTGCCCTGTCCGCTGCACCCGACGGCTCATCCACCTTGCGAGATATGATCAGCAGTCCGTGGGGCCGCTGATTCGCGTCTTCGGACACGGTTCAACCCAAGGTGGCCAAGCAAGGCCACCATCGTACCCGACGATTCGCAACTGGTGCAAAGAAGCCTTCGGGAAAATCGGATTAGGAGAACAGCAGCTCGGCACTCACTCCTTTCGCAAAGGGGCAGCAACTGCTGCAGCAAACACCGGCGTGCCGGACAGAATCTTCAAACGGCTGGGAAGATGGCGCAGTGACACAGCGAAGGAGATGTACGTCACGCCAAGCGCCGAACACCTCATCAACGCCTCCCGCCAATTGCAAGACATGACCTACGCCCCTTCTTCGACTCAGCACAACGAGGCAGTCACCCGTCATCGAAAGCCCCCGCTGCCCATGTCTCAGGGACCCCAGTTGAAATGAGAACGATGCCAAATACAGTATAAGAAAGCAAGCTTTCTAAATATGATAATTTTTAAACACATGAAGTGTTTTTTAAAATTACTTATTTCGAAAGCGCAGCTGCCTGTAACGCAGATTTTGGCATCGTCGAAGCGCGCTAAACGCCCTTCTCCAACTACAAAACGTGGGTTGGAGCTCATTTCCCTCCACCCACGTCTCTCATTTTTCAAACGGCTCTTGCAACTCTCCCACCCCCCGCCCCAACACCGACGGACACAAGTGTCGCCGCTTGAACGAATAGACGGATAGCTAGGCAATAATTGATAGCAAGTATTGTGTTTGACGGCTAGTACTATGATAGATAGGTAGGATGATGACATGTACTAGCACTTATGGTTTATAGCTCGATGAGCATGTTGTAATTTGCCAGTTGAAATGAGAACGATGCCCAGTTGAAATGAGAACGATGCCAAATACAGTATAAGAAAGCAAGCTTTCTAAATGCCGCACTACAGGAATGTGCACATGAGTGTAGCTGTTGAAACAAACACTAGAGAAGACCCACTCCATCCTCTTTGCGGAAATCACTGCGTGCCAAGCCAACCTCACCTCATCTCCTCCTGACCAGGCCCTCAGATATCAGCGTAAAACACGCTGATTACGCTGATTTTGTAGCTCAGATTTTCGTTTTCCCTGAAAATTCAGCATATGCTTCAATTTTGCACTGAAATTTCAGTATAACCTATTTTGCCACACTGACCATTTTGCGTGTTGCTGTACAAGTAACACTGACGAACCAGTATACTTCAGTGAGTCACACAGAAACGGACTTGACCGCGTTGGGGAGGGGGTGGGGGGGGGGGGGGGGTGGGGGGATAGGGTACACTTCTACAGACTGTACCTTTCCGTGATTCACGAACCCCCCACCTTGGATTTTTTTCCGCATGCGCTGCGCAGATATCAGGTGCGTTCCGAAGTGTTTATCCTCTCTGGAACCTATCACAGTAACAACACCACACACCTTGCATTGGTGTTTCAGCTATAGTTTTTTTTTACACTGTTGGTTCAGTTTACTTATATTTTTCACGCTGGCAAAATCAGTATAAACAAAACCATGAACGCTGATTTGGACACCTCGTTGGCCGGGGCACGCTGATCCTGTTAAATAGGCTAGGCGAAAACGAGAAATAGGCAAAGAGGGCTTTTCACTAGCAGCAGCAGGATACATATACGAAACCCTAAATCGGGTTGTACTCGCTATAGAGTACCCCACTGCAGGCTAGACACACATAACATTCTGACACACCCCCATAGTCAAAGTGGGGTACAATCAACACAACAAGCAGGCAGAGCAGTAGTTCACAATTATAAGCAGCGCTAGAGACTATCACAGAGAGCAAGTGAGGAGGAGGAGAAACTGTGGGGCCGAGAAGATGAGAGACGACGGCTGAAGCTGCAGACACACGGGCAACAGAAGTGCGCAGCACTGTCGCTACCAGGCTAAACCCGGACTACACGGCGACAGGCTCTGCTGGCTCGCTGTGCTCCCACGAGTGCTCACACTGTGGCTACCGGGCGCAGAGCCCCGGACTACTCAGGCCACAGGGGGTCGTGGCTCTCTGGACTACCAGGAGTGCTCACACCGTGGCTACCGGGCGCAGAGCCCCGGACTACTCAGGCCACAGGGGGTCGTGGCTCTCTGGACTTCAGGCGCTGCGGACGACAAGCTGGCTACCTCCGGTCAACCTC
The DNA here is from genome assembly GCA_947470075.1 of Closterium sp. Yama58-4. Taxonomy (NCBI): domain Eukaryota; kingdom Viridiplantae; phylum Streptophyta; class Zygnematophyceae; order Desmidiales; family Closteriaceae; genus Closterium; species Closterium sp. Yama58-4. The sequence goes on along the minus strand of CANIUD010000377.1, from coordinate 235,152 downwards.
CCCCAACTGTTCCACACCCCTTTCACACACTCCCTGCTGAACCACTAGCACTGCTCACACGCCACCCCCCTCGTACCACTCCGACGGCTCCAACACATCCACCCCCCTCAGCGACAGCTGCAGCAGTGGGAGACGGAGGAGGAGGAGGAGCAGGGGACGGCTCACACACACGGCACCCCCATACTCTCCACCCCCAAACCCTAACACAGGAACGCGGGCAGCAGCGGGGGTGGGGCGCGGTCAGAAGCTCGGGGGAGGGCGTGCGGCACAGGGGAAGACGGTACGGGCCGCTCACGGGCCTGGCGCAGGTCGCGCGGGCCGCGACGGGCGACGGGGGGCGACGCGCGGGTCCCCGGGGGCGCTGCGACGAGCAACGTGTCGAAGGAAATAGCCTCGCCCTCGCTTGAGCGTAGCTGATCTCGCCGCAAACGGGAAGTTCGCGACGGAGCGGTCGACGAAATGGGCTTCTGCAGTTCGGCGGAAGTTGCAGTCGAGCAGGTTCTGCTCGACGGAATCTGGTCGACGAGCTCTGCGCGATGAGCTCTGGTCGACGATCTCTGCGCGGTGAGCTTCCGTCGAAGAGCGCTGGTCGAAGAACTCTGGTCGAAGAGTTCTGGTCGAGAAGCTATGCGCGGCGAACGCTGTTCGACCGTGCAGAGTCGAGCTGATCGACCGAAAGCTGCAGAGTTGCGCGAAACTCTGCGAAGGCGTGCGAACATTCGCCCAGGAGATTTTGGCGAAGTTCTACCTGCGGAACGGCATCACGTGGTCGACGGCGCGCACCTGGCGAAACCGACGACACGTTTTCTACCTGGCACCTGCGCAATGTGCCTGACGGTGAAACCACCAACCTGCACCTACTTGGTAGGTGCGCACATCTGCGCAGATAGACAACCTGCGACCGTAGAAAGTTACCTGCGATTGCAGATAGTCACCTGCGACTGCAGTGCTGGCAGATCGCGCGCAGTGCAACGCTGGCAGGTCACTCTGCTGCAGCGTTGGCGAGCCGCTCTTCTGCTGCGCTGGCAGAGTTCGCCCTTGCTAGGAGTTCCATGCCATTCTAGTCCTTTTGTTTCTGTATGCCTCATTGTTGCTCTCTATTCTTTTCTTTTCCTATCAACTTTGTTAATGCACGTTGTTCTTTCCTTAGTGGAATTCTTGCCAAACTTCTCAGTGAACATAGCAAGCAGTAAGAACGTTAGCATAGCGCTACGATCACTCGCACAACCCCGTGCCCTCCTCCGTAGTCCACTCCCGTTGTGTAGCGACTCTCCGCATGGTGCGGTGAGCGTGGACGGCCCCGTGATAGAACCTTCAGATAGCCGACTGTGCGTTCATTACCTAAGTTGTAGTAGGCCGGCAACTATCTAGCCCGCCATGGTCGACCAAGAGGAGGTCGCTGCAGGCGTAGAGGATACCCTGCAGGCGCGGTTAGAAGACGTTCGGGCACGCCACGCAGCTGGCGAGTACGGCGGAGCAACCTTGGAGGTTATGCTCTTTGGAACCCGCGTGCAGTGGACTGCCCGCCACTCCCCGACCGGCACGCAACGACGGTGGCGTCGACGATCAGGTCGACGGTGGCAACCAAGTCGGCAGCGACGGAGGCACGAGGATGACACGTGGAGTGATTTGGGCAGCCGATGGCGGCATCGGCGGAGTGCAGGCGCGCGCTCAGCGTTCGGCAGCGGCAGGAAGCTCGAACGGCAACAGTGACGGTCGACGACGTTCTCCTGAGCGGAGTGGAGTCGGGCCGACTTCGGCGATCCATGCGTCAACTGGTCGAGACGGAGGAATCGCGCCGTCGTATGGCTACTTCAAATTCTCGCCGGACAAAATCGTTGTGCCGAAGCCGCTCGAAGGTCGGCACGACCTGATCACGTGGACGGAGTCTATCGAACCGCAGCTGGAGATCGCCGGATTGAAGAGGTTCGTCGACGGAGACGTGTTGGCGCCGGACGAGGAGGAGGTCGAGCTCTGGTCGGAATTTCGCGCAGCTCAACTTCTGACGTTTATGGTCATTTCGAGGTGCTGCTCGCCGCTGGTGCAAGTCGCATTGAAGTCGTGCAGATTTCGGGTGGATGCTGGCTACCAAGCGTGGCAGTACATCATACGCACCAAGTCGACGGGGGGCGACGCGCGGATCGACGGGCAGAAAACCGCCGCGCACCTCGGGGCGCGCGGCGGGCAGGGCGGAGGGAAGAAAAAACGCTGCGCGCTCCGAGCGCACGGCAGTGAGAAAACGGCGCGCGCCCGGGGCACGCTACAGGCAATAGAGCAGCGGAAGCATCGGGTGGGGCCCACCCACAGGATCGACCCAGGAGGGTCGACCTGCTCTGATACCATGTTAAATAGGCTAGGCGAAAACGAGAAATAGGCAAAGAGGGCTTTTCACTAGCAGCAGCAGGATACATATACGAAACCCTAAATCGGGTTGTACTCGCTATAGAGTACCCCACTGCAGGCTAGACACACATAACATTCTGACAGATCCATCAGCATACCCTCAAACCAATCTGAGGGCCTGCTCCTGACCTAGCAAGCAGCAACATGTGCAACACTACTGGACAGGCAACCGCAAAGCATTTCAATTTTCAAGATTCAAGCAACCCAGCCCTATTTGCCAGCTCCCGCTCCCAAGTTGGCCTTTTTTTATCAGTGTAATTTACTCTGTTTCTCTGAAAATCAGAGTGCTTTTTAGGGGGGCACTCTATGTCAGAATGAACGGACTGGAATGATTGAACTAACAGTGAAATCAGTACAAGTACCTAACCCTAGAATTGTGTACCCCCTATAGGCTAACCCACTGTAGCCTAAACAACCACAACATATATATAATGTTTGACACACCCCCATAGGCAAAGTGGGGGAGAGCAAGGGGTCACAAGACCAGGCAAAGCAAGGCAACAACAAGCTCAGGGTGGATCTCAAGGATACCACACAAATTCTGAGCACAAGCAAGTGGTCACAAGACCAGTTCACATGCAGGTTGATAATATAGCAAGAGATACAGTGATCACAGCCTAGCAGGTGTAAACATGCAGGTATATATATACAGATCACAGTACAAGCAGAGTCAAGAGGTAAGTAAGTGAGGTCCAGCAGGCACAAGGCCCAGAAGAGTACAGAAACGCTGATGGTCACAAGGCTGAAGCGCCTTGGTGAACACATCAGCAAGGTTGGCCTCTGTGGCCACGTAACGCAGACGAAGCTGACCACGCTGCTGCAGCTCTCGAGCAAGGAAGTACCGCAGGGCGATGTGCTTCGTTCTGTGCTCCAGTCTGTGCTCCTCACACAAGGCAATGGCAGCCTGGTTGTCGACGTACAGCACTGGAGGAGAACGAGGCCGCTCTCCCAAGTCGGTCAGCAGGTAGGTCAGCCAGCGTAGCTCCTGGGCAGCCATGGCTGTGGCGTAGGTCTCAGCCTCACAACTGGAGCTGAGAACAGAAGAAGAGCGTGTAGAACGCCAAGAAACTGAGCTGGAGCCAAGGCTGAAGGTGTAACCCTGAGACGACCGCTGAGTAGCCTGGTCGTCCGCCCAAGAAGCGTCTGAGTGTCCAGTAAGTACAACTCGGTCTCGTCCTCCAAGCACTAGCCCCATGCCCGACGTACTGCACAAGTAGTGCAACACCCTCTTAGCGGCATCCATGTGCTCCTTCCTATGACGGCCAGGAGCGACATAGCGTGCAAGGATGCTAAGAGGGTATGCATGTCAAGATAGTAAGGACAGTGAGAAGCCATAGCTAGGGTTGACCTAGCTAGGCAAGCAAGAAATGAACAAAGGAGGGGTTGCACTAGTAAGAATGGGGATACAAATAGCAAACCCTAGAAGGGTTGTACTCGCTATAGAGCACCCCACTACAGGCTAGAGCATAATATTCTGACACACCCCCATAGCCAAAGTGGGGTGTAATCAGCAGAGCAAGCAAAGCAGTACAAGCCCAGGGTGGATCACAATGTCACCACACATTCTGAGCACAAGTTCAAGAAGCAATAGTTTAAAGTTCACAATTATGAGCAAAGCTAGTGGTAGTCACAACGGGCAAGTGAGGAGGAGGAAAGAGACTATGAGAGGAGAGGAGGTAGTGGGCGGCAGCTGAAGCTGCTGGCACACGGCGCAACTGGAGCAACTGGCACACGGGCAACTGGAGCAACTGGCACACTGGCAACTGGAGCAACTGGCACACGGGCTACTGGAGTAACTGGCTCCGCGGCTAAAAGTAGCGGCAGACGAGCAACGGACTCACGGGCGACTGGAGCAACGGGCTCACGGGCGACTGGCGCAACGGGCTCACGGGCGACTGGCGCAACGGTCTCACGGGCGACTGGAGCTGCTGGCTTCACGGCGGCCACCCCCTTCAACCTCCCCAAACTATCCCACTCCCCCTGACACACACCCGCTGCTACACCGCTAGCTCCACTCCCCCTTCACCCCCCCTTAGTACCACTCCAACGGCTCCAACAAGTCCACCCCCCCTCAGCGGCAGCTGCAGCACAGGGAGACGGAGGAGGAGGAGGAACAGGGAACGGCACTCAGTGGCTTCACCCCCATACCCCTCACCCCCAAACCCTAATTCAGGAGAACGGGCTGTAGGAGGGGTGGGGCGCCAGTAGAAGCACGGGGGACAGTGGGGAGGGCAGGGGCAGCGAGGAACGGGCCGCCCACGGGCCTGGCATAGCCGCCCGAACCGCGCGCAGGCGGCCCGAGCCGCGCGCGGGCCTGGCGCTTCCCGTACGGGCCGCGCGCGGGCCTGGCGCAGCCCGTACGGGCCGCGCGCAGGCTGTACGGGCCGCGCGCAGGCCACGACGGGCGACGGGGGGCGACGCGCGGGTCCCCGTCGCCCGTCGCAGCGCCTCCCGGGGGCGACGCGCCGAGTGACGGGGCAGAAACCCGCCGCGCGCCTCGGGGCGCACGGCGGGCAGAGAACCGCCGCGCGCCTCGGGGCGCACGGCGGGCAGAAAACCGCCGCGCGCCTCGGGGCGCACGGCGGGCTGAAAACCCTAATTTCAACGCCATGTACCACGAGGCGCGCGGCGGACAGGGAGTAGCAGTAGCAGCGGAAGCAGTGAAGTGGTGGGCCCACAGGACAGGAGCGTAACCGCTCTGATACCATGTCAAGATAGTAAGGACAGTGAGAAGCCATAGCTAGGGTTGACCTAGCTAGGCAAGCAAGAAATGAACAAAGGAGGGGTTGCACTAGTAAGAATGGGGATACAAATAGCAAACCCTAGAAGGGTTGTACTCGCTATAGAGCACCCCACTACAGGCTAGAGCATAATATTCTGAAAATGCAAGGTCAGGTCGAGTGCAGGTCATCAGGTACATGAGGCAGCCCACAAGCTCTGGATACGGGCCACTCGGCTCTACGGCCACTGAATGCCCAGTACTTGCGTGTTCCGCCCGACCCGGGCATTCTGACCAGTCCGGCTGCCGCTCTAGGTGCTAGTGAGTCTGCTGCCCCAGGTGCTGGTGCGGCTGCTGCTCTAGGTGCTCGTGAGTCCGTCCCCCCTGGTACTGAGTCGACTGCCGCACTTCACACCTTCACACTGGACTCTGGTGCTTCTCGCTGTTTCTTTCGTGACCGCACTGTCCTTGAGCCACTCGCTCGGCCAGTTGCTGTCTCCCTCGCTGACCCCTCTGGGGGTCCGGTCATTGCGACCTCCTCCACTGTCCTTCCTTGTCCTGCGGTCCCGTCAGGCACACTGTCAGGTCTCTACCTCCCCTCGTTCTCTACGAACTTGGTGGCAGGTAGTGCGCTCCAGGACGGGGGTGTTCACTAGTTCACCCCTGCATACGAGCGCGTGACGCACTGCACGTGTGCTCGGACGGGCCGTCACCTGGCTACCTTCACTCGGCAGCCGGGGTCGGACCTGTACACACTGACCACTGAGTCCCCTCAGGTAGCTGTGTTCGCGTCTGCGTCTGCGTCAGGTCAGCTGTCCGCCCCCTGCTCGTGTCGCTCTCTGGCGCATGAGACTGTCCTCTGGCACCACCGCCTTGGTCACCCGTCTGTGCAGCGCCTTCGGGCCATGCACAAACGGGACCTTGTTGCTGGTCTTCCCAGGGTTCTCCCTCCCCTCCCACCCTCGCCTGCTCCTCCCTGTCTTCCCTGTGTCGAGGGGCGGCAGCGCGCCGCTCCTCACTCCTCCTCCTTTCCCCCGACAACTGCTCCTTTGCAGACGCTCCACATGGACGTGTGGGGCCCAGCCCGCGTCCGTGGTCAGGGTCAGGAGAGGTACTTCCTGATTGTTGTTGACGACTTCTCGCGCTACACCACGGTCTTCCCCTTGCGCACCAAGGGTGACGTCCCTGATATCTTGATCCCTTGGATCCGCAGATCTCGTCTCCAGCTCAGTGAGCGTTTCCGCTCCGACTTCCCTGTCCTGCGTCTGCACTCTGACAGAGGTGGGGAGTTTTCCTCTGGCCTCTTGGAGGCCTTCTGTCAGCAGGAGGGCATTGAGCAGTCGTTCACGCTTCCGGCCTCTCCACAGCAGAATGGGGTTGCTGAGCGCCGCATTGGCTTGGTCATGGAGGTAGCTCGTACCTCCTTGGTTCATGCGGCTGCCCCCCACTTTCTGTGGCCGTTTGCGGTCCGATACGCTGCGCATCAGCTCAACCTCTGGCCCCGTGTCTCCTTACCGGAGACTTCTCCGACACTGCGTTGGACGGGAGAGGCTGGCGATGCGTCGCGTTTTCGGGTCTGGGGATCCCGAGCTTTTGTTCGCGACACGTCCGCGGACAAGCTCTCCCGTCGCGCTGTCCCCTGTGTCTTCCTTGGCTTTGTCCCGGACGCGCCTGGTTGGCAGTTCTACCACGCCACCTCGCGTCGTGTCCTGGCCTCTCAGGACGTCACTTTTGACGAGTCCGTCCCCTACTATCGCCTCTTCCCCTACCGCACTGCTCCGCTCCCCCCCCCGCCTCTCTTCCTCGCTCCAGGTGCTGAGGTCCCAGACCCCCTCCCCCCTCAGGGTGCCGCTCCCTCAGGTGTGTCCCAGGTAGACCCGGGTGAGCCTGTCGAGGTGGCTGTCGACTCTCGTCCTGCTAGGGGTGCTGAGCCTGGGGGTGCTGAGCCTGGGGGTGCTGCGTCTGGGGGTGCTGAGCCTGGGAGTGCTGAGTCTGGAGGTGCGGAGCCTGGGGGTGCTGAGCCTGGAGGTGCGGAGCCTGGAGGTGCTGAGCCTGGGGGTGCTGAGTCTGGGGGTGCTGAGTCTGGGGGTGCTGAGCCTGAGCGTGCTACACCTGGAGGAGCCCTCTCCTCCCGGCAGCTGCAGGAGAGGTACCTACAGTACTGCCGCCTCCGGAGAGGTGCTACTGGAGCTCGTACCAGTACTTCCCCTCCTGCCCAGGAGCTCCCCCCCATTCAGCAGATCCGAGAGTGGTACACGCGGCGCTGCAGTCTTCGGAGTGGTGCTCCTGGTGCTGCGGACCCTGGGGGTGGCGCTGCTACTGGTGCTGAGGACCCGGGCGTTGGGGCTGCTGCTGGTGCTGAGGACCCGAGCGGTGGCGCTGCTGCTAGTGCTGAGGACCCGGGCGTTGGAGCTGCTGCTGGTGCTGCGGACCCGGACGGTGGCGCTGCTGCTGGTGCTGAGGACCCGGGCGTTGGAGCTGCTGCTGGTGCTGCGGACCCGAGCGGTGGCGCTGCTGCTGGTGCTGAGGACCCGGGCGTTGGAGCTGCTGCTGGAGCTGAGGACCCGGACGGTGGAGCTGCTGCTGGTGCTGAGGACCCGAGCGGTGGAGCTGCTGCTGGTGCTGAGGACCCGAGTGGTGGAGCTGCTGCTGGTGCTGAGGACCCGAACGTTGGAGCTGCTGCTGGTGCTGAGGACCCTGCCGCTGGTGTCTCTGCTGGTTCTGGAGACGCTGCGCGGCCGCGACCGTACTTCGTACCACTTCTTCAGCAGGTTCTTGGTCAGGCTCCTCCTCCTTGTCCTCCTCCCTCCGTAGAGTGTCCTCCGCCTGTCCAGTCGCAGTCACAGTTCCCGCCTGCCTCGCCTCTCCCTGGTCCCTCTCCTTACACTGGTCCCACAGGAGGTCTTGCAGAGCGTCGTGAGCCTGCGTCTCGTCCTGCGTCGCCTGTTCGTACTGCTCGCACTGGTCGTCGTGTCCCACGTGAGCGTCCTCCTCCTGTCCCTAGCACTCACTACATGACTCTGCGTCCCTCCACTGCTCCTCAGCGTGTTCCGCTGCCGTCTCCTCCTGCGTCCTCTCTGCCTACTCTTCCTGACCCGGAGTCTGACTCCTGTCGTGCTGCCAGTCCCACTGTCACCCGTCTCCTCGCTACTGTTGTCACTGACCCTACCTTTGAGTCCTCTGCTGCGTCTGCTCTGGTCGCTGAGTTGATAGACTTTGCTGCCCGGTGTCGTCTAGACTACGCCACTAGCCTTGTTGCTGAGTCTGAGTCTGAGTCTGTCTGTCCTCCGTCCGTCGGGGGTGAGTGTGCTCTTGGCACGGACGTCCTTGAGGACAGACAGGAGGAGTTCCAGTGCTTTGCTGCTGCTTTACCCCACCTCGTGTCCATGCTAGTTGCCCCTGAGGGAGACCCGGATGCACCAGACATCCCGACCCCGCGCACTTACGCTGAGGCGATGGCGGGTCCCTACTCCTCTCAGTGGCAGACAGCCATGGACGCAGAGATGGCTTCCTGGAAGTCCACACGCACCTACGTCGACGAGGTTCCCCCACCTGGGGCGAACATCGTCAGTGGCATGTGGATTTTCAGGGTGAAGCGGCCACCGGGTTCTCCTCCTGTCTTCAAGGCGCGCTACGTGGCTCGAGGCTTCAGTCAGCGAGAGGGAGTTGACTTCTTTCAGACCTTCTCCCCCACCCCGAAGATGACCACTCTTCGGGTGCTGCTGCACATAGCCGCTCAGCGCGACTACAAGCTTCACTCACTTGACTTCAGCACTGCTTTCTTGCAGGGCAGCCTGCACGAGGAGATCTGGCTGCGCCGCCCTCCTGGCTTCACTGGGTCGGTTCCTCCTGGTACCCAGTGGAGGCTCCAGCGGCCGGTCTACGGTCTCCGCCAGGCACCGCGTGAGTGGCACGACACACTGAGGACGACACTTGCGGCTCTTGGGTTCGCTCCCTCTACTGCTGACCCGTCACTGTTTCTACGCACAGACACCTCACTGCCGCCGTTCTACATCCTCGTGTACGTCGACGACTTGGTCTTTGCCACTGCTGACGCCGCGGCACTCGCCCACGTGAAGCTAACTCCCTACCTACCTACCTACCTAGGGCGCCTCGACTTTTTTTTCGGCCCCTAAGCACTAGCGACCCGCGACCCGCCCCTTAAGGCCCCGTCGCGCCGCCCCTTAAGCCCCGTCGGCCCCGCGTTCGCCCCTTACGGCCCCGCCGCGCCGCCCCTTAAGGCCCCGCGATCGACCCGCCGCTCGCCCCTTAGCGACCTAGTCGGCCCCGCGATCGCCCCTTCAGGCCCGCTGCCGCCCCGTGCACCGCTTACGCAGCCCGCGCTAAGCCCGTGCAACCTGCGCACCGCCTGCGCACCGCCCGCGCACTGCCCGCGCACCGCTCGCGCCCCACTTCGCGGCCCCGCGGCCCCGTCGCCTACTCACGCACGCCCCGCAGCCGCCCGTCGCCTGCTCGCGCACGCCCCGCAGCCGCCCGTCGCCTGCTCGCGCACGCCTTGCTGCCCGCAGCCGCTCGTACGCCGCTGCTTCCGCTGCTGCTTGCGCACCGCTGCCTCCCGAGCGCCGCCGCTGCTCGTGCGCCGCCGCTGCCCCTACGCTCCCGCTGCCAGTGCGCCGCCGCTGCCCGTGCGCCGCTGCCGCCTGTGCGCTTCTGCAGCCGCCGCCCGCGAGGCACTCGCTCTCACTGTTGTTTATTTTCTACCTACCGCGCACACTGCTGCCACTGCAGCTGCCACCAGTGCGCCGTTGCAGCTCCTGCTGCCACGCTACCTACTACTGCCGCTCGTGTGCCACTACGGACAGTCGACCCCGCCCGCGCCTTACCTAGCGGCCCCGCCGGCCCCGTTGACCCTCCGCACACCTTTCCAGCGGCCTGATTCCTACTACTACTGTTACTACTGCTACTGCTACTGTCACTATGGCTAGTCCTCCCGTTCTAGCTTTCGATGCCGAGGGCCGTCCAATGAAGTTCCAAACCTGGCTAGATGACCTGCACCTGTTCCTACAGCTCACTGCCAAGGAAGATATCTCACTGTACGACCACGCCCTAGGCCATGCCACTGCCCCTGACTCGTCTGCTGACAGCACTCTGCGTTCCCAGTGGCAGACCCGTGATGCGCACGCTCGCTTTGCTATTCGCAACTCCCTGCCGCTAGACGAGCGCGAGCACTTCGGCCAGTGCAAGACTGCTAAGGACCTCTACACAGCTGTAGTTGCCCGCTACTCCTCACCCGCTTCTGCCACGCTAGGCCGCCTCACTCTCCCCTACCTGTTCCCCGACCTAGCCTCCTTTCACACTGTCGCAGACCTCATCACCCACCTTAAGACTAGTGAGGCCCGCTTTCGCGCTGCTATGCCTGCCGAGTTTCTCACTAGCAACCCCCCCCGCTCTGGATCACTCTCTACCACATCGTCACTCGCCTCCCTGACTCTCTACGCGCAGTCAGGGACCATTTCCTCTCTCGCTCCCCCACTGAGCTCACTGTTGCCCTCCTCGAGAAGGAACTGCTTGCAGCTGAGGCGAGTATCGTCGCTGTAGGCACCTCTCGTGGCGACCCCCGCACCCCGTTCTTTGAGGGGTGTTCCCCTTCCCCCCTCCTCCCCTCTGTCGCCTCTGCTGCTGCTGTCGACCTCCTTGGTGCTGAGAAGGTCGGGACCGCGTCTGCTTCGAGCGGGCGCCGCAGGAACAAGGGAGGCAGGGGTGGGGGTGGCGGCGGAGGAGGTGGGGGTGGAGGCGGTGGGAGTGGAGGCGCGGCTGAGGAGGCCAGTGGCGGCAGTGGGGGAGGAGACAGCAGCGGCGGGAGTGGTGGCAGGGGCGGAGGCGGCAGCGGGGGCGGAGGTGGTCGTGGTGGCGGCAGGGGTGGAGGTGGCCGGGGCGGAGGCGGTGGGGGTGGTGGTCGTGGAGGCACTGGCGGAGGGCAGAGTCAGCAGCCCGCCCCGACGCTTCAGGCCGCCCGTGAGTGGTATGCGCAGCGTGGCTTTACCTGCACGTACGTCATTCGCACAGGTGACCGCAGCGGCCAGCAGTGTGGGAGGCCGCACCCCACGCAGCGCTGCTTCGCGCGCCTTACCGACGCGTGGCGCACCCAGTTTCCTGCTGCCACTGAGCTGCCGCGCTGGGCTGACCTGGAAAAGAGGGGTGTTGATATTTGGGCTCTAGACTTTGATGCTATTCTCATTGCCATGTATGCGATGTCTATTAGTGGAGAGGGTGCTCAGTACTTGCGTGTTCCGCCCGACCCGGGCATTCAGGCCAGTCCGGCCGCCGCTCTAGGTGCTCGTGCGTCCGCTCCCACAGGTCCTGGTGAGGCTGCTGCCCTAGGTGCTAGTGCGTCTGTGCCGACTGCAGCACTGCACACCTTCACCCTGGACTCAGGTGCTTCTCGCTGTTTCTTTCGTGACCGCACTGTCCTTGAGCCGCTTGCTCGGCCAGTTGCTGTCTCCCTCGCTGACCCCTCTGGGGGTCCGGTCATTGCGACCTCCTCCACTGTCCTTCCTTGTCCTGCGGTCCCGTCCGGCACGCTGTCAGGTCTCTACCTCCCCTCGTTCTCTACGAACTTGGTGGCGGGTTGTGCGCTCCAGGACTCGGGTGTTCACCAGTTCACCCCTGCCTACGAACGCGTGACACACTGCACGTGTGCTCGGACGGGTCGCCACCTGGCTACTTTCACTCGAGAGCCGGGGTCGGACCTGTACACACTGACCACTGAGTCCCCTCAGGTAGCTGCGTCTGCGTCTACGTCTGCGTCTGCGTCAGGTCAGCTGTCCGCCCCCTGCTCGTGTCGCTCTCTGGCGCATGAGACTGTCCTTTGGCACCACCGCCTTGGTCACCCGTCTGTGCAGCGCCTTCGGGCCATGCACAAACGGGACCTTGTTGCTGGTCTTCCCAGGGTGCTCCCTCCCCTTCCCGACTCGCCTGCTCCTCCCTGTCTTCCCTGTGTCGAGGGGCGGCAGCGCGCCGCTCCTCACTCCTCCTCCTTTCCCCCGACGACTGCTCCTTTGCAGACGCTCCACATGGACGTGTGGGGCCCAGCCCGCGTCCGTGGTCAGGGTCAGGAGAGGTACTTCCTGATTATTGTTGACGACTTCTCGCGCTACACCACGGTCTTCCCCTTGCGCACCAAGGGTGACGTCCCTGATGTCTTGATCCCTTGGATCAACAGATCTCGTCTCCAGCTCAGTGAGCGTTTCCGCTCCGACTTCCCTGTCCTGCGTCTGCACTCTGACAGAGGTGGAGAGTTTTCCTCTAGCCTCTTGGAGGCCTTCTGTCAGCAGGAGGGCATTGAGCAGTCGTTCACGCTTCCGGCCTCTCCACAGCAGAATGGGGTTGCTGAGCGCCGCATTGGCTTGGTCATGGAGGTCGCTCGTACCTCCTTGGTTCATGCGGCTGCCCCCCACTTTCTGTGGCCGTTTGCAGTCCGATACGCTGCGCATCAGCTCAACCTCTGGCCCCGTGTCTCCTTGCCCGAGACTTCTCCGACACTGCGTTGGACGGGAGAGGCCGGCGATGCGTCGCGTTTTCGGGTCTGGGGATCCCGAGCTTTTGTCCGCGACACGTCCGCGGACAAGCTCTCCCGTCGCGCTGTCCCCTGCGTCTTCCTTGGCTTTGTCCCGGACGCCCCTGGTTGGCAGTTCTACCACCCCACCTCGCGGCGTGTCCTGGCCTCTCAGGACGTCACTTTTGACGAGTCCGTCCCCTACTACCGCCTCTTCCCCTACCGCACTGCCCCGCTCCCCCCCCCGCCTCTCTTCCTCGCTCCAGGTGCAGAGGTACCAGACCCCCTCCCCCCTCAGGGTGCCGCTCCCTCAGGTGTGTCCCAGGTAGACCCGGGTGAGCCTGTCGAGGTAGCTGTTGACTCTCGTCCTGCGTCTAGGGGTGCTGAGCCTGGGGGTGCTGAGTCTGGGGGTGCTGAGCCTGGGGGTGTTGAGCCTGGAGGTGCGGAGCCTGGGGGTGTTGAGCTTGGAGGTGCGGAGCCTGGGGGTGTTGAGCCTGGAGGTGCGGACCCTGGAGGTGTGGAGCCTGGAGGTGCTGAGCCTGGGGGTGCGGAGTCTGGGGGTGCTGAGTCTGGGGGTACTGAGACTGAGCGTGCTACACCTGGAGGAGCCCTCTCCTCCCAGCAGCTGCAGGAGAGGTACCTCGAGTACTGCCGCCTCCGGAGAGGTGCTGCTGGAGCTCGTCCCGGTACTTTCCCTCCTACCCAGGAGCTCCCCCCCATTCAGCAGATCCGAGAGTGGTACACGCGACGCTGCAGTCTTCGGAGTGGTGCTCCGGGTGCTGCGGACCCTGGGGGTAGCACTGCTGCTGGTACTGAGGACCCGGGCGTTGGAGCTGCTGCTGGTGCTGGGGACCCGGGCGTTGGAGCTGCTACTGGTGCTGAGGACCCGAGCGGTGGCACTGCTGCTGGTGCTGAGGACTCGAGTGGTGGAGCTGCTGCTGGTGCTGAGGACCCGGACGGTGGAGCTGCTACTGGTGCTGAGGACCCGGGCGTTGGAGCTGCTGCTGGAGCTGAGGACCCGGCCGGTGGAGCTGCTGCTGGTGCTGAGGACCCGGACGTTGGAGCTGCTGCTGGTACTGAGGACCCTGCCACTGGTGTCTCTGCTGGTTCTGGAGGCGCTGAGCGGCCGCGACCGTACTTCGTACCGCTCCTTCAGCAGGTTCTTGGGCAGACTCCTCCTCCTTGTCCTCCTCCCTCCTTAGAGTGTCCTCCGCCTGTCCAGCCGCAGTCACAGTTCCCGCCTGCCTCGCCTCTCCCTGCTCCCTCTCCTTACGCTGGTCCCACAGGAGGTCTTACAGAGCGTCGTGAGCCTGAGTCTCGTCCTGCGTCGCCTGTTCGTACTGCTCGCACTGGTCGTCGTGTCCCACGTGAGCGTCCTCCTCCTGTCCCTGGCACTCACTACATGACTCTGCGTCCCTCCACTGCTCCTCAGCGTGTCCCGCTACCGTCTCCTCCTGCTTCCTCTCTGCCTACTCTTCCTGACCCGGAGTCTGACTCCCGTCGTGCTGCCAGTCCCACTGTCACCCGTCTCCTCGCTACTGTTGTCACTGACCCTACCTTTGAGTCCTCTGCTGCGTCTGCTCTAGTCGCTGAGTTGATAGACTTTGCTGCCCACTGTCGTCTAGACTACGCCACTAGCCTTGTTGCTGAGTCTGAGTCTGTCTGTCCTCCGTCCGTCGGGGGTGAGTGTGCTCTTGGCACGGACGTCCTTGAGGACAGACAGGAGGAGTTCCAGTGCTTTGCTGCTGCTTTGCCCCACCTCGTGTCCATGCTAGTTGCCCCTGAGGGAGACCCGGATGCACCAGACATCCCGACCCCGCGCACTTACGCTGAGGCGATGGCGGGTCCCTACTCCTCTCAGTGGCAGACAGCCATGGACGCAGAGATGGCTTCCTGGAAGTCCACACGCACCTACGTCGACGAGGTTCCCCCACCTGGGGCGAACATCGTCAGTGGCATGTGGATTTTCAGGGTGAAGCGGCCACCGGGTTCTCCTCCTGTCTTCAAGGCGCGCTACGTGGCTCGAGGCTTCAGTCAGCGAGAGGGAGTTGACTTCTTTCAGACCTTCTCCCCCACCCCGAAGATGACCACTCTTCGGGTGCTGCTGCACATAGCCGCTCAGCGCGACTACGAGCTTCACTCACTTGACTTCAGCACTGCTTTCTTGCAGGGCAGCCTGCACGAGGAGATCTGGCTGCGCCGCCCTCCTGGCTTCACTGGGTCGGTTCCTCCTGGTACCCAGTGGAGGCTTCAGCGGCCGGTCTACGGTCTCCGCCAGGCACCGCGTGAGTGGCACGACACACTGAGGACGACACTTGCGGCTCTTGGGTTCGCTCCCTCTACTGCTGACCCGTCACTGTTTCTACGCACAGACACCTCACTGCCGCCGTTCTACATCCTCGTGTACGTCGACGACTTGGTCTTTGCCACTGCTGACACCGCGGCACTCGCCCATGTGAAGTCGGAGCTGCAGAGGAGACACACGTGCACAGACCTGGGTGAACTGACAAGCTATCTTGGCTTGCGGATCACCCGGGACAGAGCACGGCGCACCATCACCTTGACTCAGTCACACATGGTGCAGCAGATCCTCCAGCGCTTCCGCTTCACGTACTCCTCGCCTCAGTCCACTCCTCTGCCTACCGGTCACTCGCTCTCAGCTCTGCCTTCGGATGAGTCCGTAGAGCCGAGTGGCCCGTATCCAGAGCTTGTGGGCTGCCTCATGTACCTGATGACCTGCACTCGACCTGACCTTGCATACCCTCTTAGCATCCTTGCACGCTATGTCGCTCCTGGCCGTCACAGGAAGGAGCACATGGATGCCGCTAAGAGGGTGTTGCGCTACTTGTGCAGTACGTCGGGCATGGGGCTAGTGCTTGGAGGGCGAGACCGCATTGTACTTACTGGACACTCAGACGCTTCTTGGGCGGACGACCAGGCTACTCAGCGGTCGTCTCAGGGTTACACCTTCAGCCTTGGCTCTGGCTCAGTTTCTTGGCGTTCTACACGCTCTTCTTCTGTTCTCAGCTCCAGTTGTGAGGCTGAGATCTACGCCACAGCCATGGCTGCCCAGGAGCTACGCTGGCTGACCTACCTGCTGACCGACTTGGGTGAGCGGCCTCGTTCTCCTCCAGTGCTTTACGTCGACAACCAGGCTGCCATTGCCTTGTGTGAGGAGCACAGACTGGAGCACAGAACGAAGCACATCGCCTTGCGGTACTTCCTTGCTCGAGAGCTGCAGCAGCGCGGTCAGCTTTGTCTGCGTTACGTGGCCACTGAGGCCAACCTTGCTGATGTGTTCACCAAGGCGCTTCCGCCTTGTGACCATCAGCGCTTCTGTACTCTGCTAGGCCTTGTGCCTACTGGACCTCACTTACTTACCTCTTGACCTTGCTTGTACTGTGATCACTATATATATATCTACCTGCATGTTTACTCTTGCTAGGTTGTGATCACTGTATCTCTTGCTCTGTTATAAACCTGCATGTGAACTGGTCTTGTGACCACTAGCTTGTGCTCAGAATTTGTGTGGAATCCTTGAGATCCACCCTGAGCTTGTTGTTGCCTTGCTTTGCCTTGACTGGTCTTGTGACCCCTAGGTCTCCCCCACTTTGCCTATGGGGGTGTGTCAAACATTGTATATGTTATATTTGTGTAGGCTGTAGTGGGTTAGCCTATAGGGGGGTCACAACATTAGGGTTTCATATTTGTACTCACAGTCCTTTCTAGTTCATCATTCCAGTCTGTTGTTCCGACACCATCCTGCCTGCAGCTGCCCGATGCCGTCTGCTTCCGACGGTCCAGATGCGTCCCAACTGTCCGACGCTTCGAGTCAATTCCAACCGTCTGACGCTTCGCGTTCATTCTCGATACTGCGTACTTCTCTTTGCTGCGGAGGAGGAGTGCACAGTAATATCAAATATTACTATTCGTAACAACGGGCATGATACGGCAGCTTCCGATGGTGCATTGAACGCTGAACTCGCGCCTGAAGTCCGCCGACGCCAACGTCGGCGGCCCGAATCACTCCACGAAGCCTCGTGCTGCCTTCGCTGCCGACTTGGTTACCACCGTCGACCTGGTCGTCGACGCCGCCTTCGTTGCGTGCCGGTCGGGGAGTGGCGGGCAGACCATCCGCCTCAGTACGGGTCGTTGGATGATCGCGCGCCCACTGCACGCGGGTTCCAAAGAGCAGAATATCCAAGTTCGCTCCGCCGTACTCGCCAGCTGCGTGGCGTGCCCGAACGTCATCTAACCGCGCCTGCAGGGTATCCTCTACGCCTGCAGCGACCTCCTCCTGGTCGACCATGGCGGTCTAGATGGTTGCCGGCCAACAACAACTTAGGTATAGAGGGTAAAAGTCGGCTACTCTGACGGTTCCAACGCGGGGCCGTTCCACGCTCACCGCACCATGCGGAGAATTCTATTCTACGGGAGAGCTGAATTGCGTGGGACGCACGGTCAGAGTTCTGGCAGTGATTCTTGACAGAGTGATGAGATGCCTTAATGGAATTCAAGCAGAGTTTCACTCTGAAAAGTTGATAGTACAAGATTATGGTACAAGCAAAGAGAACCAAATAGTAAGGACAATGAGCTCTAGAGAAACTTTCAGCGGAAAACGCTTGACCTTTCCGAGTCAGCAACGGCAGGTGAAACGACAAGCACATGTGTCTTTCACCTGAGTTGGCAGTTTCTCAGGTTTACAGCTTTCAGAGTTGTTTACGTTTTTACTGTTAGTAAAAACGTGTTTCAGGTTCAGTTTCCTTACTGATTCGAAATCTCCTGGGGAGTACAATTTCCGAAATTCTCTGATTGGTCGAAATTTGCTGTTTCGCGATTGGTCGAAATTCGCGCACATTGCGAAATTTGGAGACAAGTAATTTTGTCGACCAGAAACGCTCTGCTCGTCGGTGGCACTTTCAAGCTTTATTCTGTCGACCAGCGTTTCGTCGAAACGCTGTTTTCTACCATTTCGTCGACCGCAAGGCTCGATTTTAACGCCGTTTTGCTCCCTTCGACAAGTGCTTCGTCAAGGGGTAGTTGCGTAGAGCAGAAACAACACTTCAATTTCGACGAATTAATCTCCTCGAAAATCGACCCGTCGAGCAGAGATAAAAGTCCCTGAAGTCGCCGATGACCACGAAACGAACACCGTTGTGCTCCGAAAAGCATGGCCGACTTCGCCCAAGCGAGGGCGGGGCCTTTTCTCTTCGACAGCTACCGGTCACTCGCTCTCAGCTCTGCCTTCGGATGAGTCCGTAGAGCCGAGTGGTCCGTATCCAGAGCTTGTAGGCTGCCTCATGTACCTGATGACCTGCACTCGACCTGACCTTGCCTACCCTCTTAGCATCCTGGCTCGCTACGTTGCGCCTGGGAGACACCGGCGAGAGCACTAGGAGGCTGCTAAGAGGGTGTTGCGCTACTTGTGCAGTACATCGGGCATGGGGCTCGTGCTTGGAGGACGGGGTGAGGTTGTACTTACTGGACACTCAGACGCGTCTTGGGTTGACGCCCTGGCTACACAGCGGTCGTCACGAGGTTACACTTTCAGCCTTGGCTGTGGCTCTGTTTCTTGGCGGTCTACCCGCTCGTCTTCTGAATTAACGGGAATGGAGTGTTGGCCCCGCCCTCGCTTGGGCAACGCCGACGACTTGGTCAGATATACGCGAGTAGCAGCCGACTGTTCACAGTGGGAGAGCTGCTCGACAGGCTACGTCGAGCTGCAGGGGACCGCTGTGGCGTTGCTGTCGACCAGGGAGCTCGACAGCTGCAACTGACTGGCCTGGGCGACGGGTGGGCCGTCCGGGAGGTCGACGGAGCAGTCCGTCGACCTACAGTTCGACGGGGAGGTCTGCGGAGCATCCCGTCGACCTGCAGCTCGACCGGGAGGTCGACGGAGCAGTCCGTCGACCTGACAAGTGAGCAGCGGTCGACGAGGGGAGCTCGGCGACAACCGCTGACAGTTCTGGTCGACGGAAGGGGTCCGTCGACCAGGGGGTAGCTCGACGGGAGCTGTGGTCGACCAGGGGCACCTGGTGGTCGACCAGAGGGAGCTGTGGTCGACCAGAGGCACCTGGTGGTGTCCAGGTCGACCAGGTAACCTGCTCGACGAGTTCCGCGGAGGCACGCGAACGTCGTCGAGGTCGCGATGGCGTAGACGACTGCGGGCTGGTATCCCGAAGTCAATGTGGCTCGTCAGGCGCAGACAACAGCCGACGGATGCCCAACGAGGCAAGTCGGGCCAATCGTCTGCGCGCACCTGCGAGCGTGCGCACTGCTGTCTTCTACGGGGCAACGCTGGATAGCTGCACAGCTGCAGCGTTGGCACGCCTTCGACCTGCAGTGTTGGCAGGCCGCACTTCTGCAGTGCTGGCGCGGCTCCTCTACGCAACGCTGGCAGGCGGTTAACCATGCAGTGCTGGCGGTCGACCAAGCTAGCTGCAGAGTTGCTAGATGCCTGATGTAGTCAATCTGCCATTGCTTGTTCAATCATTCTGTAATTCCAACTTTGCTAGTGGAAACTCTTGCCAATCTCTCCCGTGAATGCGCAAGTGCTAAGGAACCAAGCAAAGCTACGATCACTCCTAGTAGTTCGTGCCAACCCCCGTAGTCTAGCTCACTACCGTTGTAGAGTGAATCTCCGCATGGTGCGGTGAGCGTGGAACGGCCCCGCAAATTACCTTCAGATAGGAGCCGACTTTTGCACCTACTAAGTCGTTCGTAGGCCGGCAGCAGCGTTAGTCGTCATGGTCGACCCCGTTGTAGAAGCGGGTGTAGCGGACACCTTGGAGACACGCTTGGCTGATGCGAGGAGACGCCACGCGGATGGCGAGTACGGGACGATCCCCTTGACGATCGTCGAGTTGGGCATCCGGGCGCAGTGGGCGACGGAACACCCTTCCCGTCCTGCATCTCCTCGACCGGTGCGAAACGAAGGTGGCGTCGACGACGAGGTCGACGGTGGTGCACGAGTCAGCGGCAGCGAAGGCACGAGGCAGAGAGGGGTGATCAAGGTCGACGGTGGCGTCGACAGGAGTCAGGCGCGAGTGCAGCGGTCGACGGCGGCTGCAGGCATCTCGCGTGTCGACGTCGATGGTCGACGTCGCTCTCCTCTACGAAGCGGGGGAACGCATGTGACGGCGGGCGGAATTGCACCGGCGTATGGCTACTTCAAGTTCTCGCCGGACCGAATTACCGTCGCCCCTCTGCAAGGTCGACGGGACCTTATCACCTGGAGGGAGTCGAAAGAAACTCAGCTGGAGGTCGCCGGGCTGAAGGGCTTCGCCGACGGCACCGTGCCCATTCCGCCCGAGGAGGATGTCTAGCTGCGCGGGAAGTTTTGCGCGGCTCACCTGCTCACCTTCATGGTCATCTCGAGGTGCTGCTCGCCGGTGGTGCAGCTAGCGCTCAGGAGCTGTCGAGAGCGGCTCGACGCTGGTCACCAGGCATGGCACTTCATCCTGTCGACGTACCAGGTGAAGGACGACCTGTACATCGGACAGCTGGAGGAGAAGATGACACACATTCGGATGGGCGAGCAGGAGTCGGCGACGGACTACTGCAACCGTGCTCGACAGATCCTAGCTGAGATGCGGATGGCGGGCGCCGAGTACTCGACGGCGTCCTACATCACCCACGTCGTCAAGGGCCTGCCGCGCAGCTACAACCTCATGAAGAGGATGATGATGGTGCCCGGCACGCGTGAGTCCCTCGACGAGGACTCCATCACCAGCTACATCCTTCAAGATGAGGCGATGCAGGAGGCCGAACAGCCCACGGAGCTCCTTCCGCAGGCAAACTACGCTGCACCTAACGAAGCTGAATCAGCAGCAAGGGCAGCGCGGGAAGCCGGGCGGAGGTGGTAGCGGAGGTGGGCGGTCGACGAAGGACGTCGACGAGAAGAAGTCGACGCGGGGCAAGGGCCGTGGAGGTGGTGGTCGACAGCGTGAGTGCTGGATCTGTGGCGACCCCGACCATCTCTCTTTCGAGTGCCCCGACCGCGATGACAGCGACGAGGACGACAACAAGGGAGGCCGCGGTCGATCGGCTAGCCGTCGCCCACGTCGAGATGAGAAGCCGCGCAAGGAGAAGCAGGCGTCGAAGAAGACGTCGTCGACGAAGGACGTCGACAGCTCCAGCGACAAGGGTAGAGGCGACGGGGAGGCGTCGTGCTCGATGGTCGGCGTGGTGGAGCCGACAGTCTCGCTGGCGCCGAAGGCTGGCGAGGACTTCCAGCCGGTGGCGGCAGCAATGCATGCTAACCCGATGGCAGTGCTGCTCGACAGCGGATGCTCCCACCACCTGATGGGGACGAAGGCGGTCTTCGTCGACATGGCGCCGAGCGACGAGGTGAAGCATGTGCGCGGCTTCAATGGGGCGTTGCAGCCTGTCGAGGGTCGCGGGACCGTCGCTCTACATGTGGAGGTCGGAAAGCGGGTCCTCATCCCCGACGTGCTCTACGTTCGGGGGGTACATGCGAATCTGCTGTCATCTGGCCAACTGAAGGAGAGCGGAGTGCAGCTGCAGGGCGACGGCGACGAGATGCTGCTCGTCGCCGCAACCGGGGAGGTGCTCGGTCGAGCACGCTACACCGGACGAATCCTCTGCACCGACCTTCGCCCCTGCTCGACGCAGTCGCCGTCGACCGAGGTGGTGGCTCTGCGGACAATCGCCTCGGCGACGAAGACGACCCCCGACAGGATGCACGCGCGGCTCGCACAAGTCAGCGTCGACACGATCAAGAGCTCGGCGAAGCATGAAGTTGCTACTGGGCTCGACATCACGCCGTCGACCGGAGCAGACCCGCCGTGTGTCTCGTGCGTCGGAGGAAAGCTGGCGCGGCACACCTTCCCCGACAAGGGCTCGGACGCCAAGGAGGCATTGGCTGTCGTGCACATTGACTTGTGCGGGCCATTTCGAGTGGCTGCCAAGGATGGCAGCTTGTACTTTCTGCTGCTGAAGGATCGCCACACTCGGTTTGTGTGGACAATGCCGGTCGCTAAGAAGAGCGACGTGCTGCGGGAGTTTCAGAAGTGGCTGGTGCTGGTGGAGCGACAGACGAAGAAGTCGGTACTGTCGCTCCGCTCTGACCGGGGAGGGGAGTTCCTCGGACGGGATTTCACCACCTTCGTCGACGGGAAGGGCATCGTCCACGACCTGACGTGCCCCTACACTCCGCAGCAGAACGGCATGGCTGAGCGGGAGATGCGCACGGTCGTCGAGTCCGTGCGGACGATGCTGCTGCACATGGGCGTGCAGCACCATTGGTGGCACCTCGCTCTTCGACAGGCCGTCTGGGTGCGCAACTGCTTGGAGCGGTCGACGACGCCGCCGGGGACGACTCCGTACCAGCTGCTAACCGGGAAGAAGCCCGACCTCACACTGGCGTGGGTGTGGGGCTGCATGGTGCAGTTCATGGTTCCCGAGCAGCAGCGCGGTGGGAAGCTGGCGCCGAAGGCTCGCTGGGGGCTTCACCTGGGTGTGTCGTAGGAGAGCAAGGGCTGGGAGGTGCTCGACCTGACCGACAACAAGGTGGTCACGTCGGTCGAGGTGATCTTCTACGAGACGTTGTCGTTGGAGGTGTGGAAGGCGAAGTTTGTGCCGGCGTCGGGGCGGACGCAGGCACACCCGCCGACGGACACCTCGACGGCGCCAGACCCACTGCTCGCTGCCGTCGACGAGCCTGCTGATAAGGATGTTGCGGAGATTCCTCCACCTCCCCCTGTTCTTGCTCCTCCCTTCCCCGTCGCGGATCGGCCTGCGTCGACACCTGTGTCGGCCACCGGCGATGAGGGGAGCCTTGAGGCGTCGCCTGTGGCGCCGGCCAGTGGCATCGCCGGCGGTCGACAAGGCGCCAAGCTCGTCGACCAGGGCCGGAAGTCGACGACAGGGGAGCAGCAGACAGGGGAGCCGGTCGAACAGGAGGCAGCATCGAGGGGGCAGTCGACAGGGGAGCAGCAGCCGGGGCGGACAACAGGGGAGCTGTCGAAGGCAGCAGCTGACGAGCAGCCAGTCGAAGATTCGAACCAGCTGGTCGACGATGTGAACGTCGACGAGGAAGGGGAGCTGTCGGCGGGAGAGGAGTCCACCGACAGTGACGTGGTGGAGGTTCCGGTCGAGAAGCCTGCGCCGGAGCTGCGACGGTCTGGTCGAGCTCGACGGCCGCCGGAGAAGCTGAGCTACCACGCCTGCCTGCCACCAGCTGCCTTCACCACGGTGTACGACGAGGTCGACGACGACCTGTTGTACGACGACGCCGAGGAGGATGAAGACCTGCCGGAGCTCGACCCCGACGTGCATGCCGACCCCGAACAACGCTGGAACATCTCGACGATGACGGTGAAGGAGGCGCTGGCGAGCTGGAAGGGTCCGGCGGTGAAGGCCGCCATGGAAGAAGAGATCCGCAGCCTCATCGGCATGGGCACTTGGGAGCTGGTCGAACGCCCACGCGGAGTGAATATCATGAAGAACCGGTGGGTGCTGACGACCAAGTACCGCATCGACGACACCGTCGAGCGCGAGAAGGCGAGACTGGTCGTGAAGGGCTTCACGCAGGTGTACGGCGCCGACTACGACGAGACGTACTCGCCGGTGAGCAGCTACGTCACGCTGAGGATCTTCCTCAGCATCGTCGCCGTCCTTGACCTCAACCTGATGCAGCTCGACATGAAGAACGCTTTCTTGCAGAGCAAGCTCGATAGGGTGCTCTACATGTACCATCTGGACTACTTCGACGATGGGACCGGCCGGGTGTGTAAGCTGCTGAAGAGCCTTTACGGGCTGAAGCAGTCGCCGCTGCTGTGGTACAGGGCTCTCGACGGTGTGCTGCTGGGCGCTGGTTGGAAGAAGAGCCAGGTCGACGAGGCGCTCTACTTCAAGACCGGCGACGACGGAGTGACCTGCTGGGTGCTGGTCTACTTCGACGACCTGCCTGCCGCCAGCAGCAGCAGCACCGCGATGCTGAAGGAGCTGAAGGAGCTGCTGGAGTCCGCCTTCGAGCTGCGGGAGATCTCGCCGGTGGTGAAGTACCTTGGGCTGGAGATCGTCCGTGACAGTCCGTCGAGGAAGCTGTGGCTGCACCAACAGAACTACGCCGACAAGCTGCGTAGGCGCTTCATCGACGAGGAGCAAGGCGGGCGCATCCCGAAGACGCCGGTCTCGGTCGACGCCTACGCCGAGCTGACGTTCGACGACGAGGAGGCGCAGGAGCGCGAGGAGGAGGAGTACCGGCAGAAGGTCGGCTCGCTGCAGTTCGTGGCGACGACGACGAGGCCGGACATCGCGTTCGCCTGCAGCAAGCTGGGGAGCGGTCTCACGGTGAGGAGCGACCAGCATTGGCGCGAGGTCGACCGCTGCCTCGCCTACCTCGCCGACACCCGCGACACCGCCTTGGAGTTCGGCGGTGGACCAGAGTCGCTGGAGCTGATCGGCTACGTGGATGCCGACGACGCCGGTGACAAGCAGAACCGGACGAGCACGGGCGGCTACGTGTTCGTCTATGGAGGGGCCGCTATCTCTTGCATCAAGTGCGCGACGCTCTCCTCGACCGAGTCGGAGTACGTCGCGGCCACGGATGCTGGCAAGGAGGGACGCCGACTTCGCTTCCTCCTTGCGGAATTCAAGCTGCTCGACGCTGGGAAGCCGACCATCCTCCGCGTCGACAACAAGTCGGCAATCACGGTCGCTGAGGGCTTGGGGCTGACGGGCAACCTCAAGCACATGGAGCGACGCTATGCCTGGCTGCAGCACATGGTGAGGCGCGGGAAATTCGAGCTGAAGTACATCCCGACCACCGAGCAGCCGGCAGACTTCATGACGAAGGCGCTGCACTTTCCGGCCTTCAACCGGTGCTCCGTCGCGATCGGCCAAGTGCGTCTGGCCAACGTCGGCGACGGAGATGACGATGTGCAGCAATAGGTGCCGTGCCCTTCTGCACGGCTGGTGCGGTGACGGCGTGCTGTGTGTGGGGTGCACGCCGGGGACGAGTTTTCTCCGTAGAGTACTACCGTGTGGGCTGGAGTCCTAAGCGTGAGCGCGGCAGGAATGGAGTGTTGGCCCCGCCCTCGCTTGGGCAACGCCGACGACTTGGTCGGATATACGCGGATAGCAGCCGACTGTTCACAGTGGGAGAGCTGCTCAACAGGCTACATTGAGCTGCAGGGGACCGCTGTGGCGTTGTTGTCGACCAAGGAGCTCGACAGCTGCAACTGACTGGCCTGGGCGACGGGTGGGCCGTCCGGGAGGTCGACGGAGCAGTCCGTCGACCTACAGTTCGACGGGGAGGTCTGCGGAGCATCCCGTCGACCTGCAGCTCGACCGGGAGGTCGACGGAGCAGTCCGTCGACCTGACAAGTGAGCAGCGGTCGACGAGGGGAGCTCGGCGACAACCGCTGATAGTTCCGGTCGACGGAAGGGGTCCGTCGACCAGGGGGTAGCTCGACGGGAGCTGTGGTCGACCAGGGGCACCTGGTGGTCGACCAGAGGGAGCTGTGGTCGACCAGAGGCACCTGGTGGTGTCCAGGTCGACCAGGTAACCTGCTCGACGAGTTCCGCGGAGGCAAGCGAACGTCGTCGAGGTCACGATGGCGTAGACGACTGCGGGCTGGTATCCCGAAGTCGATGTGGCTCGTCAGGCACAGACAACAGCCGACGGATGCCCAACGAGGCAAGTCGGGCCAATCGTCTGCGCGCACCTGCGAGCGTGCGCACTGCTGTCTTCTACGGGGCAACGCTGGACAGCTGGACAGCTGGACAGCTGCAGCGTTGGCACGCCGTCGACCTGCAGTGTTGGCAGGTCGCTCTTCTGCAGTGCTGGCGTGGCTCCTCTACGCAACGCTGGCAGGCGGTCGACCATGCAGTGCTGGCGGTCGACCAAGCTAGCTGCAGAGTTGCTAGATGCCTGATGTAGTCAATCTGCCATTGCTTGTTCAATCATTCTGTAATTCCAACTTTGCTAGTGGAAACTCTTGCCAATCTCTCCCGTGAATGCGCAAGTGCTAAGGAACCAAGCAAAGCTACGATCACTCCTAGTAGTTTGTGCCAACCCCCGTAGTCTAGCTCACTACCGTTGTAGAGTGAATCTCCGCATTCTGTTCTCAGCTCCAGTTGTGAGGCTGAGATCTATGCCACAGCCATGGCTGCACAGGAGTTACGCTGGCTCACCTACCTGCTGACCGACTTGGGAGAGAGGCCTCGTTCTCCTCCAGTTCTGTACGTAGACAACAAGGCTGCCATTGCCTTGTGCCAGGAGCACAGACTGGAGCACAGAACGAAGCGCATCGCTCTGCGTTACTTCCTTGCTCGAGAGTTGCAGCAGCGTGGTCAGCTTCGTGTTGCTTACGTGGCCACCCGGGCCAACACTGCTGATATATTCACCAAGGCACTTCCATCTGGTGATCATCAGCGCTTCTGTACTATGTTAGGCCTTGTGCCTGTTTCGTCTCACTTGCTCACTTCGTGACCTTGCTTGTACTGTGATATATATATATATACCTGCATGCTTGTTCTTGCTAGGTAGTGATCACTGTACTGTTGCTGTTCCATATATACCTCTGCATATGAACTGGCCTTGTGGCCCTTTGCTTGTGCTCGGAGTGTGTGGTGACGTTGTGATCCACCCTGAGCTTGCTTTGCTTTTCTTGACTGGTCTTGTGACCCCTTGTTCTCCCCCATTTTGCCTATGGGGGTGTGTCGAAATATTATGATGCTTATATCGTGCGAGCTGTAGTGGGGTAGCCAATATGGGGTACAACCCTTTTAGGGTTTTCACATTTGTACCCAACTCTCTCGATAGTCAATCATTCCTAGCTATTTGTTCTAACAGACTGGAGCTGACGTGAAGATTTATACATATAACAAGTCACTTCAGTATCTGCGAGCTCAACCGCAACTCAAGTTGCAATAAATCAAACATTTGGACTTTCTCGAATCCAACTTCAACCATAGTATCACGCTCCGAGTGTTTGACCTGTAGCAGACCCGGCACTTCAGCCGTGGAAAATATTGAATCACCGTGTGTGACTTACGACGACCGGACGCCACATCGCCTTTCTCTTGCGATGGGCAGGTCGAACCAGCGATGACGATACGCGGTTTGCCTTTTATTCACTTCAAGGACACTCCTTTTCCCCCGACGTGTTCCGAATATTCACCACATTTCTTAAAGAGGAGGGGGGGTGGTAGTGGGGGTGGAGGAGGGAGAGGGAAAGGGGGGGAGGGGGGGAGAGTGTACGTTATTTTCTTCATTCCTTTTTGGGGCACTCCGTACGCGTACAACCCCAACTTTTGGCGGACCATGACTTGTCCGATGACCTCGTCTCCCGAATGTACTTCGCATCGCCTTCAGGTATGACAACCCGAACCAGCAACCAAAATGATTCGCATGTGCTTATAAACAAGATCTGTAACCTAGTTTGACTTCAGTCTCCTCTGCTTGACTTCGGTCTGTACCTAGTTTGACGTCGGTCTGTTCGTTACTACTGGTTGATAACCACGCGACGCGCTTGTAATGTAGGTGCATGAAGCTGGGGAAACAACCTCGGGTGCAGCGTATCCATCCGGCGCAAGGCAAATTCGCGTGCATGGGGTGAGCATCGGCTGTAGCTGCGAATTGCCGAAACTTATGCGAAATGCTCGTGACAGCTTATACGCCCCCTTCGTAAGGCAACCGGGAGGGGCTCAAACAGGCATCAGGTGTACGACCCTCACTTGTCGCCGAAAAGCCGATCATCATCACCCATTGACCTTGAATGAAGTCAGTTGAAGTCCACATGCATGAAAAGCTTTCATACCACAATGGCGAAGAGACATAATATGTTGTACGGTGAAGCTGTCGTCACAAACCGAGTAGCAGCACAAAAGCACACACAGCCACAAACTGCTTTGACCAATCCCACACTACGCTGGCGAACCCTCCGTTACTCGAAGTTTCCTCCCGCCCTTGTAGTGCGCGTTGTCCAGCGTAAGGCCGCGGTAAGTGCTCGGAGCAGTGCAGTAACGGGCGCGCAGTGCGAATGGCGGTCGGGCAGGGGCGGTCGGGCGCATCGTCGCGCGAGCGCGCGAAGCCCATCGCGTGGTCCAAAGCCGCACCCTACGCCGTCCTCGCCGCTTCCGTCGTGCTCTTCGTCATCTCCGTCGCCCTCAACTTCAACTCCCTCGGCTTCCGTAAGCTGCCGTCACCACGCCTCCTCCATCTCTCCATCCCCATTCCTCGCGATCCCAGATTTAGGATTCATCTTGCTCAGCAATGCAATCCCAGATTCCCCCACTCCCTTCCCCCCCCTCCTCCCCTCCCCTCGTTCCCCGCCGCCGTGCCGTGCGGCTGCGTGCGGTTGCGTGTTTGCCGCCAGCCCATTTATTGGAGCTCCCGCCGCGCATCCGTGCCTCACACCAGATTGCCGAGCGTGCTCGCCTCAAACCGCTCTCTGACTGGACATCCACCAGCCTGCACCCCCCCTCTTCGTATCGAAAATAATCCCATGCCGCCTTGTCGCGTTCGCATTCTCCCTGCGTCCTCTCTGCCCCGCAACCATCCTCTGCGCCCTCGCTCCCACCACACGCAGTGGCAGTGCTGGGGGGCGCACGGGCGGGCAGCGGCGAGGAATCGCGGTTCCTGATCAGCAACTTCGGACTGCCGGGGCCCGTGCCGTGGGAGTGGATCCGCGAGACCGTGCAGGATCAGTTCACGTTGGACGGCCGCGTGCAGGTGCGCACATATCACGCGTGAGGCCGGCACTCGGGGAGAAGAGCGCACACACACACGGCCAGTGGGGCCG
The DNA here is from genome assembly GCA_947470075.1 of Closterium sp. Yama58-4. Classification (NCBI taxonomy): domain Eukaryota; kingdom Viridiplantae; phylum Streptophyta; class Zygnematophyceae; order Desmidiales; family Closteriaceae; genus Closterium; species Closterium sp. Yama58-4. Next base: position 206,741 of record CANIUD010000377.1, on the reverse strand, counting down.
GGTGGCTGAAAATGGAGTGCAGAGCGGGCAGTGAGGGCAGTGAGGGCAGTGAGTTGCGTGCAGGCAGAGAGGGGAAAGTTGGGGTGCGGAACCCAGCGCAGACGCGCACGCACGTTGACCAGACATTTCGCGCGACTAGCGGCATGCAGAATGCACAGGGGACGAAGCAACAGTCACACACGGCATAGCACCACCTGTGCTCTGAACAACCAGTAAACACTTTCCCTTGCCCTCCCACCGGCAGGTGATCAACCAGTTTCGGAACAAGGACGCAGTAGACTCGGGCGCCAATGCGTACGTGTGGTCCACTGACCGCATTGACAAGCAGGCCGCCATGGCCCGCCGCCGCGACCCCGGCTTCGGGTCGTACGGGCCGAACGTGACTGCTTCGTTCTACTCGGCGTTTGAGAAGTACCCGCTGGGTGGAAAGAAGGTGCTGATCATCGGCAGCCAGTGGCCGTGGGTGGAGGCCATCTGCCTGGGCTTTGACGCCACCGCCATCACCACCGTTGACTTCAACCGCCCCGTGGCGTCCCACCCTCAGCTGCGGCAGCTGGCGGTGGGCGAGCTGGAGGGCAGCAGCGAGACGTGGGACGTGGCTGTCTCCTTCTCCTCGCTCGAGCATGATGGGCTCGGCCGCTACGGCGACCCCATCAACCCCAACGGCGACCTCGAACGCATGAAGAAGGTAAGCGCATGAAGGTGAGATGAAGAACGCATGAAGAAGGTGAGCGCATGAAGAAGGTGAGCGCATGAAGGTGAGATGAAGAACGCATGAAGAGGGTGAGCGCATGAAGAAGGTGAGCTGTGGTGGGCAAGGTGGGCTGTGGCAGCACGAGGTGGGTTGTGGTGACAGAAGTTGGGCTGGGGCAGTGCAATGTGGGCTGTAGCGGAGCAGGTGGGTGGGGGACGCCCAAGGTGAGGCTGCTGTGGAGCAAGGTGGGGTGCGGTGGAACAAGGTGGTTTTCGCACAAGGTGGGGTGCAGAGGCACAGAATGGCCCGCATTTATCGGTTTAGTACACGAGCAGCAAGGAGGAAATGCTGCCAGGCATCCGCACTAAGCATGTCCTCGCCGTCCCATCGCGACTTATGGACACCCTTGTCCCACACCACCCCTGCCTTCCCCAACAGATCAAGGGGCTGATAAAGCCAGGAGGGCTGCTGTTCCTGGGCGTGCCAACCGGTAACGACACTCTGGTCTTTAACGCCCACCGCATATACGGGCCCATTCGCATGCCGCTGCTCATCGCAGGCTTTCGACTGCTCGACGTTTTTGGGGTTAGCAGCCTGGAACGCCTTTACCGCGAGAATGTGAATGCCGACATTGTCCACCCACTCCTTGTGCTCCGTCGTGAGTAAGTACCGGTCTGGCACTGACATGCCGTCCGTGTTGAGGCTACAAGGCAGGAACCTTGTTGTGATGGGCTGGTGCAACCAGGATTCTGCTGCACTACGCAACTATACAGCTCAGGAGCACCATAGCAATGGAATGCAGTCACGTCACGTGCATCCTGACTCTTGAGCCACCGTCATCTCTTTGGATTGTATTCATTTCCATTCATCCCCCCTATATATGGACATGGGTGCTGTTTGTTGGAAACAATGAATCTTAAGCGCCTCTGTCGTGTCGAAACACTAAGGCAAAAGTGAAGCGAAGCATACCGAAGCACTGGCGAGTCAACCCTCGGAGGTTGAAAGTAACTGTTGGAGGTTACGCGAAAGTCAAAGGTCAGCCCAACCAGCCATGCCACGGGTTTCCATTTCCTGCCAGCATTCCCATCACATGGCCCCTAGATCTCCCTCCCTGCACTACAGATCACGGGTCAGGACTCATGGGTTCCATGGACCATGTTAGTCAGGCAAGAATGGTACAAACAGAGTGCATCTTGTATTCACGCATGCACCATGCACAAGAAGAAAGGTGAACGTCATGGTGGCCACGGTTTAGGGCTGCCACAATGCCACCCCAAGAACTACCGGTGCTCCTCTCCATGTCCCCGCACCCCCTCCTTCCACCGCTTCCCCGCCTTCCGCCTTCCCTCTCCTCCCCTAGTCCTGTAACCCGTTGCCCTATGGTGCCACGTGCTGGAAACGTCTGTCACGACTACAGCTACCATATCAACCCTCCACTAACATTTTATCACGCTAAGGCTACAGATACGTCTACCCCACTTCCCTTCCCTCCTCTACAGCTGGTCCCATCCGCCCTGCCACAGCTGCCCCCTTACCTCCCCTCCCCCACGCCTTCTGTCCCAGCCGTGGGGGTGGGCTCCAGACAGCGTCTGAACACGGGTTGACTTTTGAGTCGGCAACTCAGCGTCATCTCCTCACAAGTGGCCTCTGACTGCACCACTTTCAAGAGTTCTCAAACGTTGACGCACCAGGCAGGTCACATCACGTCCCTCCTCCCTCTCTCCTCCCCTCCCTGGAGAGAGCTACAGGCTACAGGCTGCCTTGCAGGTGGCGTCGGAGCACGGGGATGACGATGTGCGGCGGGGGGAGCAGCGGCAGGTGGTGGAACACTGCACGTGCTTCCCTCTCACCACGAGCACTGAGAATTCTCATAAACCTGTTTTTGAGAATTCTCAGCCCTGCAGCTCTCTTGTCTGAACACGAGGTGACTTGTGAGTCAACGCACAAGCAAGTCACATCACATCCCTCCACCTTCCCGCCCCCTACAGGTTGCCGCGCAGGTGGCGGCGCAGCACGGGGATGACGATGTGCGGAGCGGAGAGCTGTGGCAGGTGGCCGTGTGTGGGGAAGATCTCGACGACGCTCTTGCCACCCAGGTGCGCGTGCATGTACTCTGCCACTGCCACCGGCACTGCCAGGTCCTGGCTCGACTGCAGTATGTGACAGGGGACCTTCACCTGGGGGGGAAGATTTTGACGGAGGGGAGAGAGAAGGGGGGGATGGGATATGGAGCCTGAAGGCCTGGCACCGGCACTGCCAGATCCTGGCTCGAGAGCAGTATGTTGTAGAGGGAGGGAGTTTACCTGGGGGGTGGGTGGGTGTGTGGAAGGAGGGAGATGGGGGGATGAAACAAGTAGAGGTGAATTCTGACTAGAAACTGAAGGCCTCGGCAGGACTAGCTCGACTGCAGGGTGTGGCAGGGGTGTTTAACTGGAGGGTGTGGTGGAAGGTGGAGGGGGAGGGATGAGTTGTAAGGGGACTTCTGAGTCGAGCTTACAATCCCCTCCCCCTCCCCCTTCCCTCCCCTCAAAAAACAAACAAACAAACAAACAAAACCAGCTGGGGGAGGGGGGCGTGGGGAAGGATGGAACCTGGAGAGGTGGAAAAGGAGGAGGACGGAGGAAGGGAGAACGGGAGGAAGGTTTGGGACGATTGAGCGCAGATGTGGGCAGTGGAGCAGGCAACCAGGAGAGCAGGAGAGAGTGCGGGAAGGAGGAGGGAGGGAGGGAGGGAGGGAGGGAGGGAGGGAGGGAGGGAGGGAGGGAGGGAGGGAGGGAGGGAGGGAGGGAGGGAGGGAGGGAGGGAGGGAGGGAGGGAGGGAGGGAGGGAGGGAGGGAGGGAGGGAGGGAGGTGGCACCTGGGGCAGGATGGAGCGCATGTCGGATTGGAAGATGGTCTTAGAGACGGAGAGTGCGATGTCGGGGCGGATGCAGAAGAAGGTGCGGCTTCAAGGCAGCAACTTCTTCACAGCGGGCGCGTGCGATGCGCGCCCGTGCGCCACGCACTCACGGCCTCCTGAGCGCACACCCGCTCCTCCCCACCTCGACTGCACTCGACCAGTAGAGCCGCTTCCACCCGCTGCCTGCCAACCCTCTCCCCGCCCCTCTGCTCACCTGTGGGAGAATTGAGCGCATGTCGGACTGAAAGATGGTCTTGGAGACGGAGAGTGCGATGTCGGGGCGGATGCAGAAGAAGGTGCGGCTGAACTCCTGCACCGCCGCGCTGTTGATGTCCGCGCCCACCGCTAGCGGTGCAAAGCCGGATACCCACGCACGGAAGTTGGAGTGCATGGCGGCGAACAGCTGGTTGAGATCCTCCTGCTCGAATCCCCCAAAGTAGTCCACATCGTTCAGGTACCTGGTGAGAGGGAGGAGGGGGGAGGGGGAAAGACGGGGCGGAAGGGGAGTAACAAAGGGGGGAGGAGTGGGGGAGGGGGGCGCCAGGAGAGGAAGGGGGAAGGATACGGGGAGAGAGAGAGTCTGTGCATGGCGGCAAACAGCTGGTTCAGGCCCTCCTGCTCGAATCCTCCCGAGTAGTCGACCTCGTTCAGTTCAGGTACCTGGGGGGGAGGAGGGAGAGGAGGGAGCGGGAGAGGGGGAGGGGGAGATGATGGAGGGAAAGGAGGGGAGGCAGGTATTGAGGTGTTGAGGCTTTCCAGAAGGGAATTGGGAAAGGTGGTTCACGTCGAACAGGTATCAGATGGAAGGAGGGGTGGTTGGGTGGGGGCGAGTGGGAGTTGTGGGGAAAGAGGAAGGGGGACTTGTGGGGGTTGTGGACGGGGAGAAGGTGGAGCGTAGAAAGCGGGGAGTGGGGTAGGCACGTATGATTGACGGGCAAATGGGAGGTGAGGGGAGGGACGGTGAGGGGAGAGGAGAGGAGGGGAGGGGAGGGGAGGGGAGGGGAGGGGAGGGGAGGGGAGGGGAGGGGGGGAGGGAACGGAAGGGGAAGGGAGGGGAGCGGATGGAAGGAGAGGAGAGAAACACTAGGAATTTGAAACACTAGGGAGGGGGAGGGGAGAGGAGCGGGATTCGGGATTTGGAAGGTGTGACAAGGAATTTGATAGTACAAGAGGGGAGAGGAACACTAGGGTATGAGGCGCAGATAAAGGGACAGGACCGGAAGGAAGGGAGAGAGGGACGGAAAGTTCTGACTTATGCGTGGCAAGAAAATAGTCCAGTACGCTTCAAGCAGCTCTCACCAACTCCCACCAATCTCCACTCATACTCCCTCGTAGTGTATTCCTCCCTCACCCACCTCCTCCCGCCCATCCCCTCCCCTCCATCCTTCCCTCAAAGCCTTCCTCCCCCATGTCCCCGCTTCCCCCCCCACTCCCCGCCCACACCCTTTCTCCTTCCCCACCTCCTTACCCTCTCCACCCCCCCCCCCCCCCCCGCACCTGGGCGACGCGCCGATGAGCACGATCTTCTTGAACGCCTCGGGGCGCGCAATGGCCGCAATGCACCCGATCATGCCGGACACGCTATGCCCCACGTACGTGCACTGCTGCGCGCCCACCTCCTCCAGAATCGCCAGCAGATCGTCCGCGTACCCGTGCAGCGACGAATAGCGCGCGAAGGAGAAGTTATCCGGATTCGTCGACCCCGCGCCCATGAGATCCAAGAGCAATAAGCGGTAATCGTCGTCCAGCAAGTGCGGGACGATGTGCTGCCACACGGACTGGTCTGTTCCGAACCCGTGGCCTAGGACCACGAGGTCGGACGCCGAGTCTGGAGAGCCCAGCAGCCGCACGTTGTGCTCCTCCAGAATGGACCCCATGGCGCCACCCGCCGCTCGCCGCTCGCCGCGGCCGGTTCTCGCGCGCCCCGAGAGAGTGGCTGCGCTCGCCGCGGCGACCTTTGACACGTCTTTGAAGGGGTTGCGCTCGTCGCGGCGTGGAGCGGCGGGTGGACGAGGAGGCTGTTGCGGGGAGGCTGTTGCGGGGCGGCTGTTGCGGGGTGGCTGTTGCGGGGCGGCTGTTGCGGGGTGGCTGTTGCGGGGTGGCTGTTGCGGGGTGGCTGTTGCGGGGTGGCTGTTGCGGGGTGGCTGTTGCGGGGTAGGTAAGGTCCGCCGGAGTTAGAGTGGAGCGCAGCGACAGCGTAGGTAGTACCTGCGGGGTAGGTTATGTCCGAGAATTACTCGCCTTGGGAATGATGGCTTCTGATTCGACAATCAAACGCGGTCCGATACACCTTTGAAAGAAGAGTGGCAGCTGCGCTGAATTCGGTATTTCAGGCGGAAGGAAGTATTAGAAACGAAATCCAGGCCAAAACCCCCGCCGAGGAATCATGGCGCAGTTATTGCACTTGTTGTCCATGTAAGGGTAGTTAATTTCGTATAATTAAGGCGAGCAGAAGCAGCTACATGATAATCGCAGTTATTAATGATAATGGAAAAAATAAAGAGGACTCGTTATCACCAGGCGGCAAGGTTTCGAGAAATTAGTTTAGTCTCTACAGGTGGGGTGTTAGAGTCCTGTCCCGACTCACGTCTATCTTTTACACCCTCTCAGGAAACGGGCTGTGGCCGCCTAATGCGCTGGTCGATGCTTGCACCCGGCACTGACACAGTAGGCCCTACAGTAGCGAATTCAGCCGTCGCATGAAGCTAACTGGCGACACGGGGAGAGGACGGGTGTCGTGTCGGGTGCCTAGGCCGCAGCAAACATCTGCTTGCAGGGCTATGAATGAAGCACGTTATGGCAGCTACAATTTGCAGGGCTTGGTTTGGATGTGTTGCGTTGGGTCGCCAGATCGGGAGGGGAAGAGGAGCGTCGAGGCCAGATTCCAGACCCCATACCGTACAGTACCGTGTGGGAGGGATGATTGGGTTGGAGTGATTGGGTTGATTGGGAAGCGAAGAGGCAGGGTGGATGGATGATGAGGGAGGTTTGGCCTGGAGGTATGGGTTGGAGAATCTTTTTCATTTTCTAGGCCATCAGCGGATGTCCTTTGCAAGGAATTTTAATTCCTACTCTACTCAAACTTTAGCGAGGGTCACGCGACGAACCTGTTCGGCCTATTTCGTCGCACCGAACCACTCCCCAGTCGAATCCGCACCAATCGCAACCATCACCGAGCCATCTTCGCCCTACCTCTTCGCCTAGCTAGCTTTTCCCCTATTTAGTCGTGCCATTCTCATTGTATTGTCAACCATTCTCGTTATTCGTTATTCTGCGCACTCTGCAAGCTCATTCATAACATCCTTCGTCACTCGAAGTCAGAATGGCAAAAGTGCAGAAAGTTGAACAAAAAATGGTATTGGCAAAAGTCTTCGAACGATGGGGTGTCAACCAAAGTGGGTGTGTGTGACCACCTTATCTACGGTGCCTTCGTTGCGCACTAGTCGAGGAGAAGCAGGTCCGACTCAAAATACCAGCCTGAGGTCGTCTTCGCAATCGCAGCCTCGGCGACGTTCGCGGGCCCACGCAAAACCTCGTCGAGCACGTTACCTGGTCGATTGGGTTGACTACCAAGTACACGCACTGGTCGAGGACCTCCTTCGTCGACCACCGCGCACGTCGAACATCACCCTGGTCGACAGACCCTTCCATCGACCAACTCGGTCGTCGCTGCCGGTGAACTCCCACTTTCGACGGCTGCTCAAGACTCTCGCGCAGGTCGACGAACTGCTTCGTCGACCTCCCCTGTCAAACTAGGCCGCCGACTTCCCGTCGGCGGTGGCATTGCAGCAGACGCCCGCAGGTCGACAACATCGTCGGCCAACACGCGTAGAACCCTGCAGAACAGTCGGTCGAACCACTCGCGCGCCCAACCAGGAAGTCAGTGTCTCCCAAGCGGGGGCGGGGCCAACACTTCATTCCCGTCAACAACACCGACCACCATTAATGGCACGTCCTGTATTAGGACCGGTTGTCGAAGATGGGAAAAATCTTGAGCCATCCAATCCAATACCCGAAGAGATCTCGAAATACTTTCTTCTCCGTTCGTTGAAATTATTGCACCCAAACAGAAGAGAGCCAGATGCCCTTATAACCACCTTGTCCTCCAACTGTACCTACGAAGGCGGGAATTACGCGATATATGCGCACTCACTTAGCGTAGGGGCTTCTTAGGGGGTAGTGTCCTTACTACGCACCTCCAGCAACGCGTAAAACACCAAGCGTCTTTTCGCCAGTTCCAACTTATCAGTGTTCGTCGAACCTGAAACCTTCGCTCTGGTATTATGCCTCTTTCCTAGCCTAATACCACTGGGATAAAAAGGCTTGTTTGTGTAGCGGGTGAGTGCGCCCATAGCCCCCCAAGCAAACGCACCTGTAAGCAAACGCACCTAAAATCAATCCGTGATCTCCAGTGCACCTATGACATAATGCGTTCATGTGTTCACCTAAGGCATCCTAGTGCGAGGGGGGTGTCAGAGGTGTATTACAGATCCCCGATTGATCCTAGGAAAGGGTGTCAGAGGTCCACTGGAGATCCCCGATGATCCTAGGGAAGGGTTACAAGCACGTCGGCCTGGGGGGTTATGGGCGCACTCACCCGCTACTTAAACAAGCCCTTTTATCCCAGTGGTTAGTGGCTGGGATTCTGACATGGTATCAGAGCGAAGGTCTCGGGTTCGAATCCCGGTGTATGCACTTCGGGCATCCCAGTGCGGGGGGGGTGTCAGAGGTCCACTGGAGATCCCCGATGATCCTAGGGAAGGGTTACAGGCATGTCGGCCTGGGGGGTTATGGGCGCACTCACCCGCTATAAAAACAAGCCCTTTTATCCCAGTGGTTAGTGACTGGGATTCTGACATGGTATCAGAGCGAAGGTCTCGGGTTCGATTCCCGGTGTGTGCACTTCGGGCATCCCAGTGCGGGGGGGTGTCAGAGGTCCACTGGAGATCCCCGATGATCCTAGGGAAGGGTTACAGGCACGTCGGCCTGGGGGGTTATGGGCGCACTCACCCGCTACTTAAACAAGCCCTTTTATCCCAGTGGTTAGTGGCTGGGATTCTGACAAAGGGTTACAGGCACGTTGGTCTGGAATGTTATGGGCGCACTCACCCGCTACACAAACAAGCCATTTTATCCAAGTGGTTAGTGGTTATGATTCTGACATGGTATCAGAGCAAAGATCCCATGATTGAATCTCAATGTGCACCTAGGGCATCCTAATGCGGGGGGGTGTTAGAGGTGCACTGGAGATCCCCGATTGGTCCAAAGGAAGGGTTAGAGGCATGTCGGCCTGGGAGGTTATGTGAGCATTCACCCACTACACAAACAAGCCCGTTTATCCCAGTGGTTAGTGTCGGGGATTCTGACACATTTCAGCGAGTGCATGCTAAGTCGGGTCTCTAATTGTTACTACGGCGATAAAAAATTAGACCGTAAACAGGATCACCTCATGAAGGTTGCGGAAGATTCATACCTCATATTAGCGTGAATGTAAAATGAGTGAGATAAATGAAACATGCAGATACAAGCATGTAAGTAGTAATACAAGAGAATACCCATTGTCCTAGCTAGCCATGTACTCTAAGGGGTACATTTTCTTATTCAGATTCAAACCCAACCGTGCCGCGCGTACAATTACGGAACTGTTCGCGCCAATTCCTTCGCTCCTGCAGCTGCTCGACGTCGTCTGCTTCGGCGGTCCAGATGCACTCCAACTGTCTGCGTCGCTTCAAGTCATCTCTGACTCTTCGTCTCCAGCTTCGATACTGTATGCTTCGTTCGCTGCTGTCAGGAGTCCAAAGTGTTCTTTCTCTGTTTACTTCTCGTAACACCCCCCTTCACTCTTGGCCGTAGCTCGACTTGACCCGCTTGACTACCCCGCTGAGTTCAGAGTAGTGCTGGTACTGTTGACGTGACAGTCGCTTCGTCAACAAGTCAGCTGCCATGTCACCTGTTGGGCAGTAGGCCAAGTCCACCTTCCCTTTGTCCACTTCGTCCTTTACGAAGAAGTACCGCAACGCGATGTGTTTGATGCGATTGACGAATTCGGGCTTGTTGCGATTCGGATCGCGCTCTGGTTGTCGTAGTGCATGCGAAAAGTTGGCGAGGCTGGTATTTTCGCCTCTTGCAGAAGTTCCTGCTGGTGATAAATTCAGCTTCGGTCGATGGCAGCCTGGTATTTTCGCCTTCCGCGAGATTGCTTCTGTTGGCTCAAGGCGAAACAAGAACCCAGTCCTGGACTGTCGATTGTCGGGATCCGCTGCGTGATCGGCGAGTCACCACAGCAGTCGGAAATAACGAAGTCGAGGGTGTACACTTCATTCTCGGAATGTGCTCGTCCGATCTACCTTCGTGTCTTTGTCAGCGACGAGTAGTGAAGCAGGATGTCGCGCGTTTGAGGATCCGTGCTTAGTTCGACACCGCAATATAAAAAAAAAAATTTTAAGCGTTTTATCGCTTTCAAATTTGCGTATTGTGAAAGCGAAGCTGACTGTAACGCAATTTTGTGCATCGTCGAAGCGCGGTATTCGCCTTCTCCGAATATATAATGTGGGCTGGGGTCATTCTTCCCCCACCCACGTCTCTCATTTTACAATCGCTCAAGTTCAATTCCCACCCACCCTCCCCAGGCTAGTCATCTTATGAGAGTAGTAGTTCTTAGACATTTTGGATGTGATAGTATATTAGTATAACTGCTAGGAACTGTTGTACTTGAACCCATTGTAATGAGAACGATGCCAATTGCTACAGAAGCAAGCTTTCTCAATTCATGAGTTGAGCTGCTGAGAGAAGATTAAAGCGTAGGTTCTGGACTATGAGCACATTATTCAGCGTGATGTGTGTGCAGCTTCCACGTGCCTTGAGCACGACGATTCCTTGCGCGCTTGCGCACAGGCGAGTATTGTTCGCCACAGTGACGTTGCGGAGAGTCACTCTACAACGGTAGTGAGCTAGACTACATGGGTTGGCACGATCTATTAGGAGTGATCGTAGCTTTGCTTAGTTCCTTAGTGCTTGCACATTCATGGGAGAAATCGGCAAGAGTTTTCACTAGCAAAGTTGGAAACTACAGAATAAATGATCAAGCAATGACAGAACTGACTACATCAGGCACCTAGCAACTCTGCAGCTAGCCTGGTCGACCGCCAGCACTGCATGGTCGACCGCGTGCCAGCGTTGCGTAGAGGAGCCACGCCAGGACTGCAGAAAGGCGACCTGCCAGTAGAGCTGGTCGACGGCGTGCCAACGCTGCAGCAGGGCGGCTGTCCAGCGTTGCCCCGTAGAAGACAGCAGTGCGCACGCTCACAGGTGCGCGCAGACGATTGGCCCGACTTGCATTGCTGTGCATCCGTCGGCTGTTGTCTGCGCCTGACGAGCCACATCGACTTCGGGATACCAGCTCGAAGTCGCCTTCATCATCCGACCTCGACGACGTTCGCGTGCCTCCGCAGAACTCGCCGAGCAGGTTACCTGGTCGACCTGAGCACCACCAGCCACTCTGGTCGACGACCCAGAGCTCTGGTCGATCATAAGGGGCCTCTGGTCGACCACCAGGGCTCCGGTCGACCACAGGAGCTCTGGTCGACCACCAATTACCTCCGATCGACCACCAAGTGTCACTGGTCGACCACCAAGGACTCTGGTCAACCACTGGGTGCCTCCGCTCGACCACCCAGTGCCTCTGGTCGACCAACAAGTGCCCTCGGTCGAACACAGCTCTTGTCGAGCCGCCCCTTGGTTGACGGACCCCTTCCGTCGACCAGAACTCTCAGCTGATGTCGCCGAGCTCCCCTCGTCCACCGTTGCTCACATATCAGGTCGAGAGACTACTCCGTCGACCTCCCCGTCAAACTGGCGCTCCTGGTCGACGGCCCACCCTGTTGCCCAGCCCAGTCAGCTGTAGCTCTCGAGCTCCCTGGTCGACGGCTCCAGCCCCGTGACATTCCTGTGCAGGTCGACAGCCTCCTCGTCGACCTGCCCCGCAGAAGGTCGTCGAGCACTCCTAGTCGAGGGCAGCAACACAGTGGTCCCCTACAGCTCGATGGAGCCCGTCGAGCAGCTCTCCCACTGTGAACGGTCGGCTGCTACTCCCGTACATCCGACCGTGTCGTCGGCATTGCCCAAGCGAGGACGGTGCCAACACTCCATTCCCGTTAACAGACGTAGGTGACCGTGGGGGTTGGGACGGTGTTGGAGACGAAACGCTTGGAGCCCACCATGTGCTGTCCGCAGCAGCTGTCCAGGTACCAGGTGTTGTAGCGCTTGTTGTCGTCACGTGCGAGCAGCGCCAATCGCAGTGTGACGATGTGCGGTTTGTCGAAATTCAAAAATTGCTCGCACGAGATCCAATCGATCGGTGCCGCCCGCGAATCAGGTACGTGCGGGGGGCTTTCAAACAGCGAGACTGGAAGATTCCAGTCCTCGTTGCCGTCGTCGCTGAAATCGTGGCGGGTGCTGAACCCCCCGGTTGGATGGCGCGCTGGCTCTGGTGATGACATGCACAAGCAGCGACGGCGAGATCCGCTTGTCGTGGTCATGTTGCCTATGACGTTGCGGACGAAAGCAGGTGGTGACTGCTGTCAGAATGTTGTATTTGTCTAGCCTGCAGTGGGGTACTCTATAGCGAGTACAGCCCAATCTAGGGTTTGCTATTTGTATCTCAACTGCTGCTAGTCCAAACCCTCTTTCTGCTTCTAAACTTTCTCCTACTACTTCTGACATGCTATCAGAGCAGGTCGACCCCCTTGGGTCGATCCTGTGGGTGGGCCCACCACCTAATGCTTCCGCTGCTGTTCTACTTGTCGCGCGCCTCGGTCGCGCGACGCCTCCTTCCTGCCGTACGCTCGGGGCGTGCGGCGGTTTTCTGCCTACCGTGCGCCCCGAGGCGCGCGGCGGTTTCCCACCGTCGAAGTGCCCCCCGTCGCCCGTCGAAGCGCTCCCCCCCGTCGCCCGTCGAAGCGCCCCCGTCGCCCGTCGGAGCGCCCCCCGTCGCCCGTCGAAACGTCCCCGTCGCCCGTCGAAGCGCCCCTGGGACCCGCGCGCGGCCCGTACGGGCTGCGCCAGGCCCGCGCGCGGCCCGTACGGGCTGCGCCAGGCCCGCGCGCGGCCCGTACAGCCCGCGCGCGGCCCGTACGGGCTGCGCCAGGCCCGCGCGCGGCCCGTACGGGCTGCGCCAGGCCCGCGCGCGGCCCGGGCAGCCCGCGCGCGCCTCGTCCCGCCTGCGGCAGACCCGTGCGCGCGCCTCGTCCGTCCCCCAAGCTTCTGTCGGCGCCCCACCCCCGCTACTGCCCGCGTTCCTGTGTTAGGGTTTGGGGGTGGCGGGTGTGGGGGTGCCGGTTGTGTGCCCCGTCCCCTCCTTCTCCTCCTCCTCCGTCTCCCGCTGCTGCAGCTGCCGCTCAGGGGGGTGGGTGTGTGGGGAGCCGACGGAGTGGTACTGGGGGGGTGAAAGGGGAGTGGAGCTAGGGGCGAAGCAGGGGGTGTGTGTCGAGGGTGTCAAACATTATACATGTTGTATTTGTGTAGGCTGTAGTGGGTTAGCCTATAGGGGGGTCACAACATTAGGGTTTCATATTTGTACTCACAATCCTTGTTAGTTCATCATTCCTGTCCGTTCATTCTGACATGGTTTCAGAGCAGGTCCTTCGCTAGGACCGTTTTTTTTAAGGGCCCACCGTTCCCTACCTACCTACCTACCTACCTAGGGCGCCTCGAATTTTTTTTTACGGCCCCTACCTCCCGCGACCCGCGACCCGCCCCTTAAGGCCCCGTCGCGCCGCCCCTTAGCCGCTCGCGCGCGGTCGTTTTCATACGTGCGCCCCGCCTGCTGCCCGCGCGCGCCTTATTTCCCTCGCGCGCGGCCCGTCGCCTGCTCGCGCACGCCCCGCAGCCGCCCGTCGCCTGCTAGCGCACGCCCCGCAGCCGCTCGTAGCCTGCTCGCGCACGCCCCGCAGCCGCCCGTCGCCTGCTCGCGCACGCCCCGCAGCCGCCCGTCGCCTGCTAGCGCACGCCCCGCAGCCGCTCGTAGCCTGCTCGCGCACGCCCCGCAGCCGCCCGTCGCCTGCTCGCGCACGTCCCGCAGGCCCGCAGCCCGCTGTCGCAGCGGCCGCCCGCCCGCAGCCGCCCGCCCACTGCCGCCCGTCGCCTGCTCGCGCACGCCCCGCAGCCGCCCGTCGCCTGCTCGCGCACGCCCCGCTGCCCGCAGCCGCTCGTACGCCGCTGCTTCCGCTGCTGCTTGCGCACTGCTGCCTCCCGAGCGCCGCCGCTGCCTGTGCGCCGCCGCTGCCCGTGCGCCGTCGCTGCTCCTACGCTGCCGCTGCCCGTGCGCTGCCGCTGCCCGTGCACCGCCGTTCCCCGTGCGCCGCTGCCGCCCGTGCGCTTCTGCAGCCGCCGCCCGCGAGGCACTCGCTCTCACTGTTGTTTATTTTCTACCTACCGCGCACACTGCTGCCACTGCAGCTGCCACCAGTGCACCGTTGCAGCTCCTGCTGCCACGCTACCTACTACTGCCGCTCGTGTGCCACTACGGACAGTCGACCCCGCCCGCGCCTTGCCTAGCGGCCCCGCCGGCCCCGTTGACCCTCCGCACACCTTTCCAGCGGCCTGCTTCCTACTACTACTGTTCCTACTGCTACTACTGCTACTGCTACTGTCGCTATGGCTAGTCCGCCAGTTCTAGCTTTCGATGCCGAGGGCCGTCCAGTGAAGTTCGAAACCTGGCTAGATGACCTGCACCTGTTCCTACAGCTCACTGCCAAGGAAGATATCTCACTGTACGACCACGCCCTAGGCCATGCCACTGCCCCTGACTCGTCTGCTGACAGCACTCTGCGTTCCCAGTGGCAGACCCGTGATGCCCACGCTCGCTTTGCTATTCGCAACTCCCTGCCGCTAGACGAGCGCGAGCACTTCGGCCAGTGCAAGACTGCTAAGGACCTCTACACTGCTGTAGTCGCTCGCTACTCCTCACCCGCTTCTGCCACGCTAGGCCGCCTCACTCTCCCCTACCTGTTCCCCGACCTAGCCTCCTTTCACACTGTCGCAGACCTCATCACCCACCTTAAGACTAGTGAGGCCCGCTTTCGCGCTGCTATGCCTGCCGAGTTTCTCACTAGCAACCCCCCCCCGCTCTGGATCACTCTCTACCACATCGTCACTCGCCTCCCTGACTCTCTGCGCGCAGTCAGGGACCACTTCCTCTCTCGCTCCCCCACTGAGCTCACTGTTGCCCTCCTCGAGAAGGAACTGCTTGCAGCTGAGGCGAGCATCGTCGCTGTAGGCACCTCTCGTGGCGACCCCCGCACCCCGTTCTTTGAGGGGTGTTCCCCTTCCCCCCTCCTCCCCTCTGTCGCCTCTGCTGCTGCTGTCGACCTTCTTGGTGCTGAGAAGGTCGGGACCGCGTCTGCTTCGAGCGGGCGCCGCAGGAACAAGGGGGGCAGGGGTGGGGGTGGCGGCGGAGGAGGTGGGGGTGGAGGCGGTGGGAGTGGAGGCGCGGCTGGGGAGACTAGTGGCGGCAGTGGGGGAGGAGACAGCAGCGGTGGGAGTGGTGGTGGAGGCGGAGGTGGTCGTGGCGGCGGCAGGGGTGGAGGTGGCCGGGGCGGCGGCGGTGGGGGTGGTGGTCGTGGAGGCACTGGCGGAGGGCAGAGTCAGCAGCCCGCCCCGACGCTTCAGGCCGCCCGTGAGTGGTATGCGCAGCGTAGCGTTACCTGCACGTACGTCATTCGCACAGGTGACCGCAGCGGCCAGCAGTGTGGGAGGCCGCACCCCACGCAGCGCTGCTTCGCGCGCCTTAACGACGCGTGGCGCACTCAGTTTCCTGCTGCCACTGAGCTGCCGCGCTGGGCTGATCTGGAAAAGAGGGGTGTTGATATTTGGGCTTTAGACTTTGATGCTATTCTCACTGCCATGTATGCGATGTCTATTAGTGGAGAGGGTGCTCAGTACTTGCGTGTTCCGCCCGACCCGGGCATTCAGGCCAGTCCGGCTGCCGCTCTAGGTGCTAGTGCGTCTGCTCCCACAGGTCCTGGTGAGGCTGCAGCCCTAGGTGCTCGTGCGTCCGTGCCCCCTGGTACTGAGTCGACTGCAGCACTGCACACCTTCACACTGGACTCAGGTGCTTCTCGCTCCTTCTTTCGTGACCGCACTGTCCTTGAGCCACTCGCTCGGCCAGTTGCTGTCTCCCTTGCTGACCCCTCTGGGGGTCCGGTCATTGCGACCTCCTCCACTGTCCTTCCTTGTCCGGCGGTCCCGTCCGGCACGCTGTCAGGTCTCTACCTCCCCTCGTTCTCTACGAACTTGGTGGCAGGTAGTGCGCTCCAGGACGGGGGTGTTCACCAGTTCACCCCCGCCTACGAGCGCGTGACACACTGCACGTGTGCTCGGACGGGTCGCCACCTGGCTACCTTCACTCGGGAGCCGGGGTCGGACCTGTACACACTGACCACTGAGTCTCCTCAGGTAGCTGCGTCTGCGTCTACGTCTGCGTCTGCGTCAGGTCAGCTGTCCGCCCCCTGCTCGTGTCGCTCTCTGGCGCATGAGACTGTCCTTTGGCACCACCGCCTTGGTCACCCGTCTGTGCAGCGCCTTCGGGCCATGCACAAACGGGACCTTGTTGCTGGTCTTCCCAGGGTGCTCCCTCCCCTTCCCGACTCGCCTGCTCCTCCCTGTATTCCCTGTGTCGAGGGACGGCAGCGCGCCGCTCCTCACTCCTCCTCCTTTCCCCCGACGACTGCTCCCTTGCAGACGCTCCACATGGACGTGTGGGGCCCAGCCCGCGTCCGTGGTCAGGGTCAGGAGAGGTACTTCCTGATTGTTGTTGACGACTTCTCGCGCTACACCACGGTCTTCCCCTTGCGCGCCAAGGGTGACGTCCCTGATGTCTTGATCCCTTGGATCCGCAGATCTCGTCTCCAGCTCCGTGAGCGTTTCCGCTCCGACTTCCCTGTCCTGCGTCTGCACTCTGACAGAGGTGGGGAGTTTTCCTCTGGCCTATTGGAGGCCTTCTGTCAGCAGGAGGGCATTGAGCAGTCGTTCACGCTTTCGGCCTCTCCACAGCAGAATGGGGTTGCTGAGCGCCGCATTGGTCTGGTCATGGAGGTCGCTCGTACCTCCTTGAGCCATGCGGCTGCCCCCCATTTTCTGTGGCCGTTTGCAGGCCTATACGCTGCGCATCAGCTCAACCTCTGGCCCCGTGTCTCCTTGCCCGAGACTTCTCCGACACTGCGTTGGACGGGAGAGGCTGGCGATGCGTCGCGTTTTCGGGTCTGGGGATCCCGAGCTTTTGTCCGCGACACGTCCGCGGACAAGCTCTCCTGTCGCGCTGTCCCCTGCGTCTTCCTTGGCTTTGTCCCGGACGCCCCTGGCTGGCAGTTCTACCACCCCACCTCGCGTCGTGTCCTGGCCTCTCAGGACGTCACTTTTGACGAGTCCGTCCCCTACTACCGCCTCTTCCCCTACCGCACTGCCCCACTCCCCCCCCCCCCGCCTCTCTTCCTCGCTCCAGGTGCTGAGGTACCAGACCCCCTCCCCCCTCAGGGTGCCGCTCCCTCAGGTGTGTCCCAGGTAGACCCGGGTGAGCCTGTCGAGGTAGCTGTTGACTCTCGTCCTGCTGGGGGTGCTGCGTTTGGGGGTGCTGAGCCTGGGGGTGCTGCGTCTGGGGGTGCTGAGCCTGGGAGTGCTGAGTCTGGGGGTGCTGAGCCTGGGAGTGCTGAGTCTGGGGGTGCGGAGCCTGGGGGTGCTGAGCCAGGAGGTGCGGAGCCTGGAGGTACGGAGCCTGGAGGTGCTGAGCCTGGGGGTGCTGAGTCTGGGGGTGCTGAGTCTGGGGGTGCTGAGCCTGAGCGTGCTACACCTGGAGGAGCCCTCTCCTCCCAGCAGCTGCAGGAGAGGTACCTCGAGTACTGCCGCCTCCGGAGAGGTGCTGCTGGAGCTCGTCCCGGTACTTCCCCTCCTACCCAGGAGCTCCCCCCCATTCAGCAGATCCGCGAGTGGTACACACGGCGCTGCAGTCTTCGGAGTGGTGCTCCTGGTGCTGCGGACCCTGGGGGTGGCGCTGCTGCTGGTGCTGAGGACCCGGACGTGGGAGCTGCTGCTGGTGCTGCGGACCCGCCTGGTGGAGCTGCTGCTGGTGCTGAGGACTCGGACGTTGGAGCTGCTGCTGGAGCTGAGGACCCGGGCGGTGGCGCTGCTGCTGGTGCAAAGGACCCGGACGGTGGAGCTGCTGCTGGTGCTGAGGACTCGGACGGTGGAGCTGCTGCTGGAGCTGAGGACCCGAGCGGTGGCACTGCTGCTGCTGCTGAGGACCCGGGCGTTGGAGCTACTACTGGTGCTGAGGACCCGGCCGGTGGAGCTGCTGCTGGTGCTGTGGACCCGGCCGCTGGAGTCTCCTCTGCTTCCGGAGACGCTGCGCGACCGCGACCGTACTTCGTACCGCTCCTTCAGCAGGTTCTTGGGCAGGCTCCTCCTCCTTGTCCTCCTCCCTCCGTAGAGTGTCCTCCACCTGTCCAGCCGCAGTCACAGTTACCACCTACCTCGCCTCTTCCTGCTCCCTCTCCTTACACTGGTCCCACAGGAGGTCTTACAGAGCGTCGTGAGCCTGAGTCTCGTCCTGCGTCGCCTGTTCGTCCTGCTCGCACTGGTAGTCGTGTCCGTCGTGAGCGTCCTCCTCCTGTCCCAGGCACTCACTACATGACTCTGCGTCCCTCTACTGCTCCTCAGCGTGTCCCTCTACCGTCTCCTCCTGCGTCCTCTTTGCCTGACGTTCCGGACCCTGAGTCTGACCGGTATCGTGCTGAGCACCCTACTGTCACGCGTCTCCTTGCTACTGTTGTCACTGACCCTACCTTTGAGTCCTCTGCTACGTCTGCTCTGGTCGCTGAGTTGGTTGACTTTGCTGCTGCCTGTCGTCTAGACTACGCTGCTAGCCTTGTTGCTGAGTCTGAGTCTGAGTCTGTCTGTCCTCCGTCCGTCGGGGGTGAGTGTGCTCTTGGCACGGACGTCCTTGAGGACAGACAGGAGGAGTTCCAGTGTCTTGCTGCTGCTTTGCCCCGTCTCGTGTCCTTGCTAGTTGCCCCTGAGGGAGACCCGGATGCACCAGACATCCCGACCCCGCGCACTTACGCTGAGGCGATCACGGGTCCCTACTCCTCTCAGTGGCAGACAGCCATGGACGCCGAGATGGCTTCCTGGAAGTCCACACGCACCTACATCGACGAGGTTCCCCCTCCTGGGGCGAACATCGTCAGTGGCATGTGGATTTTCAGGGTGAAGCGGCCGCCGGGTTCTCCGCCTGTCTTCAAGGCGCGTTACGTGGCTCGAGGCTTCAGTCAGCGAGAGGGAGTTGACTTCTTCCAGACCTTCTCCCCCACCCCGAAGATGACTACTCTTCGGGTGCTGCTGCACATAGTCGCTCACCGCAACTACGAGCTTCACTCACTTGACTTCAGCACTACTTTCTTGCAGGGCAGCCTGCACGAGGAGATCTGGCTGCGCCGCCCACCTGGCTTCACTGGGTCGTTTCCTCCTGGTACCCAGTGGAGGCTTCAGCGGCCGGTCTACGGTCTCCGCCAGGCACCGCGTGAGTGGCACGACACACTGAGGACTACACTTGCGGCTCTTGGGTTCGCGCCTTCTACAGCTGACCCGTCGCTGTTCCTGCGCACCGACACTTCGCTGCCGCCGTTCTACATCCTCGTGTACGTCGACGACTTGGTCTTTGCCACTGCTGACACTGCAGGACTCGCCTACGTGAAGTCGGAGCTGCAGAGGAGACACACGTGCACAGACTTGGGTGAGCTGACAAGCTATCTTGGCTTGCGGATCACCCGGGACAGAGCACGGCGCACCATCACCCTGACTCAGTCACACATGGTGCAGCAGGTTCTCCAGCGCTTCCGCTTCACGTACTCCTCGCCTCAGTCCACTCCTCTGCCTACCGGTCACTCGCTCTCAGCTCTGCCTTCGGATGAGTCCGTAGAGCCGAGTGGCCCGTATCCAGAGCTTGTGGGCTGCCTCATGTACCTGATGACCTGCACTCGACCTGACCTTGCATACCCTCTTAGCATCCTTGCATGCTATGTCGCTCCTGGCCGTCACAGGAAGGAGCACATGGATGCCGCTAAGAGGGTGTTGCGCTACTTGTGCAGTACGTCGAGCATGGGGCTTGTGCTTGGAGGGCGAGACCGAGTTGTTCTCACAGGGCACTCAGACGCTTCTTGGGCAGACGACCAGGCCACTCAGCGGTCGTCCCAGGGTTACACCTTCAGCCTTGGCTCTGGCTCAGTTTCTTGGCGCTCTACACGCTCTTCTTCTGTTCTCGGCTCCAGTTGCGAGGCTGAGATCTACGCTACAGCCATGGCTGCCCAGGAGCTACGCTGGCTGACCTACCTGCTGACCGACCTCGGAGAGCGGCCTCGTTCTCCTCCAGTACTGTACGTCGACAACAAGGCTGCCATTGCCTTGTGTGAGGAGCACAGACTGGAGCACAGAACGAAGCACATCGCCCTGCGGTACTTCCTTGCTCGTGAGCTGCAGCAGCGCGGTCAGCTTTGTATTCGCTACGTGGCCACTGAGGCCAACACTGCTGATGTGTTCACCAAGGCGCTTCAGCCTCGTGACCATCAGCGCTTCTGCACTCTACTAGGCCTTGTGCCTACTGGACCTCACTTACTTACCTCTTGACTTTGCTTGTACTGTGATCACTATATATATCTATACCTGCATGTTTACTCTTGCTAGGTTGTGATCACTGTATCTCTTGCTCTGTTATAAACCTGCATGTGAACTGGTCTTGTGACCACTAGCTTGTGCTCAGAATTTGTGTGGAATCCTTGAGATCCACCCTGAGCTTGTTGTTGCCTTGCTTTGCCTTGACTGGTCTTGTGACCCCTAGGTCTCCCCCACTTTGCCTATGGGGGTGTGTCAAACATTATACATGTTGTATTTGTGTAGGCTGTAGTGGGTTAGCCTATAGGGGGGTCACAACATTAGGGTTTCATATTTGTACTCACAATCCTTGTTAGTTCATCATTCCTGTCCGTTCATTCTGACAGAGGGGTGTGGGACTGTTGGGGGAGGTTGAGCGGAGGCCGCCGTCGTGTCGTCTGCAGCGCCTGTATTCCGGGGTTCTGATAGCCACCGGTAGCTCAGAGAGCCGGTTGCATCTGTCGCCCGTGGGTCCGTTGCTCCTGTCGCTGCTGATCAGACGCAGAGCCTGTTACTCCTGTATTCCGGGGCCCTTGCTCCCGGTAGCCACTAGAGCTGCACCAGAGCCGTTTGTTGCCCGTGTGTCTGCAGCTTCAGTCGTCGCCTCCACTCTTCTCTCCTCTCGCCAGCCCTCCTCCTCCTCACTTGCCCTCTGTGACTGCCTCTAGCTTTGCTCATAAAATGTGAACTACTATTATGACTGCTTGTTGTGCTGATTACACCCCACTTTGGCTATGGGGGTGTGTCAGAATGTTGTATTTGTCTAGCCTGCAGTGGGGTACTCTATAGCGAGTACAGCCCAATCTAGGGTTTGCTATTTGTATCTCAACTGCTGCTAGTCCAAACCCTCTTTCTGCTTCTAAACTTTCTCCTACTACTTCTGACAACTGCTGCTACTGCTGATGCTCAACCGCTAGGTTCAGGTTGCGACGATGGGGGTTGGTACCCCTGGGCTTGACGCGTATCGTTTCGTGCGTCTTGTTTGCCCGACCAGATGCTCGTATTGGTCTGGCGAGGGCGAGATTTGAATTTGCATCGATCTGGCAAGTGCCCGAAGTTTCTGCAGATTTTGCAGTTAAGGCGCCGCGGTCGCCGCTCTTCTTTGTTGTCTACGTAGAAGGCGAGGCGTTACCGATCTCGTCGCGGCTCTGGTCGTTGCTGATCCATGTCTCTCTGTTCGACGAGAAGGGCGGCGCATAGGGCAGCTTCCGAGATAACCCCCTCCTGTCGGAGAAGCGGCTTGCAGGGCCACCACTCGGGCCGAGCCCTTGAAGCACGATGTTCACGACGATTTCTTTGGGGGTGGTGCTTCCCAATTTCGCGATTTGATTGCGTAAGCTCCGACATCGATTAATGTGGCTGTTGGCCTTCTTCCCCAATGCCTTTTTTGTCTCCAGTAGCTGCTGGAGCAAGCGGCTCGATGAAACTGAATCCTTTGGTTGGTAGACACCGTTCAAATGTCGCCAGGCGTCGAGGGCTGTAGCAGATGTTGTCTTGGATGACCGGATGCTCAGCTGCTCCGCGCGGCGACATATTTCAGAGTAAGACGCCGTACGCCATCAGCAACTCGTTCTAGTATTGTGCCCGGGCATCGGCGGTGTCTTCAGCAAGTCCCGCGTAGTCCCCGTCAAAGTTGTGAAATATCTGCGCGTTTTGCAGCAGCAGCTCCAGCTCGAAGCTCCACGTATAGAAGTCTCTGCCGTCAAAACACACACTTGTCTTTATTTTTGATATGCTGAGAAACCTTGATTGCGCAGAGAGAATTGCTTCTTCGCTGGGACGGGGAGTCTTAGGAGTTGAGCCATTTGTTTTGAGGGAGAAGGTGTGCGGAGTGCTGTTGTGGCCATTTGAGGCTGGTTGAGAGGGTTGGGAAGATGTTCCCGCATCGCCATTCCGCAATGTTTGGAGTCCTTGCTCCAAGCTGGTGAGTCGCTGAAGTAGTTGTGCGAAAACGGCGGTACCAATCGTCGTCGTCTCCTCGTTTATCACAGTCGAAGTTGGACTACGCTTCAGTGGGTCAGATTCGTCTGACCTCGAGATCCTCCAGCCATTCTTACGCGCGAGCATGTGCCGGACGCCACCTTAGATCGCCGATGATTTCAGGGGTGGTGTTGTGAAGGATTCATGAGTCGCTCTCATACCATGTTGCGATTAAAACAAAACAAAAAAAAAAAAAAAAAAAAAAAAAAAAAAACGTAACCAGGATCACCTTAGGAAGGTTCGCAGAAAGTAGAGTGTTGCAACGGAAATTTTAGACCTTAGATCAGAGTGAATGTAAAGTGACTGAGATAAATATAACATGCAGATACAAGCATATAAGCAGTAATACGGGAGAATACCAATCGTTCTAGCTAGCCATGTACTCTAAGGGGTACATTCTGTTGGGCTGAGATAAGCCCTGGGTAAAACTCTGGGTAGGAACTTTGTAGTAGCGGAAGCGTTTAATGAAGAGTTTTGTGAACCACCTTGCGCTAGTATGTGAGGGCAAAGTAGATTGATTATAGCAAAGAGATACAAGAATATATAATAGTACAAGGAATACGAAAAGATACGGTTGTAACTACTTTACTGTTGCTGTTGCGGTTTGATACAGTACGACTCGGGCAACTGCTCTGTAACGAGTCAGTTGTGTGTCCTTAACTGTCGCGCTGCACTTGTCAGGTCAAAGGTCGCTTGACCTTTGACTTTCGCGTAACCTCCAGCAACCTCTCAACCTCCGAGGGTTGACTCGCGGGTGCTTCGATAAAGTTTGCCTCACTTCTGGTGCGATGTTTCGACACGACAGAGGCGCTTAAGATTTACTGTTTCCAACACTCCCCTTCGCTTCTGGAGTGTCGCTGCTGGTGACGTGGCTCTGTCCAGTCAGCAGCATGCAGTACTCGAACTTCTGCTTTCCGAGCTTCTTGGTCAAGTAATCAGCTGCCATCTCGGATGTGGGGCAGTATGACGGGTCGAGTCTTCCTTTCTCGATCTCGTCCTTCACGAAGAAGTAGCGTAGGGCGATGTGTTTCGTCCTGTTCGCGAAGCCGTTCTTGTTGGCGATGCGAATTGCTGACTGGTTGTCGCAGAACAGGGTGAAGTTGGGTAACTCGGCTAACTTCGCTTCTTCCAGTAGCTCGCGAAGATAAAGTCCCTCCTTGGTGGCTGAGCAGAGTGCGATGTATTCTGCTTCAGCTGATGATAGTGCGATTAACTCCTGCTTGCTTGACTGCCAGGAGATAGGACCGATAGGTTCGAGGCGGTAGATGTAGCCGGTGCGTGAGCGCCTGTTGTCAGAGTCGCCGGCGTGATCTGCGTCGACGTAGCCGATTAATTTTGTCGGTGTAGTTGCGTTTTTGTAGTAAGTCAGGCCGATCGTCGGGGTACTAACGAGGTAGTGAAGAGCGCGGTCGAGCTCGGCCAGATGCTCTGCTTCAGGCTTCTTGAGGTAGGTGGCGAGCTGGCTTGCGGAGTATGAAAGGTCAGGACGGCAGGTGACAGCTGCGAAGAGGAGGCATCCGAGCTTCCTTTGGTAGTCACGTATGCCGGCGGGCTTAAGTAGGGCGGATCCTCCCTTGTCGGTTCCTGTCGTGTAGCGGTATGGCGTGGAGATCGCGGTCGGTGTGAGAGCGAAGCGCTTGGCGATGGTGTCGGCGTACTTCTCGGCGCTGAGGTAGATTGCGTCCTCTTCTTCTCGGATGTTGAGGCCGAGGTACTGAGTAACGGTAGATGAAACGGTGAGGGTGAGGTCCTTCTGCAGCTCCCCTTCGAACCAGGTGGTGATGCCGTTAGTAGAGCCGATGTAGAGGAGATCGTCCACGTAGACGATTAGCAGGATGTAGTCGTCGTTCTTCGTGAGCCGGTACATGCCTTGGTCGTGCGGGAGTTGCTTGAAGCCGATGCGGATGAGGCGAGCGTGCAGGTACTGTTGCCACAGCCGCGGAGCTTGCTTGATACCGTAGAGCGATTTCAGCAGCTGACAGACTTGATTGGGGTCCGTGTTAGTACCATGTGGCTGTTCGACGAAGATTTCAGCATCTACAGGTGCGTAGAGGAAGGCGTTGGCGACATCGATCTGTCGTAGCTTCTTCTTCTTCATGGCGGCGATCGCGAGTAAAATTCGAGCGAGGTGTGTCGGCTCACAGGTGCGAAGGTTTCGGTGAAGTCGCGTCCGTGCTCCTGGTCGAAGCCGCGCACGACCCATCGTGCTTTGAACTTGTCGATGGTGCCGTCAGCTTTCGTCTTTACGCGGAAGACCCATTTCCCGGTGAGAATGGTCTTGTTCCGTGCTACGCCGATGGGAACGACTTTCCACGTGTTGCGCTCCTCTAATGCCTTCAGTTCCTTGTCCATGGCTTCGCGCCATTTTTCCTTATGCTCCCCCCCCAGAGCCTGCTGAACCGTTGCAGGCTCCTTAGGAATGGTGGCGCCGTGGACCGCGGTGACGAGCCCGAGTATCTGAAGTCCACTCTGTGTGTAGCGGGGGAGTGTGGTGTCCTCGGGATAGACTGCTTCGTCTCCAGCTTCTGGATCAGGTGCGAAATTGGGCCCTACACGTTCTGCTTCGTTGGTGTTGACTTGTTCGGGTGTAACGTAACCGTCGTCGGCGAACTTGTAGAAGACTTCGGCGTTGATGCTTTCGCGAGGGTTGTCGTCGTCCATTGGTACGTCCACCCAGCAGTACGGTAGTGGTCCGGCTTCTTCCGAGGCTCCGTCCACGTTCTGCTCGTCCCAGTCAGCTTCGTCTTCTGCCGAGGCGAAGGCTCGGGTGCCAGTGAATCCGCCCGAGGGATCAGGTCTGTTTGCTCTTACGTAGGCGAGGTGAACGTCGAGGGTGAGGTTCTCGTAGAAAAGGACATCACGTGCTGCGACTGTTTCTTTACTGTTGATGTCGAAGATTTTCCACGCGTTGTAGTGTTTTTCGATGCCCAGGTGTACTCCCCACTGTGTGCGTTGAGAGAACCGTCCTGCTCGTGCAGATGGGGGTCGGTACTGTACCATGCAGCCGAAGACTCGTAACATTTTTGTGCTGCCCAATTTTCCTGTCCACAGCAGGTGCGGTGATGCGTTGTTCGGGAGCGATGATGACGAGAGCAAGTTGTGCAGCATGACGGCGTGGTCCATTGCTTCGGGCCACTGGTGGTTGGGCAGATGCATGCCACGTAGCAGCTTGCGCATGGTGGCTTGGAGTGTCCTGTTCATTCTTTCTGCTACGCCTTGCTGTTGATGGGCGTAGGGAAGGGAGATGAGCCGCTTGATTCCCCTCTCTGCCAAGTAGTCCTTGAACCTCTGTGAGGTGTATTCTCCTCCCCCGTCTGACTGGAAACTTTTCAGTTTTACGCCCGATTCTCTCTCTGCTGCAGGAAGCCACGCGACGAACGCTTCGAAGGCCATGTCGCGGCTTGGTAGGTTGACGTGCCAGACGTATCTGGTCGCGGCGTCGATGAAGGTAATCGTGTAATTGTAGGCGTTTTGTCCGGGCTCGCGGTTGTACAGGATGTCGCTGTACACCTTTTCGAGTGGTGCGTAAGCTGGTGCGCTTGGATTGTGGTGAGATGGAAACGGTTGATGCGTTAAGTCTGCTTCGGGGCAGGTGAAGCATGTTCCTCGAGCTCGTTGAAGTTCCCTTCCGTCCATCAGTAGAAGTGAGTCTTTGTCGAGCACTCCTGCTCTTATTGTGTTGTTTAACACTGTGTGGCTCGGGTGTCCCATTCTTGCGTGCCAGGTTCCCTCGCTGGCGCGGTGTCCGGGTGAGCGGCGGTACATATCGGAGTTGGAGTAGAAGCCAGCGGTGACGTTTGCGCTTCAGTGGGCTTCTCGTCGTGCCGGGTTGAGCTGCTGCACGGGTGTCGGTGGCGTGTCATCGATGAAAGGCGGTGCCGTTGAAGGACCGACGACTGGTGTTGATGTTCCTGCTGCTGCTGTCGTTGTCTCTGCTGCTGCCGATGTTGTCTCTGCTGCTGCCGATGTTGTCTCTGCTGCTGCCGATGTTGTCTCTGCTGCTGCCGATGTTGTCTCTGCTGCTGCCGACTGTTGAATCGTTGCTAACGCTCTTGTTCTCTCTGTTTCAGGAATGGTGTGCGAGTACCAGAAACCGCTCGGACTGAAGTCTGGATCAAGATCTGGAGGATGTGTCCAGTTGGTGAAGTTTACGATGGCGTCGCTGTCGGCCGTGCCAAGATCAGGAACGAAGTCGAGAACGAAGACGTTGTTCTTGAGGACCGCCTTCCCGATGTAGAGTCCTCCTCTCCCGTGATACAACTTGAACTCCTGAGTTGTGCTGTCTGCTTCAAGGTGAATACCCTTCGCCATCAACTGACTGACGCTCAGTAAGTTGTAGCCGAGGCCTTCTGCAATTAAAACCTTGGACATCTGTAGGATGACGTTCGTCTCTCGTGACTGAAGTTGTACTACGCCTTGTCGTCGTGTGCGCAGGTTCTGATTGTTGGCGACGGTGATGACGACTTCTCGTTGAAGCTGGTACTCTCGTTGCACGAAGCGTCCTGAAGAACACATGTGCTGGCCGCAGCAACTGTCCAAGAACCATGTGTCTTTCCCGGATGGCTCGCTTTGGGCGATGGCGGCGTACGTCGGGTTCGGTTGAAGTGACTCGCGGCGAGGTGTCGTTTCGTCGAGCTGTTCTTCTGGTGAGTAGTACGGTGGTGATTCCGTGATGCAAGAGTCACTCAGTCTTGCCATGCAGCTGACGATGTTCCTTGCTCCTTGTGCAGGTTGTCCCGTTGAGGTCGTTGACGCTTGAATCTGAGTCGTTGGGTTCGCCTGTGTTGATGCGACTTGATTGCTTGAAGGTCGTAGCTGCCGCTGCGGAGTTGTTGACTGTTGACGGTTCGGGCAGTGCGTGCGCGGGTGCCCCGATGTTTTGCAGATGTGACAGAAGGGAGGTACTGGCTTCGGTTGTTGCTGTCGGTGGTTGTTGTTGTTGTAGCGCCGCTGATTATGGAACGCGAATTCCGATGCTGATGTCTTCCTCTTGTGCCTTTCTTCTTGCAGGTCCATGTCCTGCTGCTCGGCGTGGATTTCGGCGCAGAGTGCTGCTTCGGAGATGTCAGAATATTATGCTCTAGCCTGTAGTGGGGTGCTCTATAGCGAGTACAACCCTTCTAGGGTTTGCTATTTGTATCCCCATTCTTACTAGTGCAACCCCTCTTTGCCTAAACTTCTCTTGCCTAGCTAGGGTTCTCCTAGCTATGGCTCCTAACTATCTTTACTATCTTGACATGCTATCAGAGCAGGTCGATCCCTTTGGATCGATCCTGTGGGTGGGCTCACCACCTCGTTGCTTCCGCTGCAACTTCCGCTGCTACTCTATGTGCCGCACGCCCCGTGGCGTGCGGCAGTTTTTTCTTCCCGCCGTGCGCCCCGAGGCGCGCGGCGGTTTTCTGCCCGCCGTGCGCCCCGTGGCGCGCGGCGGTTCTCTGCCCGCTGTGCGCCCCGAGGCGCGCGGCGGGCTTCTGCCCCGTCACTCGACGCGTCGCCCCCGGGAGGCGTTGCGACGGGCGACGGGGACCCGCGCGTCGCCCCCCGTCGCCCGTCGTGGCCTGCGCGCGGCCCGTACAGCCGGCGTGCGGCCCGTACGGGCCGCCTGCGCGCGGTTCGGGCGGCTATGCCAGGCCCGTGGGCGGCCCGTTCCTCGCTGCCCCTGCCCTCCCCACTGTCCCCCGTGCTTCTACTGGCGCCCCACCCCTCCTACAGCCCGTTCTCCTGAATTAGGGTTTGGGGGTGAGGGGTATGGGGGTGAAGCCACTGAGTGCCGTTCCCTGTTCCTCCTCCTCCTCCGTCTCCCTGTGCTGCAGCTGCCGCTGAGGGGGGGTGGACTTGTTGGAGCCGTTGGAGTGGTACTAAGGGGGGGTGAAGGGGGAGTGGAGCTAGCGGTGTAGCAGCGGGTGTGTGTCAGGGGGAGTGGGATAGTTTGGGGAGGTTGAAGGGGGTGGCCGCCGTGAAGCCAGCAGCTCCAGTCGCCCGTGAGACCGTTGCGCCAGTCGCCCGTGAGCCCGTTGCGCCAGTCGCCCGTGAGCCCGTTGCTCCAGTCGCCCGTGAGTCCGTTGCTCGTCTGCCGCTACTTTCAGCCGCGGAGCCAGTTACTCCAGTAGCCCGTGTGCCAGTTGCTCCAGTTGCCAGTGTGCCAGTTGCTCCAGTTGCCCGTGTGCCAGTTGCTCCAGTTGCGCCGTGTGCCAGCAGCTTCAGCTGCCGCCCACTACCTCCTCTCCTCTCATAGTCTCTTTCCTCCTCCTCACTTGCCCGTTGTGACTACCACTGGCTTTGCTCATAATTGTGAACTTTAAACTATTGCTTCTTGAACTTGTGCTCAGAATGTGTGGTGACATTGTGATCCACCCTGAGCTTGTACTGTTTTGCTTGCTCTGCTGATTACACCCCACTTTGGCTATGGGGGTGTGTCAGAATATTATGCTCTAGCCTGTAGTGGGGTGCTCTATAGCGAGTACAACCCTTCTAGGGTTTGCTATTTGCATCCCCATTCTTTGCCCTCTTCCGTGGGCTCGGAGAATGGCCTTTGTGGCGCGCCATTGAGGACCGAGGCCGCCGATGATGACCGTGACGAAGGCGTCTTCAGATATCGTCCCTCCGCATCGAAGAAGCTTGTTGCGCAGTTCGAAACATCGACTGATATACGCCATTCCTTTCTCGCCTGGTTTCATTTCGACCGTTGTCAGTTGCGCCATTAGCCGACTTTGACTGACGCTGTCTGTTGCTTGATACAGGTCCTTCAGGTGCTTGTACGCGAGTTCCGCGGAGTTGCCGAATCCCCGGTAAGACCGTATGTTCTGCTGCTAGGTTGGGGTGATGTTTCTCAGTAGGATCGTGTACGCCATCATTGACTGATAGGTGTACTGCTGCTTCTCATACTGTGTGCCGTTTGTTGGGTATGGCACAGACCCGTCGAAGAAGCCAAGTATCTGCGCGCCTTCCATCATGAGCTCGAACTCAAACGACCAGGTGAAGAAGTCTTTGCCGTCGAAGGGCCTTGACGTCTGCAGTTTCAAGACGTGTGCGAATTGTGACTGACCTTGTATTCGTGTCCAGGTGGAGCTTGCGGGTGCGGCATGAAGCTGATGGACCCGCGTTCGTACGGAGCAAAGGTAGGTTGTTGCTGGTTTCCGCGCGCATATGATGAGCCGTCGAGACTCATTGGAGTGACTTCGTTGTTGTTGTTGCTGTTGTTTGACTGCGCAGGTGCCGACTGCTGGTGTTGCTCGTAGAAGGACATGAAGGAGAAGAATTTCTCCATCATGCTTTGGTCGAAGTTGGCGGGTTGGCTTGCTGATGGTGCTGCTGGTCCCACTTGTTGCTGTGCCTTCCTCTGTCTGCAGGCCAGAGGCAGGAGGTGGAGTAGGAGTAGTCCCAGGAGATCCATTAGAGGAACTCCTTTCCTTGTATGTTGCCATGTTTGTAGATGACTTGGTGATAAATGAATTCCCCCTGTTAGCTCTCATACCATGTTGGGCTGAGATAAGCCCTTAGGATCTTTGCAGGGGTAAAACTCTGGGTAGGAACTTTGTAGTAGCGGAAGCGTTTAATGAAGTGTTTTGTGAACCACCTTGCGCTAGTATGTGAGGGCAAAGTAGATTGATTATAGCAAAGAGATACAAGAATATATAATAGTACAAGGAATACGAAAAGATACGGTTGTAACTACTTTACTGTTGCTGTTGCGGTTTGATACAGTACGACTCGGGCAACTGCTCTGTAACGAGTCAGTTGTGTGTCCTTAACTGTCGCGCTGCACTTGTCAGGTCAAAGGTCGCTTGACCTTTGACTTTCGCGTAACCTCCAGCAACCTCTCAACCTCCGAGGGTTGACTCGCGGGTGCTTCGATAAGGTTTGCTTCACTTCTGGTGCGATGTTTCGACACGACAGAGGCGCTTAAGATTTACTGTTTCCAACACATTCCCCTATTCAAATTTAGACCCAACCGTGCAGCGCGTACAGTTATAAAATTGTTCTTTCCAATCCCTCACTCCTGCAGCTGCCCGATGTCGTGTGCTTTGACGGTCCAGATGCACTCCAACTGTCTGCATCGCTTCGAGTCATCTCTGACTCTCTGTCTCCAGCTCCGATAGTGTGTGCCTCATTTGCTGCTCTCAGGAGTGCACAATGTTCCTTCTCAAAATTATTTATCGCAACAGTTGCACGTACAAATACATTCGCCGGGGTTGTTAGTGCGAAGGGGGTGTGAAAGATAGTATTGGTGAAAGAGGTAGACGGTTTGGAAGAACAAGAGCAGGTTTTACACGAACGTATAAGAGATCCATGTTTTACAGAAATGTGCAGTGTTAGTACTCTGTCGAGTTCGATTATTGCAGCTGGTCATGTCGCAACATCTCCCCGAAAAGTGGGATGGAAGCTTGCACAGGGAACGTCCAAGTAATCTTGACCGTTAATTTCCCTCGAGTTTCTCATTTTGGTGACTCAGAGATCATGGGAGCCGCCAACTCAACGGCTCGAACACTCGCAGCTGCTTCATGAGCGTCCGATCTGATCTGCACTTTTCGTGCGGCGCTGTTCTTGTAACGAGCGAGGTTTTCGCTCCACGTTTGTTGGTTCGGAGGGGGGTTGGGGTCAGCATAGCACAGCCACCTCGAGAGTTCACTGCTCTGGCTCGCTCCATACATTTGAGGCTGGAAGTTTTTTTTGATCTCAACTTCTTCTGCCGAGGTTCTATCTCTGTAAGCACTGTGGTTCGCCCAGCTCCCCGACTTCGTCACTTTTGGTAGGCTTTATTGCCGATCTCACGAGATCGTTTTTATCCCTCAGCTTTTGCTCTCCATTTTTGTCCCGCGGATTAACTGTCGATTTGTGGAGTGATTCTTAGCAATGGCACCTGTGGAAATTGATCTGATCTCAAATCATGTCCAGATCTGAGTGCAGGATTTATTCCTAGTAATATTAAGGTTTTTGTTTGTTGAGTTGGTGCATTTGCTGGATTAGGTGCTGATCGGCGTTTCGTTTTCTCCGTGCAGGGCGTGACTGTCCCAGTGCTGCTTCCCTTCTGGGTCGCAGATATGGAATCTTCAAGGCAGCAGCAAGGCCGGGCCTTCCCCCCGGCTTTCCGCCATGTGGCCGCCAATTCGTTTTTGGCGTCACGTCTCGCCCCTTCTCAGTGCGGGGGTTATGCAAGGGATCGCTCCTTCGCGGCCGGAGCCGGCGTTCCGGCTTCGTCCCGCTATACTAACCCGGCTTTCAGCATGAGCCTCGCCGGAGCTGGATCTACTCCCGTATTTGTCCCCGCTGCCGCGGAGGGGAAGGGCAAGGGCGTGAGCGGCTTCATGGTCGACTTTCTCATGGGTGGTGTTTCGGCAGCTGTGTCCAAGACCGCTGCCGCTCCTATTGAGCGTGTCAAGCTTCTGATCCAGAATCAAGATGAGATGATCAAGGCTGGTCGTCTTTCGGAGCCCTACAAGGGCATTGGTGAATGCTTCAGCCGGACGATTAAGGATGAGGGCGTCGTGTCTTTGTGGCGTGGTAACACCGCGAACGTGCTCCGATACTTCCCTACCCAGGTGTGTGATCACTATACTCTCGTTCATTCCCCAGATCTGTTTTGTTTGCCCATGTTTTGTAACTCTATTAGATCGAAGCTATGTCATCCGATCCGATCTGACATTTACGCCTTGTCCCTGGACCTTACTCGAATCGCCTGAAACATTCCCAGAAACCAACTTTGTAACGTAACGAGCCGGTTCTTACAAAGCCTTGGCATTTTCTCTTAAAACAGGCCCTGAACTTCGCTTTCAAGGATTACTTCAAGAGCTTGTTCGGTTACAAGAAGGACAAGGACGGGTACTGGAAGTGGTTCGCGGGTAACTTGGCCTCTGGTGGTGCGGCTGGTGCTGCGTCTCTGACCTTCGTCTACTCTCTAGACTACGCTCGAACCCGGCTGGCAAACGATGCCAAGTCCGCGAAGAAGGGTGGTGGAGACAGGCAGTTCAATGGCCTGGTCGACGTGTACCGCAAGACCATCAAGACTGACGGTATCGCTGGTCTGTACCGTGGTTTCTCCATCTCGTGCGTGGGCATCATCGTGTACCGCGGGCTGTACTTCGGCATGTACGACTCGCTGAAGCCCGTCCTGCTCGTTGGTCCTCTCGAGGTATGTACTAGGGTGATCAGGGATCAAGCAAAAATCTGAGCATTGCATCTCCCTACCGTTTAACCCGGTACTGAAACGTTTTTTATGTTTCTGTTCGTCGCAGGGCAACTTCCTTGCCTCCTTCCTGCTTGGATGGGGTATTACCATTGGCGCTGGCCTTGCCTCGTACCCTATTGACACTGTCCGACGTCGGATGATGATGACGTCTGGAGAGGCTGTCAAGTACAAGAGCTCAATGGACGCCTTCATGCAGATCATCAAGAAGGAGGGCACCAAGTCTCTCTTCAAGGGTGCAGGTGCTAACATCTTGCGTGCGGTGGCTGGTGCTGGTGTTCTGTCTGGTTATGATCAGCTTCAGCTGATTCTCTTTGGCAAGGCTTACAGCGGTGGCGGTGGCTAAGGTTGTTGGGTCTAGCTCTGAAGTTTTATGCGGTATTGATTGCCATACCTGATGTTCCAGCCTTGAATTGATACGATTTGTTGCATTCATGAGCCGGCTTTACTGATTAGAAATACTATACCTGCACCTTATGATAGACCAACTTCGCACAAGAGTGGCAGCTGTCTGCTTCAGAAGAGGAGCTAATAGGAACAGAATGTATTATGTGCCCGTTGCATTGCAATAACACTACTGAGAATCAGAAATGTTAAAAACTCTAGTAGCTACAGCATTGTCGCAGGACAAACCGTTTGGAGTTGTACTGCAAGAGCATGCGGAAGTCAATTTTAGTTAGAAATTAGAAAACTTGCACTGAAGTGAGACATAGCAAAAACACATAGTATCAATTCAGATACAATCAGATGTGCTATAAGAATGAAGGTACATGAGATACCACTGAATCATCAAACAAGAAAAGTGATTATCCATGTTGATGTATGTGGAGCCAGTATCCGCGAGGTTGTCGTGTCTCCTCCCCTGAGGCGCCGTATGTCGCCATCTTGATCATCCATTGGTTCTTGTTTTGAAAATATGGAGGGACGGATAGGGAGGAATTGCTCAGTGTAGAATCGAGTTTAACTGGTGGGGTTGATGGACACATTGCACGAGTACCAAGGGATGTCCAGCAATTACTGGACTGTACACCTGATGCCTGTTTGAGCCCCTCCCGGTTGCCTTACGAAGGGGGCGTATAAGCTGTCACGAGCATTTCGCATAAGTTTCGGCAATTCGCAGCTAGCTAAAAATGATTCGCATGTGCTTATAAACAAGATCTGTAACCTAGTTTGACTTCAGTCTCCTCTGCTTGACTTCGGTCTGTACCTAGTTTGACGTCGGTCTGTTCGTTACTACTGGTTGATAACCACGCGACGCGCTTGTAATGTAGGTGCATGAAGCTGGGGAAACAACCTCGGGTGCAGCGTATCCATCCGGCGCAAGGCAAATTCGCGTGCATGGGGTGAGCATCAGCTGTACTGTACAGGTTTCGGATTTTGCCAACATTCATGGTGTGTCGCAGTCCCAGCTGTCTCACTGTCGTCCCTACTTGTGCTGCGTGGACGGTTGCGGTTGTACACCTAGTCCGCGGTATTTTAACCGTGAACTTTGTTCTTTCAACCCCCTTTCTTCGATTGTGGGTAATGAGATGGGTACCCTGAGACATCAAGGCTATGTTTCAGCAGCCGAAGGCATTTTCGTTTAAAGAAACTCTCACTTAGTGCTCCGAGATAGAGTTCGAATCGGCCTTGACTGAGTTTTGATTGTTGTCGTCTCGCGAAGGGAATGCTAGATACTACCTTCGAAAATGTTTTAAACAACCCGACTAAATAAGTTTGACAAAGGAGAAGTACCCTCGAGTGGTTAAGATACCGCGGACTAATTGTGTCCGGATCTTCGTTCAACACTGGATCAGCGGTATTGGAGCCGTCCCACATCACATAATCACGCCATAATAGTAACGCTCGTGCTTTAGAAGGACAGACCTGATTAGTTTTACGGCCAGTACCAATTGCCATTTTATATGGATCCTGCGGATGGATGTGGGTTTCAGAGGGGCAGCAAGGCACATTGCCTTCGCAATTTGTTCCCGGATCACCAAAACGGGTTGTTGCAGATTTTTGCTCGGAGGTTTGATCAGGCATCAAACACTCGTACAGTATGTACAACGCCGCAATTCCTAGTCAAATTGTCGTTACGTCGCCAGGGCAACTGTTCATACAGAAGCTCGGGGCTGTTATCAGTGCCATGCCAAGTATAAACAAAGTTCTGTTTACGTGATCTGGAACTTGGATTTGCGTGTACATATAGAGGCTTCCAGACATAACAATTAGGAAGTTCTGGAAGGCTCCAAGTTTTTATGGCTACGTGAAACTCCAAAGTGCCTCACAAAAAAAGGGGTACACGTTAAACCAGAGTGGTTTTTGGCAGGCGGGTTGACCCCTGCGGAACTGTGAAACAAAAAACAATCAAGCATTTCCCTCATCATTTCATCCCATGGTTCTCAAGTCGTCAAGTGTTTCTGTGACCCGTTCTTTCTCGTTCAGTGGTGCATTGTGTCAGACTGCTCGGTACTGTAACACGAGGGGAATCAGTGAGTGAAGAGAAAAGGGAGTGACGCGCGGCAAGTGGACAGTGGAGAGGGATAGAACAGTGGGGAGGAAACCCGGCCACATCGACTCTCTCTCAAACACCCCCATTCGAGGAACACCATCTCTCACACGGTGGGGTGGGACCGTGGGATTGATCGAAGCGTGGAGGAGGAGCAGAGTGGAGGGGAGTGTAGGGCAGGGGGGTGTTTGTTCACTGTATAAGATTTGGCCCTTCCCACTGCCACCCATTGTTGTTGGGTGGAGCTACGTGTAGGAGGACACTGGTCTGAGGACCTTGACCTTTTCCTCCGTGCTTTTGTTGTACAGTGGCGATGCTGTCGTGCATCACCGCAACAACAGCAACACCAAGCGAGGAAACTGCACTTCTCACCGAGCTTCCTCGAGGAAAGCTCACCACCACACACCGGCCTGACCTGTGCCATGCCGAGCCAAGCACCATCCATCCACAGTTCTTGTCAATCCCTCGTATTCGCCAAGTATGTGACTAGGGACGAGAGTCGAGACCACTGACGAGGTCATTGCAGGGCGGGGAAAGCAATTCCCCTGGTCGTCCATAAATTGTTCACCTTCACATGCTCTGAAACGTTGCTTGCAGGGAATCCGCGCGCGTGTCTGCAGCTGGACGCGTGACATCTGCTCCTTACGAACTCCCTAAACCCCCAGTTCTCGTATTGTAGGCTTGTTCCAGCACATTCCCCGGCGGCTGCTCGTCCTCTAATGCCCCCACGATTATTATATTTATAGCAGCCCATTGTTCCATTCTTGGCACGGGACTGTGCTAGCGACCCCTTACCCGTCGTCCCAGCATGCCTGCTTTCGAGGTCCCGGAGTGGATGTAATCCATGTTCCATCCCAGTAACCCGCGCGGACTAATCGTACCGAAAGCAACAACCCTATCGTTAGCGATCCCAACCGTCCGATAACCGCGCTCTCCATCCTCCGCCATGTCAGCGGGCCACGCGGCGGCGGCGGCGGCGGCGGCGGCGGCGAGCGGCGCGGGATCGCTGCTGCTAGACGACGGAATCGGCCTCTTCTTTCTAGACGACCCGCCCTTCTCGTTCTCAGCGGGAGGTGCGCCTTCATGGTCCCCCGCAGATGCCGCTGTGCCGTTGCCAGATCACAACCCTGCGGCGGCGCCGCCGCCGCCTCCGCGCGTACCCGGCGCGGCATCCGACGCGAAGCCGCTGTTAGGCGAATTCACCAGCGCTTCTGCGGAGAGCCAGCAAGCACGCGGTCGCGATATGGACAGTTTCGCTGTAGGTGATTGTCTCGCGGAGGTGGAGTCGGCGGCGGGGGATGGGGAGATGCTAGCGGGAGGGGTCGCGGCGGGCGACAGCGGACAGGGCGAGCGCGCGCGCGCCGCAGGGGAATTGCGCGGCGATGACGACGGGGATGCGTGTATGTGGGGGGTAGTGGGCGACGGAGAAATAGGGTCTGGCACGGGGTTCGGAGCGGTTGGAAACGGCATCGATGAGGGGATGCATGTCACGAGACATGGAGCGACGGAGAGGGACTTTGGCGATTATGGCATTAAGTTCGACTACGGCGGCGGCGGCGGCGGCGGCGGCGGCGGCGACGGTGGCGGAGAGGGAGGAGGCGGAGAAGGCGCAGGAGGCGGAGGCGGCAGCGGAGGAGGAGTCGTAGGCGGAGGCAGAGGGGGAAGGGGAGGGGAAGGGCGAGGGAGTGGCGCGTGCGGCGTGTTCATGCGGTGCGGCGACGATGACGAGCCGGACGAGGCTGGTCTGGTGGAGGGCGGACTCATTCTCGCTGACGTCAACGGCCACGACGCGCCAGTGTTTTTGAGCGATCATGGCGGCCGTGCGACGGGTGCTCCGGCCGCGGCCGAAGCAGACGAAGCAACAGCGGCGGCGGCGGCGGGCGCGAAGGCGCAGGATTTTGCGAGGCCCGACGCGGCTGTAGCTATTGACGAACGTACTCGTCCTTCTTCTCTCGCCACTGAATCGGAAACCCTAACTCGTGGATGCTCAACCGTCGATTCTGCCTCAGACGAACCACGCGCTGCGGCTGACGTGGCGACTACGGCAGCTGCGGACGGCGGCGGCGCGGGAAACGCGTCTCGACACGATCGCGTACCGGACACTACCACTCCTATGGACACTACTAATAGCTACGATAGGCAGGGATTCGCGGCAACCGCGGGGGATACCAACACCGGGGCGGACGCGGGAGCGGGAGAGGAGGCGCGCGGAAACATTCCCCCGCCTGTGCCGCCGTCTGCGCCTGCCACAGCGCCTGCCCGTGGAATCAGCGGGCCTGCATCCGCAGCAGCGCCATCAGCGGAGGGTTCCCCCAGTTCCGTCCGCGGCCCCGCGCAGGACTCTTCCGGCGGAACGCAGGCAGGCGGCGGCGGCGGCGGCGGCGGCGGAGGCGGCGGAGAGGGCGAGCGGGGTGAGGAGTCGTGGGGGTGCTCTGAGGGTCCGGACGAGGAGCTGTTGCGGCTGCTGGATCAGCAGCACTGGAGCTTCCTGCAACAACCCGTCGAGGCGGAGTCCCCGCCACCTGCGCACGCCCATGCGCATGCGCACGCGCATGCTCCTTCCGGCGAGAGGATTACCGGCGAAGGCTTGGCTGCTGCATCGGGTGGTTACAACGCGCCGCACGACGTGTCCATGTCGCACGCGTCGCGCATGTCGTACGCGTCGCAGGGGTCGCTCATGTCGCAGGAATCGCAAGGGGTAGCTCTCGGGGGTGGGGGGATTTCGCCGCGGAAATCCTCCGCGCGCTTGCCCCCGCCGTCTCCGCCCATGCTGCGCTCCGCCGGGGCTGCAGCCGCGCAAGCGCCGTTTCCCCTGCCTGGCGCCGGCGCAGCTGCGCGCCAGGCGCGGGGAGGGCCCG
The DNA here is from genome assembly GCA_947470075.1 of Closterium sp. Yama58-4. Classification (NCBI taxonomy): domain Eukaryota; kingdom Viridiplantae; phylum Streptophyta; class Zygnematophyceae; order Desmidiales; family Closteriaceae; genus Closterium; species Closterium sp. Yama58-4. The sequence goes on along the minus strand of CANIUD010000377.1, from coordinate 168,941 downwards.
CGCGGAGCGCGCCGCATGGAAGCGCGGAGAGCGCGATGGTGAGTGGCGGGGGGTCCATGGGATCAGGGGGAACGGTAGCAGCAGCGGCGGGGGACGGAGGAGAACAGCCGGTGAAGGAGCAATGGGAGCAGCAGCTGCAGCAGCAGCTAGCGCAAGGGCAAGGGCAGGCGCAGGCGCAGGCGCAGGCGCAGGGACAACAGCAACAGCTGCAGCAGCAGATGGGAAGGCGACCCGTGCCAGCGCCAATGGCGGGAATCGGAACAAGGGCGCGGATCCAAGGGGGAGGCAGTAGATCGGATGTAGCAGCAGCAGCAGCAGGTGCAGGGCTATCAGGCAGCGGCGGCGGCGGCGGCGGAACAGCTGCATCAGCAGCGGCGGCGGCGGCGGCGGCAGCGGCGGCGGCGGCGGGGGCGGGGGCGGGGGCGGGGGCGGGGGCGGGGGCTGCGAGTGAGGCGGCGAGGGCGGTCCCTGGAGGCGGTGCGGGGGCGGAGATGTGTTCGGGGGGGAGCGCTGCCGTGGCCATGGCGTCCGCGGCGGAAGCCATTGCCGCGCGCATGGCAGGCGCACCGGGCCTTACAAGCAGCACCAGCAGCATCGGCAGCGGTAGATGCAGCAGAACGGCTGCAGCAGGTTTGGGAATGGTCGAGGAAGGCTGGGCGATGGGGGCAGGGGCAGGGGTATGGGCAGGCGGAGGGGATGGGGGAGGGGCGGGCGCAGGGGCAGGTTGGGGGGGTGGTACCCGCAGCCGCGCCAGAGCCGCCGTCACTGCTGGGGGCGGGCTGACAGCTGGCCGCCACACGCGGCACGCCAGCTGGCAGCTGGGCGGGTCGGGCTCGCTTGTCTCCACTCTCGTGCTGACGCCCCAGGGCGTGGCTCTGGGCGGCAGCGCGGGCGGCGGAGGGGGAGGGGTCGGGTTTGGGGGGGAAGGGATGGGAATGGGGGGAGCTGCTGGTTGCAGTGGTAACCGGGTGGGTGGTGTTACTGGTGTGCCGTTTTCGCGAGTGGGGTCTGCTCGCCCTGCGGAATCAGGAGGGGGGGGAGGAGGAGCAGCAGTTATCCTGCCAGCTGGACAGGGCGGCACGGGATGGAGGCAGCGGGACGGCCGGGTTTTGAGGAAGAGATGTGCCACGTGGACAGGGGGCGAGACGTCGGATGACGTGAGCGCAGGGGCGATGGACGGTGGGGGTTCGTTGTACGGGCTTGCTGGGATGGCAGGTGCAGGCTTTGGGGGTGGGGGCATGGACGGTGCTGCAGCAGCGACTACTGCTGCTGCTGCTGGTGCTGCTGGTGGTGGTGGTGGTGGTGGAGCAGGGGGTGATAGTAGGAGGGCTTGGGTTTCTGGTGGTCGGGGGATGGTGGGTGTTGAGGAAGGCGGAAGAGGGGGGGGGAGCTGGGAGGAGCTGCAGCTGCTGATGCAGGCGCGGGAGCAAGGGCTGTCCCACAAGCAGATGATTCTGCAGCAGCTGCTGCTGCAGCAGCAACGGGACTTTCAGCAGCAGCAGGCGAAGCAGCAGCAGGCGGGGAGTGGGCAGCAGGGGCAGGAGATGCGGGTTGGTGAGGGAAAAGCCTCTCAAAGCTCGGCTATGGATATGGTCATGGATAGCTTGATGCAGCACGCTGGTAGCAATAGCAACAACACTGCCGCCAGCAACAGCAACAGCAGCAGCAACAGCAACAGCAAATCAGACGTCGCCAGGTGGCAGTCGCTGGTGACTCTAACCCAGGGAGCGGGATCCATAGCGCCTGTGTCCTCCTCCAAGAAAGCCCGTTGGGGCTCCACTCAGAACATTCAAACCACCCAAGCCAACCAGAACAACCAAAGCAACCAAAATACACCAAACGCATCTGAGACCTCTCCTGGCGCCGCCGCCGCTTCTGCCGCTGCCTCCGCTGCTGCTGCTTCTTCTGCTGCAGCAGCAGCGGCGGCGTCAGGGGGTGCGTACTCCCTGCGGCCGTCCCTCCCTCCCTCTGTCTCCGCTGCTTCAATGGCAGCCGCTGCAGCTGCAGCAGGGGGCAGGGGAGCAGCAGGAAGGGCATGTGGCACTGCTGGTGGCAGCGGGAGGGGTGGGCTGCCAGGGCATGGCCTCCCTTCTCTCTCACACATGCACCCGCCTCTCTCTCGCTCCATGTCCGAGCCCCTCCCCCTCCACCTCTTCTCCTCGTCCTCCTCCTCTGCCACCTCCCCTCTCCTCCACCCCTACGCGTCGTCCCTCACTCCGCCCACCTCCTGTTCATCCATCCCCATTGCGGCCTCCTACTCTCCTGCCACACCAGGTGCATCAACAGAAACCGCAGCAGCAGCCGCAGCCGCAGCAGCAGCAGCAGCAGCAGCCTGTAGGCCTTTCCACGCCAGTGGAGCTGCTGCAACCATCCCGCCCGTCCCCATATCCCCACGCGGACTCCTCACCCCGCCAACCCCGCCAGGCGCTCCCTCCGCGCCTGCCGCCTCCCACTCCTCTTCCTCCTCCTCCTCGCCCTCCCTGAACAATTCCACTGAGCGGCATCAGGCTCTGCAGCTGCTGCTCTCACAAAGACCGGAACTGGGGCGGTTTTGTAACGTGGATGGGAGAGGAGGGGTAGTGGGGAATGCGGTAGGGGGTAACCAGGGGAGGCAGCCGGCAGGAGGGCAGACGGGAGCGGGGGGGGAGAGTGGGGACTGGTATGAGATGAACGTGGCTGTTCAGCTGGCTGCGGCTGCTGCTACTGCTGCTGGTGCTGGGGGGGGAGCAGGGGGTGCGAGAGGATTGGGCAGTGGCAGTCGCAGTGGCAGCAGGGAGGGGTTAGCTGGCGCTGGCGCTGATCTGGCATCGCTGCCTGCTGCTGAGCTGGCAGAATTGATGGCGGGACGTGGGGGCGGCAGGCACGGGGTGAGTGGTGCTCCCGGCTCCTCGTTTGGATTGTTGCAGCAGCACAAGCAACAGCAGCAGCAACAGGAACAGCAGCAGCAGCAGATGCGTCAGGCACAGCTCGGGAGCGTGAGTGCAAGAGACAAGGTGGGGATGGCCGTGGCCATGGCAGGAGGGGGCAGTTCAGCACAATCCTTGGCGCTTCAGCAGCATCTGGAAGCAAAGATTCGAGCGAGACTGGCAGCAGTGTCAGGCACCGCCAAGCTGACAGATGTGGGTGCAGGGACGGCTATGGCAGTGGATATGGGGCAGCAGAAGGGGGGCGAGCAGGCAGACATGGGAGGGACAGGGCAGGCTCAGCTCAGAATGGCTCTCATGCAGCAGCTTGTGCAGCAGCAGCAGCAGATGCAGCAACAGGAGCAACAGCAGGTGGAGAGGGAGTCAACGCACTCTGACCTTAAGGCAATGCTATTGATGCACGTGGAGCAGCGGCAGCAGCAGCAGCAGCAGCAGCGACAGCAACAGGCTGCTGCTTCTTCCACGGCGGCAAATGCCGGTGCAAGTGACGCTCCTCCAGCAGCTGCGTTTGCAGCAGCAGCAGCAATCGCAGGAAGCACGAGTGCAGCTGCCACTGCTGCTGCTGCGGGGATCAGTGGTTTTGGCAGGGCAGGAGCTGCTGCAGCGATGGCAGGAGGAGTGGGCGGGGGAACAATGGACTCACTGTCTCAGTTGCTAGAGGGAAAACATGCTGTTGGTGGGACGCATGCGCAATTGTCTGCTGCTTCTGTAGCTGCAGTTGCTTCACATCTTGCAACTGAGCAGCAGGGAGGCGGCATGCATGCAGCAGGAGCTATGACCAATTCTGCTGTAGAGGTGAGTCTGTCTACTGCACTCATCAAGTGTTTTCTCTCGATCGTACACAATTCTACACTTGAGCGGTTTGTTTGTGCTGACTTTGTGCTGCGCTCCGACTCTCTGCTTGTTTTCAGAATCGAACTGCTCAGCTCACCTCGCACGCACCAGTGGTGCTCTTGCAGCATCAACAGCGACAGCAGCAGCTGCAGCAGCAAGAGCAACACCAACAGCAGCAACAGCACCTGCATCTGCGGCAACAGTTGCTTCAGCTTAGCCAACAGCAGAAGCAGCATCAGCAGCAGCACCTGCTTCAGCAAAACCAGCAGATTCAGCATCAGAAGTTGCTGCAACAGCAGCAACAACAAATTCATCACCTTAACCAGCAGAAACTGGTACAGCTCCACCAGCAGCAGCAGCAGCAGCAGCAGCAACAGCAACAGCAGCCAGTCCAACAGGCGTCTGCTGTGGCTATGACTCAGCGTCTGTTGGCCAGCCTTGACCCACAATCTGGGGCTGGGAATGCAACCGAACAAGGCAACAGTGGCATGTGGGTTGATACCCCAACTTTCTAATTCCTGGTTCCGTGTGCTGTGTCGATGGTGGTTACTGATTCTTGGCTTTGAAGAACATGTGAGTGGATGGAGCAGGGAATTCTGCTTTGGTACATTGCTTAGCATGGTCTTTGCTCAGGCAACACCAACAGGCTCCACATTATATACACCCCTTCAGTGATTTGGTTCACAGGCTTTTTAATTCTTTACTACCCTGTTCACACTCCTCAGCCTAGTACCCAATGAAGTCTATTTGAGATTTTCCTACTCCCTAAGTGTCTTCACCCTTCCGTGGTCCGAGAAGTTCCGTTTCCAGAGATACAAGGATTGAAGCAATCCCCAAGTTGCCATGACCAGAGCAACAGCCATGAGAGTCCCTTGGCTCGCTTTTATGAGCTGCAGCACAGAGGGAAGGAAACCCGCAAGCCCAACAGCTGCTGAGTATACTGCCTGCACGAAGCCAAAGAGTTCTGCTCTAGACGCCCCAGAAAGCATGTAGGAGTTGTAGATGGACATGTAGTATGACAGAACTGTGACGGTAGAAATTGTCACAGCAGCCACCATTTCAGGCATTGCGACAAATTGAAGTCCACAGGCAATCATGAAGGCGATGCTCATTCCTGGAAATATCTTGCCGTAGTAATGTGAAGGGTGGAGCTTCATGATAAATGTGAAATATGCGACTCCTCCCACCAAGTAGAGGAGCTGCAATATCAATCCTTGCAGAAGAATGAAGTCGACAGCGCCACCACATAACCCATGCTTGGTGGTAGAAAGAGCAGCTCTTGTCAATGTAATCGGACCGTCAAACATGTACTCGAAGCAGCTAGACACCATGGAGAGGCAGACGCAGTTTGTAAGTATCACGCTTCCCCAGAAGTATCGCACCCGATACGTGAAGAACTCCAGCAGACCATTCAAAGACGTCCTGCCGCTAGTTTTTTCCTTCATGCACCCCTTTGCAATTAACTCATTGTCGTCTTTCGTTGCTGGATTGCACTCCTGCTCTGCGGAGATTCTATATGGCGATCCACCATACGACGTGCTCAAAGAAATGCTTGGAATCAGCATCAAGGAACACGTCAGGAGAACTCCGACGTCCATCAGCCACCGAACGGTAGCGTAGTCCCCCTTCCACATGGCAGATAGAAGTGCCAGTCCCATAAGTGCAATCTCGTAGACCTCAGAGGCTAAATCTCCCAATGTACCGATTTTGTTCATGGCTTCTTCATGCAACAAGACGTTGGATCCAAACTTGAGTTGGACAAACATCTGCGATGGGAGTGTGTTTTTGTGAAACAAGTTATAACATACCATAAGGCAGAAACCAAATCACGACTCACCTTAATAGCTTTCCAACTTGAACTTGACAACTGCATCTGTACGATGCACCTCAACGAGTATACGACAATGAGCTGGACATCGCTAAACGTGATAGTGAGTAGGAAGATGTAGACGAGGAGCAACGCGGAGGAACAAAAGATCATGAGATATATGATGTGGTTCTGAAAGTGGTCGGAAATGAAGCCTGTCAACGGAGACCACAAGAGATACGCCACTGTGTAGACCAGATACAATGCTCCGTACGATGCTTCAAAATCGCAACCGACACGTTGAATGAGGAGAAAGTAAATGAAGTACTTATCCACGTCAACTAGAATATCTGCACACCCCATGACTAGAGAAAATCTCCAATATTCCCTCCATGTAACATCTCCCGCTAAACAAAGCTCCTCTTTCTCCCCGAGGGATGATCTGGACACAGAATCACCATCAGTTGACGAACCAGCCAACAATAGGCTAGATTCCGAGTCTATGCTGGAAGTTCGTGAGCCATGCTCAATGCATGACTCCTTATCCAATCCCTCTGATTCCATGATTATGCGAATCAAGGCACAACAGGAAATACGTAGTCAACTTGAAGTTCTCACGTTTGTCATGACAAGCTGCTACTATTGAACGTCCTTCCTGACTCAGTAATTCTTAGTGGGAGAGGTGGAGCAATCAATAAATTCTTTCCCGCTGATGACATCATCCATTCGGCAACTGGGTCTCCCATTGCAAAGCGCGGCGCCCTGTGTTTGGGTTGGGTATTGGGGTCACCTGTATGTAGAATGCTTCGTTTTCCTGTTGTACAATTCATACTGCTGTACGATTGGATAGTTTTGAGAAACAAATAATAGAGAGCTCACATCATTTCCTAGAAGATAACGAATGATCTAGCAATTTGTCAGTAACGAATCAAGTTCTCCTGCCATTGTAACACGGATGAACAATTTGAGTTACCACAACTTGCTGTGCTTCCAAAATCACGAGTTTATCACCGACGTACGTGACGCCATATTCCTGGCTTGTTGATGGGCCGCCGTCTCCGTCGATGTAGTGCATGATGTCTTTTCTTTACGCGACGAGCGCTACTTACAGCTGGATCGTTAGGCGATCCAAGTCGAGTCCTCTCTTCTTTGCTGGCTTCGCTGCCATCTGCCTGGCGTCCGCCTTCGCCGCTGCTAAGGGCGTGCAAGCATTAACCAACCCGAGTGACGATTCGGAGCGAGGCAAGAAGAAGGACCGCGAACTGCTCGCCGCTCGCCGAACTGACGCGCTGGTGCGATTCCTGCAAAGTGAACGGGAGGATTTGTGTTCTTTATTTCTCTTCTTAAACCATGGTTGGCCTGTTGAGTCGGGATGAAGGCGAATCTTGGTACGTGATGCCACGGCGGTGTCCACGTGGGGTCTCGTTTCTGTCTTGTAGCTCCGTATCGCGCTGCCACCCCTGCACGCTGCTTATGAGTAGCTTGCATCACTTGGCAGCAGACCAGCCTGCCTTCCCTCTCATTTGCTTCCTAAGGCAGGGGGGAATTCGTTGAGGCCGGCAGTGCTCTCTAAATTCATCTCTCTCTCTCTCTCTCTTCTCTCTCTCTCTCTCTCTCTCTCTCTCTCTCTCACACACACACACACTCACACACACACACACACACACACGCACACCCCCCCCCCCTCCCCCCCTTTCTCCCACCCTCCCCCCCCCCCCCAAACACACATTCTCTCCCTCCCTTGCCATCTGTCCTTTTGTCCCCTTGCCTCTGTGCACAGATACTAGCATCAGCCAACAAGCAGCGAGTGCAGGACATGCTGCAAGAAATTAAGGAGGGCAGGGACATCAACGACAGGTACCAGGCAGCTCTCAGGGGGCAGACACTAGTCAGACCACATTCTCCAAGCCCTGCTACCTCTGCCCCCTCCACCTTATCATCCACTAATGAGAACGCCCCACACACATCTGCTCCGTAAAGTGGAGTTCTGGTGCCTGGTATGGCCTTTTCAAGTAAAAAAACGCATGCAGGTGATGCCTATTGGTCAAATGTAGCAGGGCTGACATTGTCAGGCATGGGCTCGTATGGTCATGCCTTTTTTTTTAAGAACCAAAGGTACCTTGCCTTGCTTTTCTTACACATGCAGTTCCGTGACCCAGTCCTCTGGTCTACGATCTTCCCTGAAAAGCTCCCCTGGTACGGTACATTGTCAAGCATGGCGATCAAATCACACAGTAATGCACACTTCACCAATGTTGGGTTGGGATGATTGTGTGCCCTCACTAATTTACTTGAAATTTCGCCTCACTTGTTGCGTTCTGAAATCATGGTGGCACACCGTGCCTCACTAGCAGTTCCGTAAATGTGTGCCCGCCCTTCCATTTCCATTTCCATTTCCTAAACAGTGTGCGACCGCTGTGTGGTGGTGTTTAAAGTCATTATTTAGGGTGGGCATTAGAACACTCATTTGTTCACATGAAATTGCAGTACACGTTTGGTCCACCATAAGCTCTGCAATCACAACCATAGTTTGCCCTTGTGTTGCAGGCGACACGCTTCTCTTATGATCATATCTCTCAGTTCCTTACGCCCATTGCTTGTGTGCGGAGAAACCCTCACCAATGTCCCGCCCATCGGCGCAACTGACGCGGATTTGCAAACGCTACGCGATATTAGAGCATGAATATGTGGGCGGCAACGAATTTGTCGCAAACCTAACCAGTCGGCTGCCGGAATGATGTGCACCCCAAACATGATCGGAACATCTTGAACTGTTACGGGCACTTGGCTACCCCATTAAAAACACAGTTAGTGCAATTTTACCTTAAGGTTTGCGATTTATAATCCCTGAAGTCATGGGAAAGCGAGTGAATAATCTTACAAAACTTTTGTCGTGGGAATAACGTAGCGTGGGCCACACCCAGCATCCATCTTCCAACCCCGAATCTCCCCGCCATGCCCCGCTTGTTGCGCGACATCCTCCTCCTCAGCGGCACTGTGTTTGTTGAGGGCTGAGCTAACCTGCAAGGGAACCGCAGCGTTGTCGTGTCACCCTCTCCCCTCACCTCACCGCCCTTACCCTTACCCCCGCCAGCATCCTCCACCGCCAGCCACCGCATTATACACACTGTTATCTTTTAAACTTTTTACTCTTGGTGGGCTTCTGCTGTTGTGTTGTGGTGAGGCTGGAATGGCTGGTTACCAGAGCTGATCGTTGCTCATCCCATTGGCTGTCTTGAGAGCTCTCAGCGTCAATGTGCCAAGAGAAGAGTGGTGTGTGGAGATGCGGTTGGGGGTGCCTTGAAGGTAGCGAGGGTCACGCAACGGTGCGCTAGAGTATCAGGTTGGCGCTCTCGATTCATCAGGCGTGTTTCATTCAGCGCTTATCGCGCATGGTCTAACAGGGAACTAATAAGGGTTTTAGTACGCGCAACCGCACAAAATATCCCTGCGTTTTTTTTTTGTTCATCGTCCGTTCTTTTTCCTTTAGAGCTGATGGGCTTTGCGCTCTTTGGAGGACGTTCGGGCGTGCCTTTCGCCATTTCCGTGATCGAGGGTGACTGACCGATAAGCGCCGCTTTGTTAACAACCGCGCGTTGTTCGACCCCGCGTCCGTAATCGGTTTCTCCTCGTACGGAACTGACATTAAATAGACGCACCACAATATATCCTTCTGTCGCTTCCTATACCCACGACCACTCCCTTCCCTTCGCCGTTATTCCCCTCCATCGTCCCCCATCGCTGCCATCGTGGCGCCCTCTGCTCTCTCTCCTATCCGACCGCTGGTGGCTCATCTGCGACCATCCCGCTCGCCCTCGGCACGCGCTGCTGCCGACACCGCTCTCCACCGATTTGTTTCACCCCTCCCTGTCACTCACGATCATGCTTCTCGCACGCCGCTACTACCCTCCTTACCGGCGTTCGTGAGCCCCAACTTCCGCCGTAACCCTATTCCGCGCTCGACCCGCCTCGCAACCCCCCTCCGCTCCACCACCATCGCCACCCCGTCCGCCGTCCCTTCGTTCCCCGCTTTTTCGCGCTGCTCTCCCATCTCGCCCTTCTCTGTCCTTTCGCCCATCTTCTCTTGCGCGCCGAGCTCCGCGACTCTCTTTATAGCAGTTGGGCGGCAAAGTCACAGTGGGCGGAGTCGCAACCGTGCTGCGGCGACAGGGTTGGGGTTGATAGAGCGTGGGGAACGCGGCGGCCGCCTTTGTCGATCTCTGTCACGAGTGCGAGCGGATATCTGTCGTTGGCGCGGAGAGTCTCGCGCGGTTGCCAGTGGTAGCAGCAGCCGGGGGTGCATTGGGAGCAGTGACTGCGGGAACAGCAACAGCAGCAGCAGTAGCTGGGGAGGGAGCAGGAGAAGCGGGATTAGGGTTTCCGCGAGGGCGAGTCGGACTGTTGTCGCACGGTGCTTTAGCTTTGTGTCGCCGGACGGCGGCGGCGGCGACGACGACGACGACCGCGCAGCAACCATGCCCAAAGTGCAGAAGCTTCACGATGCGTGCCGAGCCGCTTTTATTGGCTCGCAACTTCCCGACGCGCAAGCGCTAGAGCGGGTCCGAACCATTCTAGGTATGCGGTCGCGTCGCGTCGCGTCGCCATCCTCTGATTTCACCGCCCTGTTTTTCAACCGTTATTCTTTCAGGCCATCTACCACCTACCTGACCCCGCTCCCACGAGTCCCAAAACCCCTATCCTCCCTCCCTCCCCCCCTTTCCCCCTCAACTCCTCTCCTCCCTCCCGCCTCTCACACTCCCACTCTTTTTTGGGCAGGTCCGTTTTGCGCGCTAATACATATTTTTTTTTCAAGGACCGTAACAGCCACTGTAGTAGGCCCTTGGTACCTTCCACATCTTTAATCCGGAGCGAATCTCTTCTTCTCGCCCTCACCCTTCTCTCACCCCTCCTCCCTCCCTCACCCCGCTGCGCACTTCGGATACCCCCCTCCGCGCCCTTGCTTCTTCCGCCCGTCTCTCCCCGCCAGACGCCATCCGCCCGGCGGACGTGGGGCTAGAGGCCATGGCGGCGGGGGGGGAAGGCTCCCCTGTCAGAGCGGCGCCCGGGGCGAAAGGCGGAGGCGGACGGGGGGGGAAAGGGGGTGCGCGGGGGCAGGATAGCCGGAGACCAGGGCCACCGGCGGCGGCGGCGGCGGCGGCGGGGGGAGCGGGGGGAGCGGGGGCTGGGGCGGGGGGGGTGGGAGGGGGTAAGCAGGCGCGATGGTCGCCCGCTATCACGTATCTGCACGTCTACGAGTGTGAAGACTTCTCGGTACGCCTCGCCTCTCCTCCCTGCCGCCCTTGCTGCCGTCAGGTGCTATGCTGCGCTGCACGTGGAGACACGTTAGGGCTGCCGCGATTCTTTGGGCTGAGTACCTTGGCGCTTCTCCCCCTCCCCTCCCCCATCCTCGTCGTATTCACCCTCATGAAACTAGTTTCTCTCTCTTCTCGCCTTCCCTCCCACCGCTCCTCCTCCTCCTCCTCCTCCTCCTCCTCCTCCTCCTCCTCCTCCTCCTCCTCCTCCTCCTCCTCCTCCTCCTCCTCCTCCTCCTCCTCCTCCTCCTCCTCCTCACCTTTTCGTTTTCTCCCTGCCGCTCACCCTCGTTCCCTCCCATCGCTCCTTCCTCTCCTTCGCGCCTTTCTCGTTCTCCCTGCATTTCACCTTCCTTCTCTCCTTCGCATTCTCCCCAGCATTCATCCTTCCCCTGCTGAGAGTGAATCGAGTCAGCGCCAAGGCCTGTGTGCGTGTGGATCATGCCAGGGCCGTGCAGCGGCAGTGGGCGAGTGTCAGCATCAAGGCTCAGGGCGGGTCGAGTGGGGGACAGGGTCCAGTTCGAGGTTTAGTTGGGGTTGAGCTTAGGATTGCCGTTTAGGTTGGGGTTAGGGTTGATGTTCGAGTTGAGGTAAGGATGAACGTTCTGGTTAAGGTTTGGGTAACGTTCGCGTTGAACTTAGGGGTTACCGGCTTAGCTAATCGGTGGTTGAAGGTTCTGGTTGGGTGGGGTGAGGGCAAGCCGTCAACACAGCAAGCATCTCTGATTATACCAACAGACTTCTGCCAATCCCCTTATGGCGGAAGAAAAACGCCTGCAATCTCCCAGAGCACGGTGCGGCACAGGTGTCCCTGGCCCTGGCAGCACGGAGGCGTGGGAGGAAGGAAAGGCCCTGTAGTGTACTCCTCAGCCAGCTCCAGCGCCAGCGCCAGCGCCGCCTCTATCCGGACTAGTCTTGCATTGGAGTTCATTGCTGCTGGTCCAGCCATGAACAGAGCAGAGCAGCGCATCTTGACCTTGTCAAGGCTGTAGAGTGATTGACGGCATTGCAGTTGCTTTCTCCCCCACTTCCTCCTCCGCCCCGTCTTTACCTCCCCACAACCTCTCCCTTCCCCGTACCCACCTACCTCACCTCCTTCCTCCCTTTCCCACGTGGCCCACCCGTTCTCCCTTCCCCCTTCCCTTCCCCCCCCCCCCCCCCCTTCTCCCCCGCACCGCTGCACAGATTGGCATATTCTGCTTGCCAGCGTCGGCGCGCATTCCGCTGCACAACCACCCGGGCATGACGGTGCTGTCGAAGCTGCTGTACGGCTCCATGCACATCCGCTCCTTCGACTGGCTGCGCCCCACCACCGACGACCACGCCTCCTCCGCCGCCCTCGCCACTGCTGCTGCTGCCGCCTCCGCTGCTTCTGCCGCTGCTGCCACGTCCGCCTCTGCGAGACCTGATGGTAAGCCTAGCTTTGCTACTGTCGCTCTCTCTGAGGATAATGTTGTACGGCTAGTGAGGTCCACCCACCCACCTCGTCTGGATATGCGGCCTAACCACCCTTCACCACTGCTCCTCACGGTCACCCCCATGCCACGCCACTATCACCTCAACGGTTCAACCCTACCGCAACACACTATCACCACTATCTAGCTCAGTCAGCTCCTAGACTAGACTGACCAGGTGCAGACAGCGCCGTGTGCCACAGACTCCTGCACCCCACGTGCAGCATTTGAGACGTCGCAAAACTCCCCCAACCCATTCCCACCCCTTCCCTTCCACCCCCCGTTGCAGTGAGGCTAGCAGAGATGGTGCAGGGCCGGCCAGGTGCTGACAACGCCGTGTGCCACGCATTTGCGGGTTCTCGAACATCTCAACCAACCTCCCTCTCAATCCCTCCCCCCGAACCATTCCCTCTGCAGTGCAGCTAGCGGAGCTGGTGGAACACCAGGTGCTGACAGCGCCGTGTGCCACCAAGGTCCTCGTTCATACGTGTGCGTTGTTGAGTTGAGACATCTCATAACTCCCCCGATCCTCCTCCCCTTCCCCGCTGTGCAGTGCGGCTAGCAGAGCTGTGTTGACGGCACCATGTGCCACGGAAGTGCTGCACCCCACGTGCGGTGTTGAGTTGAGACGTGCGGATTCTGAGACGTCTCAAAACCCCCCCAAACCTTCCCCTCTCTCAAACCCTCCCACGCGGCAGTGCGGCTAGCGGAGCTAGTGGAGGACCAGGTGCTGACGGCGCCGTGTGCCACGGAGGTGCTGCACCCCACGTGCGGGGGCAACCTGCACGCGTTCACGGCCGTGACGCCCTGCGCCGTGCTGGACGTGCTCGCCCCGCCCTACAATGCCGACGCTGGCCGCCACTGCAGCTACTTCCACGAACTCTCCTCGCTCAGTGCGTTGCTCCTAATCCTTCTCCTGCTGCTGCTGCTGCTGCTGCTGCTGCTGCTGCTGCTGCTGCTGCTGCTGCTGCTGCTGCTGCTGCTGCTGCTGCTGCTGCTTCTCCTGCTCCTGCTCCTGCTCCTGCTCCTGCTCCTGCTCCTGCTCCTGCTCCTGCTCCTGCTCCTGCTCCTGCTCCTGCTCCTGCTCCTGCTCCTGCTCCTGCTCATGCTCATGCTCCTTCTCCTGCTCTGCTCCTTCTCTTGCTGCTCCTGCTGCTGCTCGTGCGTGTGCTGCCTGCCTGCCTTTTGCCTGTCGTCTGCCTCTCGTTGCTGCCATTTTGCTGTCCCTCAACCTGCCAAACCACTCCGCTCCCTCCTTTCCCTCATCTCCCTCTTTTCCCTCCTCTCCCTCCTCTCCCTCCTCTCCCTCCTTTCCCTCCTTTCCCTCCGCTCCCTCCTTTCCCTCCTCTCCCTCTGCTACCTTTCCTTCCTCAACAACCCGACCCACGGCGTCTGCTGCCAGGCTCACTGCCGCCAGGGGTGAACGGGGAGAGGGGCAATCCGTTGTGCTGGCTGGAGGAGTTCCAGCCGTCAGATGACTTTGTTGTGCAACGAGGACACTACCGCGGCCCCAAGGTACGCTTCTCTGCCTTGACTCTTCCAAACTTTTGAGACGTCTCAAAATCCGTTGTGCTGGCCGGAGGAGGGAGGAGTTCCAGCCGTCAGATGACTTTGTTGTGCAACAAGGTCACTACCGCGGCCCCAAGGTGCGGCTGCCCTTCCTTCCTTGCCTCTTCCAAACTCTTCTTCACCGCTCTTTTCCCTTCCTTCCCCCCTTTTCTCCCCTCTTCTCCCCTCTTCTTCCCTCTTCTCCCCCCATCCCCCGTCCTCTAGTCTCCCTAAACGTTTCCTCCTCTTTCTTCTCCCCTCTTCTCCCCTCTTCTTCCCTTCTCTACTCTCTTGTTCCTTCATCTCCCCTCTTCTCCACTCGTCTCCCCTCGTCTGGCCTCTGTATTTGGCAATTCCGTTGCTGCTCCCTCCTTACTGCCTGACCTGAAGCATCACAACCCATTACCCCCCATATCTGTCTGCCAGCACTCCACTCAACCTGGTCCGGTCAGACACGCCTCGTCCTCACTCTTCTTTCATACGTGCTTGTCCCGACATAATTGACTCCCCACCCGCCAGCTTCCTCCTCCTCCCCCCCAACCCCTCTCTTTGAAATTGCATTGCATCGAGTGCAATAAGCCCATGCATTCGCCGCCCTATAGTTTGGCGCTTCTTTATTCACCCCCCAAGCAATCGACTCCCCACTCACCAACACCCCGACCTCCCACACCCCCCCCAACCTCCCCCAACCCATCCCCACCCCTCTGCAGATCATAGAGCGCAGAAAGCCCATCCACTCGCCCGCATCTACGTCCTCCTCCAAGGCCCCGCGCACTGCCTTCCGCTCCTCCTCTCTCTCCGCCACCTCCCCTCCCCCCGCATCCCCCATGCCCCAACCCGGGGTGGACAGCTCCTCTTCTATAGAGGCGGGCCGCTGACAGACAGGGTCGAGACAGGGGGCACACTGGATAGCACGTGGCACATGGCACGTGGGACAAGGATAAGTAGGTAGAGACGAGGATTCTGGTAGTTGTGGTGTTTTTACGCAGGTTGTGCGCGCTAGCAGGGTGTTTGAAGTGGGTGGAAATGGGTTGAAATGGGGTGGAAGTGGGGTGGAAACGCGGAGGAAGTGCAGCGGATGCAGCTGCGCCGCCATGGTGCGTGGCTTGCTTGCCCCCAGGAGCAGGAGGAGGAGGAGGAGGAGGAGGGAGGGGGGGGGGGGGGGAGGAGGAGAAATGATGGAGTGAGCAAGGAGTGATTGGCGCACCCGCCGTGGGTAGTGGCGCAAGGCATGGGAAATGGAGATAGAGGTGTGGTTGTGGAGAAGCAGTACAAGTGATGTGATGGGGGTGGTGCCGGTGGTGGTGCCGGTGGTGGTGCCAGTGGTGGTGCGTACATGTGGACAGGAAGGCAGTCAAAGCAACTGAAGAGCAAGCGGCAGCAGCAGTGCCAGCTACAACCGCAGCAGCAACAGCAGCAACAGGAGCAGCAACATTGCTGCAACAACAACAGCAGGGCGGCCGCTGCACAGACACAGACAAGGTTGGCATGCGGCAGGAGGGGCGCTACTTGGTGGGTCAATTCAGTGACCCGTTCCGCAAGTGACATATGGACACACAGAAATTGGTCAGCGGATGGAGGAAAGTTGCAGTGGAGTGGAGTTGATTTCCAGTAGATTGATTACTGTAGATACCACTACTGTAGGCAGCCCAGTGAATTGTTTCTGTGTCGTTGATCCACTCACTGCTGAGTGTCCTGCCACTACTCTTGTGCCATTGCTTGCATGCCTTAGCTCCTTTCCCTCCCGTGTCTCTTGTTCTGAGGCGAGATCATGGCTAGCTGCTGCAAAGTAATACCCTAGTGACGTTGATAGAACCGCCTTTCGTGGAGCCTTTCGTTCGAAGCATACTACTACAATGAGGCTACTACGAGGAACCGTTTATGAAACATGCGGTGCAGGTAGGTTAGTACCATGAAGGATGCTAAGGCTGCTTGTTTGCTGCTGCAAGCACAGATGCTGATGGTACAGGTGTAACTACCAGTAATAGTGCAGCACAGCAACACGTACAGCACTCTCTTCCCCTTCCTTCCAATCCTTTTCCTCCAATCTCCAAAACAGCAAAGCTGCAATGAGTTGCAATGCGTGCTGTTCCCTCCCATCCACCAGTGCACCATCCCCCCCCAAGCACCACCTCCTCTCCTTCAACACGCAACAAAACCATCTGACCGTCTTTGAGAGTCAATCAATCAATCAATACAGGCAACGTGCCGGGCCCCGGCCGAAGAACAGGAGCACGTGCACCACCTTCACCTCTCTCCCACTGCCAAACACCACTTTGCTGACCCATCACCACCGTTCCGTCAACATTTAACCGTCAGTCAGAATCAAAATCATCAATACAGGCGAGCAGCGTTCGGGCTGAAGTACACAAGCATCTCCACCACCTTCACCTCCCTCCTAACTTTCGAGGCGCCTCAAAAGCTGTCTCTCTTCGCTCTCTACCCACAATCTTCACCACGCAATGCAAGCGTCCATCGGAATCAATACAAGCGGGCAATGTCCGGGCTAAAGAACACCAGCACCTCCGCCACCTTCACCTCCCTCCCCTCCCCAAACACCGAGTCCTCCCCGTCGCGCCGCTTCTCATATGACAGCCCGAGCCGCGACCGCGCCGTGCGCAAATCCCCCACGCCTGAGTTTGAG
Source organism: Closterium sp. Yama58-4 (assembly GCA_947470075.1). NCBI lineage: Eukaryota > Viridiplantae > Streptophyta > Zygnematophyceae > Desmidiales > Closteriaceae > Closterium > Closterium sp. Yama58-4. The sequence goes on along the minus strand of CANIUD010000377.1, from coordinate 152,418 downwards.
TCCGGGCCAGCAAGACCACCCATGACTGGAGTGAGTGGCGGGCCGATCAACAGCCCGTCCGCGCCAAACTGCGGGCCGCCACGCGCGTAGTCGAATACCGCCGCGCCGCTGCCTCCTACTTTGCGTAGAAGCTCCGGCATGCCCCACTCGCCTTGCCCCCACGTGCACCTCAAAGGAGAGGACGAGGCGGGTGCGTTGGTATCGTCGGTTTCTGCGGTGGAGACGGGTGCGAAGGGTGGCGACGCGGGCGGGTCGGGCCAGTAGAAGAGAAACGCGTCGAAGGAGTCGAAATAGTCGTCTGTGCTGCGGTAGCCGTCCGGGTTGAACGCGCCGAAGCGCAGCCACGATCCAAGGGGCGCGGAGGAGGAGGCGGACGGGGAAGGGGAGGGCGCGAGCGCGACGACGACGACGGGGCCCTTGAAGTCGCAGCGCGCGTGGAAGGCGGACGCGGAGAAGCCGTCCTGCGTCGCGCGGTAGCAGCACGCGAGCTCGCGACCTGGTGGGTGCGTGGGGGTCCCGTCCCGACCCGATATGAGGAACAAGGGAGAGAGGAAGCCGAGGGGGAAGGGAGGTCGGCATTGAAGAGAGCAATCAGCAGCAAAAACGGACGGAAAGGAGGAGGTTTGGGAGAGAGAGGAACGCGCGAGAAGAAGTAACGAGCTACAGCAGCCAACAGGAAGGCTCACCTTCTAGAAAGGTTCCCGCTAGGAGATCAGCGCTGAAGGGAACCGGAACATCGGCGTGCACAGCCATGGACTCCTCCTTGCGCTTCTTCTCCTTCCCGCCGCCGAACAGCCCCCCGAATAGCCCTCTCGCCGCGCCCCCACGCGCTGCCGAATCCGCCGCTGCATTTTGATCGGACGAGCCTATGCGTGGACGGGCGCGATGGCTTCTTGTGGCTGCGAGTTCAGATCGGCCGTTGGATGCAAATGGGCGAGCGGAAGAGGAGAGGAAGGAGGAAGAAGAGGATGACGAGGAGTACAGGAATGGCGAGAGAGAGGGTGTATTGAGGAATGCAAATGTCGACCGTATGTGTGGTGCTGGTGATGCTGGTGCTGCTGCTCCAGGCGTTACTGACGAGAATGCGGTCGGTGCGAGACAGAATTGGGTTTTCAAAGGAGCTAAATGGACGGCGGAACGCGCGCCATGGAAAGCGGGTGCCGGAAGCGCTAGAGCGGCGGGAGCGGCACGCGCCATTGCGTGTGAGTGCTGGACCGGCCAGCAGTCCGACGCGGCACGGGTGGAGAAGGATTAAGAGGTCCCGTGATACGCGCTAGAAGTGCTTGGGACCAAGGTGTGTTGTGAGTGCGACTGGACTCGCAGAATTGTGAAGGAATGGTGGCGAGGGGAATCATGAAGGCGACGGGGGACGAAATGTGGCAAGGTGAGTTAATCTCCTTTCTTGAGTGTTTCGCTGAAACAACAAGTCTGTCATTCTCATAAAGAAAATGTCACAATTATTCAGCAGAAAAATCTACTGTGGCTTGCAGAAAGGGCCCACAACACACTGTTCTCAAACCAAACCACTGACTCTCCCTAAACGTTCTGCTTAGCGGCGTCTAGAAAATCCGTCGCAGAATTGCGGCTAAACTAATTCATCGGTCGTGTTTTCAACTGAGTCAGGTTGACTGTGTTTACCCTAGCAAACAGAATCCGCAGCTTCACACCACAGTAACCATCAAACACACTGGCACATTGCAGTCACGCATGTCAGAATCCCAGTCATTAACCACTGGGATAAAAGGGTTCTTTTTATATAGCGGGTAAGTGCGCCCATAACCCCCTCCGGCCAACGTGCCTGTAACCCTTCCCTAGGATCAATCGGGGATCACCAGTGGACCTCTGACACCCCCTCGCACTGGGATGCCCGAGGTGCACACACCGGGATTCGAACCCGAGACCTTCGCTCTGATACCATGTCAGAATCCCAGTCACTAACCACTGGGATAAAAGGGCTTTTTTATATAGCGGGTGAGTGCGCCCATAACCCCCCAGGCCAACGTGCCTGTAACCCTTCCCTAGGATCAATCGAGGATCACCAGTGGACCTCTGACAACGCAGACTCTACTGGTGTAAATTACGGTACCGTAATATGTATGAAAGAGCAAGCAAACCACTGATCTGCACTCTTGAGTGAGGCTCGCTGAGAACCCATCTCGTGCTGGTAAAACAGTTGTCACGACATACCATACAAATGTTGATAGCCATACAACAGTTTCCACGAAACAAATGTTGATAGCCAGACACAGACTGCCCATTGATGCAGAATGTTGCAACTAGTGCAAGCGCAACACAGGTAGGAAGGCAGAGAAATAGGTACCGCAGGCAGGCAGGCAGGCGGGAGAATCACGTGGAGGAGCCAGAGAGAGTGACAACGAGGCGGCGCGAGCCTCCATGGTCCCTGTGCTCGCACAGCCAGATGCCCTGCCATGTGCCCAGGTTCAACCGACCATCCGTGATGGGAATGCTGGGGTGGGGAGGGCAAGGCGAGAGCAGAGGGCAAGGCAGGGAGGGCGTGGGCAAGGAGGGAGTGCATCAACAGAACAGGCATGACAAGAGATCAACGAATAAACAAGCATAACGAGGAAGTGTAAAGAGGCAGAAATAGGGAGCCCAGGGGGGGGGGGGAAGAGAGAGATATGGTGGGCACTCACGTGACAGAGCTGCCAAAGAGCGACGCCTTGACGTGTGCTGGCATGTCGTCATAGCCTGTGCGATGATCGCAGCAGCATGACAAAGGGAATAGGAATGGGACAGATAGGAGTGGCACGAGGGAGGGAGGGTTGGGACGGAAAGGCGTAGAGATGGGAGGAGATGTGGAAGATGTGGGGACGAGCCGGAGGGTTGAATAGTTGGGAGAATTCCGTTTGCTGTTCTGCTCCTCCAGTGGTGTGCTCCTTTAAATGCCCCTGCTGCGGCACGGGTGCTCCTTTGGCAAGTGCTCGTAAGGAGCGCGCCAATAATTCACAATGGCCGCTCTTTCACATGTGTGCGCAATGATGTTGATGGCAGACGGCATTGTGTGATTGCGAGAAAGCAGATGGCGTGGGTTGAAAAGACATGCGTGCGGTTGAGAGGAAGCAGTAGGGGACAGCGAGGTGCAGTGCAGGGCAGGCACACAGTAGGGTTGCGCTCTCGCTGAGAGGTGTGGGAGTGGAGTGCAGGGCTGACTGACTGACTGACCTTCATCCGTGTGACGCCAGGGAGCCTTGGGCCCCTGCACGACATGAGCACGAGAGAGATGGGAGCGAGGAGAGATGCGGTGGGGAGAGAGAGAAAGTGGAGGGAGAGCAGGAGAGGGAGTTGTTCAAAGGAAGTGAGGAGCGCGAGCGAGATGCACGCTGCGCGGAATGAGATGGAGTGAGGAGTGCAGGGGTGGATGCATTGCAAGCGGTCCTAGGTTGGGCGAGAAAAATCACATGCAGGCAATGATGATGGTTGGGTGCGTGAGGGAGGCAAGGAGGGAGGGAGGGAGAGAATGAGGGGGGGAGTGAGGGAGGGAGAGAGGGAGGAAATGAGGGAGTGAGGGAGGAGATGAGGGAGGGAGTGAGGGGGGAGTGAGGGAGGAAATTAGGGAGGGCGAGGGAGGGAGTGAGGGAGGAAATGGGGGAGGGAACGAGGGAGGAGTGAGGGAGGGGGAGCAGAGGAGCGAGAGGGCGACCTCAGGGACGTGCGAGGAGAGGTAGGTCTCCATGTCGTGGCGCACGTCCCTGTCACAGTTCTCGTTGATGGTCAGCGACGCACTCGTGTGCTGTACTGCTCCCATGCAGCCCCGCGCAGCACCGCAGCACCGTAGCACCGCAGCATGTGTGGCAAGGGAGCACAGCGGCACGGGGGTGTGGAGGCACGGGAGGGCGGGGTAAGGGGACAAAGGGGTAAAGGGGTATGGAGGTGATTTGGCAAAGGGGCAAGGGGGCCTGGGGCTGGGTCTATGGGGGTCAGGGATTACATGGGTACGGGGGTAAGGGGGGAAGGGGTAAGGGGGCCGGCCGGGGCGAAAGGGCAGGACAGAATGCGTGGAAAGCAGGAGGGACAGATCTAGGGAAACCGGGACAACAGGGTTAGACACGAAAGAGGGAAGGGGAGAGGAAGCAGAGGGAGATAGAGGAGGAGCGGGGACAGAAAAGGGGATGCGAGTGTGGTTGACTAAGCCATAATTGTTATTGAAATTCCGCTTGGTTGAATGAAAGTCTTGCTAACTAGGCTGGCCCTGTGCCTGTGAATGTGCTTGTGCCTTTGCCTTGCGTCCACGCGTGTGTGCGTGAGAGAGGGGGTGCGAGAAAGAATGCACACACACTAGTGTTCCACCGCAGCTTACACACGTAGCGCATTGCTATGCTTGTGTGTAAGCAAGCACACACACACACAGATGCGCACCCACGCTAGCATCTCCCACCCTCATCCCCCATCCCCCTCCGGCCCCCCATTTTGCAAAATCGAAGCCGCCAGTCGGGCGGGGTGTTTTTGTGTGGGCAGGGCGGGTCGGGGCACCTGAAGGGCACTCACTGAAGATGTGCGCCAGGCCGCACTTGAAGGCTGCAAGGTCGCCCTCCACTTGCTTCACCACCTGATGCACGCAGCAGAGAGCGCAGCGCACACAGCAGCACAGAACGCAGAGCACAGAGGGCAGAGCACAGAGAGCAGAGCACAGAGAGCAGAGCACAGAGAGCAGAGCACAGAGAGCAGAGCACAGAGAGCAGAGCACAGAGAGCAGAGCACAGAGAGCAGAGCACAGAGCACAGAGAGCAGAGCACAGAGAGCAGAGCACAGAGAGCATACCGATCAGCAGAGGACAGCCTTTGAGGGGAGGAAGGGGAACGGGAGGTAATGAGTGGCACAAGGATCGGCCGGGCAGATGGATGAGTAGAAGCCAAGGCGGATACGAGAGGCAGAGAGGCAGAGAGGCAGAGAGGATAGAGCGAGGGGGTGCGGGACTGGAAGATAAACGAGCCGAGGCGAGACGAGACAAGACGAGCGGCGGCAAGCACGCAGGGAGGGAGGGAGGAAGGGCAGCGGGCGAGGGTACGTGCGGAGTGACGAGGTGGCAGCCGCGGTTGAAAGCGGGCAGAGAGATGGTCTTCTGTCGCCACATTGCCATAATCGTTGTTGTTACACCGTGTAACGCCGCCCGCCGCGCGCTCGCTACAGCCGGTTCTGAAGAGAGCTGTTGGACGGTTTTCAACGGTTACGCGGTGCTTCGCGCGGGGTTTGCTGCGCGCGCTGGCGGCTGGCGGGTGGTAATCGCGGCGAGGGGAGGATGTCTTGGCGCGCGGGGGAAGGGGGAGAGCGCGGGGAGAAAGAGAGGCGGGAATGTGGGAGAGCGAGAGTCGGAGGCCTTTCGATATATTAGAAAGGACAAGGATAGCGGTGACGGCGAGAGTGTGGAGTAAACACGCGGATAGCACAGCGCGATGGTGCGAGTGACGCGTGGTCGCAACGCGACGCAGTCAAGCGCACGCAATGGGGAACTGCCCTCAGTGAGGGCACAGATATGGAAATTCGCGCTGGAGTGAGAAGCGGTAGGGCATTTCATTGGTGAGTTGCCCAGAAATCCTGTAGTTCCATCGGAATTCGTTATGAGACTCGAGGGTGCATTCCTCACAGACGTTCCCCGGTGACCGCGTTCGTTTGGTCTGTCCAATTTCGAGTTGAACTACGTGACCGGAATCCTATTTGCCTGAGCCTCCACCATTGATTTGCTTGCTGTGAAGGCCTGGCAGCCTGGGAAAAAGATACGCGCAAAGCGAATGCGCCTTCAACGCTTCTGCGATCCTCATTGTTGAAATAATCCGTTACTGTGTTCGTTAATCCATCTCCGCGGACCTCCACCTCGATATCACCAAACTGCAAAGATCAGCTTCACCTCGATATTGTCTGTCTGCACCTTTTCTCCCCGAACCCCAACCCCTTCCTCTCTGCTCTCGTGTTGCTGGCGTGGCGCCCATTTCAATTCCTTCACGCCTTCAGAAAAGGGTCGGCCAAATTCCCCTTCTCGGTCCTCACCCCAATTTATTCATGGCCGCCTCTGTCGTCGCCACAGCATCTGCTGCTTCCACCCCCGCCATAGTCACTGCCGCGCTCGCCGCCTTTCGCCGTCACACACACGCGCACGCACACGCACACGGCTCGCCGCGCCGTCACTGCTCCTCATTTCCCTCGTCCGTCGCGCCTGCTCCGACCTCCGCGTCCCGTTCCGCCTGCGCACCAGCGCTCGTCGCAGCCCCGCTCGCGCTCTCCCGCGCCTCCGCCACCAGCGCTGCGTGCCCAGTCGCCACATCCGCGTCGCTCCGCGTATTCCGCACCCCTTCGCTGATCAACGCGCCGCGAGGCTCTACCCGTCGCGCCGCAGTGGTCGCAATGGCGTCATCGGCCGGCGACGCGAGTAGCGTCCCGCCCGCTGCCGGCGGCGGAGGGAGTGGGGGGAGCGCGGGGGCTCCGCCGGAGGGGTATCGCGCGAACGTGGGGGTGTGCGTGGTGAACGCGGCGAACGAGGTGTTCGTGGCGTCGCGTCTGGACATGCCGGGCGCGTGGCAAATGCCGCAGGTACGCTCCATCGCCCGCCTTGCGTCACTGACGGCGTGACTGACGGCGTCAATTGCGGCGTCAGTTACGGCGTCACGTAGACCGCAGGCTGGGTTGAGAGTTTCGGGTGCTTCGCTGACCCCCTTCAAGTGTAAGATGACTCCTGCTGCAGCGCATGCTTTCCCTCCAACACCCTCCGCTTCCCCCCTTCCTCTCCCTTCCCCTTACTCTTCCCACAACCTCTTCCTTCTCCCCATCCCCTCCCGTTTCCCCCCTCTCTCCCTCCCTCCAACGCCGCCTCCGCGCGCGTACGTCCGCGCAGGGCGGCATTGATGCGGGGGAGGACATCCGCAGCGCCGCCCTGCGCGAGCTGCGCGAGGAGACAGGCATCTCGTCCGCCCTGCTGCTCGCGGAGGTGGGGGAAGGGGGAGGGGAAGGGAACGGGGACGGGGTGGGGAGGGAACGGCGACGGTGAAGGGGGAGGGAAAATGAGAAGGGTTGGGCGAGGGACAAGGGGAGGAGGGAGAAAGAGGGGGAGCAATGGAGTGAGAGAGTGAGAGGACGGGATGGGGTTGTAGCCATCTAATAGAGGGAACGGCAGCAGCGTGTGAAAACTTGCTGATTCCGACCTTTCATGGTTTGGGAAGCAATGGCTGTTCTGCGTCTTCCCCCACCTGCCTGCACTGCACTCCGTTATCCCACCTTGGACCCACTCTCCTTGCCCTTTCCTCCTCTCTCCTCCTGTTATTCCTCCCTCAAACACACACACCTTGAACAATCATATCCCTCACACCCACCCACCCTTTCTCTCTCCTTCATGCACCCTTCATCAGTCACAACCCCACATGCCCCTCTCCCCCCCGCCGCTCCCCCCTGTGCCCCCTTCGCGCCCTCCCCATGGCAGACGCCCGAGTGGTTGTGCTATGACTTCCCCCCTGCTGTGCGCCAGAAGCTTGCCGTGCAGTGGGGGCGCGAGTGGAAGGGGCAGGCTCAGAAATGGTACGCGTGGCCATGTGGGAGGCAAGGGAGTGTGAGATTGCGAGAGAGCGGGAGAGGTTTCGAGGAGGAAGAGAGTGATGGGGCAGAAGGCAACAGGAGGTGGAAAGGGGGAGGGGAGCTGTGCAGTGTGGTGTATGTGTGTCACTCACTGTGTGCAGATGGCAGCATTGCAGGTGTGCCATGCATCGCTGCCGCACTGTCCTGGACCACCTCCCATTTCATCCCATCCTTTCCCATCCCATGCCTTGCCATGCCATCACTTCCCATCCCATCCCATTCCATGCCATTGCAGGTTCCTGTTCCGCTTTGTGGGGGAAGAGAGCGAGATCAATCTGGAGGGGCAGGGAGGCGAGCCGCCAGAGTTTTCCGAGTACAAGTGGCTGCCGCCTGCTGACGTGGTGGCTGCGGTGAGTCAACAGGTTGGGGGAGGGGGGAGGAAACACAGGGGGATGGGAGAGGTGAAATGGATGCGAACATGGGGAGTGTCAAGTGGTTGAGTAAGATGGGAGTATTTGCAAGTGCATGTGGGCGAATGTTGGAGGGATCTGAGGGGTAAAATATTACACCCGGATTTGCAGGGTATTGGAAGGCTGGTGGTGGCTGTCATGTCTCTCCTTCCCCACCACTTCCTCCCTCATTCTCCCTCGTCGGCCTCAAACTCGTTCCCCTTGCTTTCCTGGTCAGTCTTGTCCTCCCACTCTCTATCTTCCTCCTTAGCCAGTCCTGTATATTTTGGCAACAGACTGACTCTCCTCTCTATGTGCTTGTATTTCCACATAACTGCCACTTTCCTTGTGTTTTACAGGCGGTGGAATTTAAACGACCTGTGTATGAAGCAGCCATGCGTGTATTCGAGCCCATTCTAGCATCGCAGCAATCCGCAGCAGCCGTTGATGGACCAAGCTCATAATTTTGGAATATTTTCTAGAGAAGTTTTTTTAATTCTGCTAATATTGTCTAATTGATTCATTTGCTCCATGTCTTGAAAGCTTAAAGCTCGAGGCCTATTTTAGCATTATCGCGTATTCGCACGCGATTCTTTACGAGTCTGAAGATCAGTTGCGTGTCACTGCTGCCCTTTCACTCAGCATCGCCAAGCCCTTCACCCAACGTTGACTGGCAATTTCTCGAGCAGTGCTTTCTCGCACACCTCACATTTAGCAGTCGCAAAAGGCCGCCCACAATCGCGTGGTGCTGGGAAAGTCGGGTCGCGCTCGCAGTTGTACGAAGTAGGGGCTGGATGTGTGAGCTGTCGCGGATTTCCTGGGCTTCCTGGGGAAACCGAGGGACCATTGGAACTTGGGCGTCACGTTTCCAGTTGGTGAAACATACCAGTCTGTCGCTGACCAGAGACGCTACCCCACTCCTTACTGCCCAAAAGCAGGGCTGACACGACCAACTGTCAGCGTCGGCAGAAGCATGAGGTAGTGCAGTATCTTCCTACGCCTGCTTCTTGGGCTCATCTTGACGGACTTCTCCCGTCGATGCTTGGATCTGTTCGGCGATCAACTATTCGTTTGACGCGCACTTTTGCTGCCGTCTTCTCTCGCCGACTTCTCTCTCCGTCTAGTGTCGATGTGGCCTCAACGTGGCAATCGGCTCCTGCCCTCGCTCCGCCAATCGATTGTTGACACGTGGCGGAGTCATCCGCTGCCTGGTCTTCGGGAGTATCAACCGTCAGCGTTGATCTCGCGAGTTCAGAGCAACGCGATCCGTCATCACAATGGGGACTCCACTCCTCGTCCGCTATCCACCGCGGTCAATGCGTTACTCAACCGGGAACATGAAGGCGGCTACGTGAACAGGTGTGGAATTTACGCCGCAGACGAATCCGGGCTTCTGATATCGAGCAGCAGCAGCATCAGAAGTCTCAGAAGATTCGGAAGCATCGGAAGCACGGACTCTGTCTATCACCAACCAACCGTTCTTAGCGAAGACTACGGCACCAGATCGGCCCAGATCCGGAGCTCCCTAGGTGCCACGTGGATCCCAACCGCTCTCCGCGCTGTCAGTTTACCAGATCTAGATCCTCTGATCTCATCAGGACCGTCGAAAGTAGCAGATTCACCTTTACGTCGACTTTCCACCGTCAGCTCACACTTAGCGAATCCGCGATCGCAGTCGCGGTCCTTGTGGTCCGCAGCAGTCAACGCAAGTCAAGAAGCGTCGTCGGGCGCGGGAAAGGCGGGAAGCGACCAGCGGCAAGAGGCATCAGGGCCCGCCGGTACCGGTGCGTCCGCGGCTGGCGGATCTGAAGCCCGCGCGGATGGCGCAGGGGGTTCTGCGGGAGCCGGGGGAGCGGGGGGAGCGGCGGGAGCAGGCGGAGAAGCGGGAGGTGAAACAGGATTTGAGGGGCAATCAAGCGACGGGGCGGCGGAGGGCAGTGATGGGCGGGCGAAGGTGTTGTGGCCGTTGGACCGCGCTCGGCAGGCGATAAAGCGCGTGGTGGGGTTCGTGACTTCGCGCGTGTCGTGGCTGGCGCGATCCGGTCCTTTCGAAAGTTTGAAGAAGGTAAGGAGGGGGAATACGGATGCGGGAGTGCTGTTGAGGGGATGAGGGATTGCGGATCGGTGAGTGTGACTGGGGAAATGGAGGACGAAAGGGAGAAGGTGAGAGATTAGGAAGGTGTGCAAGGTTGAACATGAAAGGGAAAATCAGCTCTGCCGTCTACATGGATTAGAAGAAGCGTCGAACCAGCCTTCGCTCTTCGCCAGGCGAACAAGAAGTGTGCATGCGGGTTTGCAGTGCCCCGACCCTGTGATCCCTGAGATTCCAATTTTATCACATTGCAAAACCTGATCAATGTTTAAACCCGGCTAAACCCCTCCTGTAATAAACCCTCCCAATGCTAAGTACATTCAACGATAAACCCGTCCAACGCCAAACCCTTTCAATGCAAAATCCCCTCACTAGTAAACCTGTTCAGTAAAACCCCAAACCTTGCTCTTCTGGGGTGTCCTGCATGAATCGGCGTATCTAAGAAGTCCAGGTATCTGCCGATTGTGTGCAGTCGGTGCTGTTTGTGCGCGAGGAGCTCACCACTCCGCCCGCCAAGCGCTTTTTAAAGCGCTTCAAAAAACTCCTCCTCCCTTCCCCTCCACCCCTCCCCCCCTCCCCCTCTCCCCCTCCTTTCCCCCGTGCAGGCGGTGCTGTTTGTGCGCGAGGAGCTCACCACGCCGCCCGCCAAGCGATTTTTGAGGGTTTAGGGTTCAAAAGCCTTTTCTCCCCCTTCCCCCCACCGCCCTCCCTCCTCCCCCCGGGCAGGCGGTGCTGTTTGTGCGCGAGGAGCTCACCACGCCGCCAGCCAAGCGCCTGGCCGCCAAGCGCAAGGCGGAAGCAGAGGCCATGGCGGCCGCCGCCAAGGCGTTTGAGCCGTCGGATCGCGTGGATCTGACGGTGGTGAAGAGGAAGGTGCCGTGGTGGCAAGCGCGCATTGAGAGTGTGCTGAATAAGGTGCGCGGGAGGGAGAGGGGCACGGGGGAAAAGTAGGGAGGGAAGGGGGAAGGGGAAGGGAAGAAAGTGAGAGGGTGATGTGGAGATGGGATATGGGGGGAGGGGAGAAAGAGAGGGCAGAGGGGAGGTGGAGAGGAGAGGTCTGGAAGGGTGAAGGAGCTTTAGAGGGGAGGGAAGGAGGAAGGGTGTTGAGTTGTGTGCTGGCTGGTTGTGTGACTGTAAAGGACTTGTTGATGCATGTAACCGCAGCACTATCCACACTCACGATTTGATGGGCGAGCACACTGTTGCACACCATGTCACACCATGAGCACTGCCTCTTTAAGGGCACATACTGGGCTCGTGTCAAATCTACGGTTGGTGTCAGACGACAAACGCGCTTGACACGAGGTGGAGCCGCGCCCGCACGCGGCTCCAACCTGGTGTCAATGTTGAGCAAGTTGGGCCATATCCCGCGATCGCGTTGGTCGGTTTAGCTGACACCAGGAGGAATATTCCTCCAGCAGTTTTCAGTTGACACCAACACAGATTGACACGAGCCAGAAATTTGCCCTAAATGTACACAGTACAATTCTCACGGCTCATTACTTTGAGTGTCATGAGCTGTGGGACATCCACATGAGTACGTGGACCGGGTGTGAATTCAACGTCTCTTCTTACACAGGCTTGCTTCACATTCTGCTGCTGCTGCTGCTGCTGCTGCTGCTAAATTATGGCATTGGTATGTGTGCATGCTTGGATGCATGTGTACGTGCATGTGCATGTGCATGGTCATGTGTTTGTTTGGTGACTTCTCCCCACCATCAGGTGAGGGATCACTGGGTGGTGCAGCGGGTGTACGGCGTGCAGCACCACCCCATCGTCACCAAGAGCAAGGAGGTCAGCCCACCCACTCTCACTCTCACTCTCACTCTCACTCTCACTCTCACTCTCACTCTCACTCTCACTCTCACTCTCACTCTCACTCTCACTCTCACTCTCTCTCTCACAACCCCCCCGTCTGTCCTTCTCCTATTCTTTTCTGTACTCCATCCCCTACTCTCCTTCCCCTACTCTCCTTCCCCTACTCCCCTACTCTCCCTCCCCTGCTCTCCTCCCCTACCCTCACTCCCACCCCCCTCTCGTTCAACTGATTCGTCGCATCAACGAACGCCACACACGTGCACGCAATCCCCCTTGTGCCACGAATCTCTTTTACCCGGTGGCTTGGTCATCACCTCGCAATCACCTCGCAATCGCCTCGCAATCGCTGCACTTCCCCTCGGACCCATGCCCCCTAACCCTCCTCTTGCCCACCCCTCACCTCTTGTGTGCGCCTCTGTGTGTGTGCCTGTGCGCCCCTGTGCGTGTGTGCCTGTGCGCCCCTGTGCGTGTGCGCCTGTGCGTGTGTGCCTGTGCGCCCGTGTGTGTGCCTGTGCGTGTGTGCGCGAGCACAGGTGGTGGATGACATGAAGGACCGGTGGGAGACGAGTGACAGCCCTGTCGTGCACCGCATTCAAGAGTGAGGGGGGCGAGGGAGGGCGGGAGAGAAGTGCGGGAAGGATGCGGGGAAACGAGGGAGCCTGGGAATGGGGTGAAAATGGGAGGTGGGAGAGAGGGCGGGAGGAGAGGGGGGGGAAGGGGGGGGAGGAGGGGGAGGGGACCGGGGAAAGAGAGGGGGCCTGTGAAATGTATGTAGGGTTTGGAAGAGCAGGGTGAGAGCAGCATCAGAGCTGTTGTGTGTTCACCTGTTTCCTTTCTTCTTTTCGTGAAAAGCCTTGATGATTGCTTCTCTTATTTTTCAATCCCTTTCTTCTGTGTGCTGCTCCTTTTCTCGCCTCCCATGCCATGCCATGCCATGCCATGCCATGCCATGCCATGCTATGCGTTGCCATGCAGTCTGAACGATTCCATCTTTGGGGAGACGGCTACAGCCATGGCAGTGAAGGAGATCCGACGTAGAGACCCGTACGCTGCCCTGCCTTGCCTTCCCATGCCATCGACATGCCGTACCATGCATTGAACATGCCATACCAGGCCATGCCATGCTGTTAGATGGATCCATGCCCATAACATAGCCTGTCATGGGTATCCTGCCTTTTCTTTCACTCCATTTCACTCCACTCACTCCACATTACTTCACGCTCCACTCCACTCCACTCTCCGCTTCACTCCGTCTCATGTCGTTCCCCAGCCGTCTCTGCGCTTAGTCCCTTGCACTCATCTCATTTGAATCCTACACATGGCCTTTCCAGCTTCACACCACCCCTTCCATCCCGATGGAAAATCTTCAAAACCGTCCCTACCACTTCCTCCTCTTTCCTTCCTCCCCACCCCATCCCTGCTCCCTTCCCCCGCACGCTCCCCCTTCCCTCTCTTTTCGGCTCGAACCAACCCTGCTTCTCACCAACACCCATCTCTACGCACACCCCTCCCCACACATCTGTACACACATCTAGAGACCTCCCTCTCCCGGACTTCATTCACGAGGTACAGGAGGACGTGCCGCCTGTACTCATGCAACTTCCCAAACGAGACCTCACTCCTCTTGCTCACCCCACCAACCCCAACCATCTCTACGCACACCCCTTCCCTCAATGTAACTCCTCTCCCCTCAATGCATCCAGCGACTTCTCTCTCCCTGACTTCATTCACGAGGTACAGGAGGACGTGCTGCCTGTACTAAACGCCTACATGCATGTGAGTACACATACCCGCACCTTCCTTTTCCTCCTTATTCCTTCTGCATCCCTCCTCATGCTTCCTCATAATTTCCTATCCTTCATCCCCCCCTCTCCCTTCGCCCTCCGTCCCCATCCTCCCCTCTCTGCCATCTCCACTTCCCTATACTCAATTAAACCTGTTCCCATGCCGCTCTTGCACATGCCGCTCTTGCACATGCCGCTCTTGCAAATGCCGCTCTTGCACATGCCGCTCTTGCACATGCCGCTCTTGCACATGCCCCTCTTGCACATCCCCCTGCCCACCAACCTATCTACCACCGTACCATCCACCATCCCTCCCACCCACTCGTCCGCCTGCTCACCTGCATGCGTGCATGCGTGGCCACCTGTGTGCATGCATGCGTGTGCGTGTGCCACCCCCAGGGCGACCTAGCAGCACTCAAGGCGCGGTGTCGCAAGGAGGTGGTGGAGCGCTGCCGGGCTGAGCGCTCTGCCATGCTCGCACAGGGCCTGCACGCGCACCACCGGGTCAGATGCACAGGGGGGAGAGGGCTAGAGAGGGGAGAGAGGGAGATGGGTAGTGAGGATGAAAGGGATAGAGAGGGGGAGAGAGGGGTAGAGGGACTGAAGAGCGACTTTTATTTTTCTTTAGTTGACTTGAAGAAGCATGCTGGCACAGGGCCTGCACGCGCACCACCGGGTCAGCTTTCTGGGGGCGGGTAGAGAGGAGGAGAGGGACTGAATGGCTTAATTTTTTTCAGGGAGAGGATCGGTGGGGGAATGGGCTGGGACAGGGTGGTCCATGGTTAGGGATAGTGTGCAGGAGAAGCAAGGGCTGTGAGTGTTGTATATTTCCAGTATCGCTTCGCTCTCTGAAGCCTTTACGAGATGGCCGTGCGTGCAGGAGGCGTGGGGACGAGGTCAATTCAAACGAATGCAGATTCTGCACCCGCTCGTCCCTCACTCAGACATGGAGGTGAAGCTGTTTTGAGACATCTCAAGAATCTGTATCCCTCTTCTCCCTCACTGCTCTCCCTGCAGATTCTGCACCACTCGGAAGTGGAGGTGCGGGAGGTAAAGCTGGTCGGCAACGACCCTGTCATCATCCTCCATGTAAACCCCTCACTCCCACGCGCTCTTACCTCCTTCTCACTCTCCTCACCTTCTCTCACATTCCTTCCTCCTCGCTCCTTGCTCCTCTCTCTTCCATCCTCCCGTGCCTCTCCTCGCTCCTCCATCCTAGCTCCTCCTCCTTTTCTCCCCCTGCTCCTCATGCACTTCGCATGTGGCATCGTGAACATCTTTTTATGTGTCTACTCAAGTCATTTGCCCGGCTTACCATTTCACAACCCTTCACTTGAGCCCATTCCTGCTTTTCTGGCCTAAACCCTCGTGCTTCCCTGTTTGTCTCACTGCCCATATATGGTCGTCACCTGCTCTTTCCATTTTCTCTCGACATCTTCCCTCCGTCTCTGTCGTATACTTCCCTCTTCACTCTTTCATGCTCATGTGCGGTTTGCCCTGTTCAGTAACAGGCCAGAAATCATCTCTCGCTTGTTCAATGCATGCTATTTTGGCATGTTCAAACCGCACTCGCTTGTTCAATCATGCTATTTTGGCATAGCCATGCTCTTTCGCATGTGTGTCCTAATGCTCAACTAATGTGCAATCATGTGAATCTTCTTGCAACCTGTGGGCCTGTTGTGTGTGTGTGCACATGTTATGAGATGTGACCTGTTGTGTGTTGTATGTTTTGTGAGGGCAGTTTACATCGCAACAGATTTACTGCTTAATGGACAAACAGGGGAAGGTGCACGAAGGGGGGAAGGTGAGTCTACAAGTCTGTCCACGTACATACGGTAGTTCCGTCATTCCACGTCCCCCATCTCTTCCCCTGTTCTTCAAGTGTTCGCCAGTATCATCCGCTCGATTACCTTTTTTCTTCCACCATGCCATCACTGTCATTTTTCACCTAACGAATGACCACATGTCCATGCATGTGCGTGTGTGTGCGTGTGCGTGTGTGGCAACAGGACAACATCATGACAATGTTCCATGCATGGGCCATGCAGCAGGCATCATTGGAGGATATGGCAGAGGATCCCAATGAGCCCAAGTGGCGCTTGAGGGAGATGCAGCAGATGGGCATGCAAGCACTCATATAAACCACCGGCTTTAATGTCCCAGGCAGGAGCTCACTCCCACCTTGGTTCACTTGCTCCTGTTAGGGAGGGGGCGGTGAGACTTGCCGCAAGGGCGCGGTCCCTCTACTAGTGAAATGGCACTGGAGTGATGCCATGCTAGGATATGTGTCGAGTCGGAACATTTTTATCCCACAAAACCACGGGGATTGGCAGCAAGATCGTACAGGCACACTGTTGCTATGTACATCAACCAGGGCTTTTTATCAGTGTGGTATCCTGATAATCAGAGTTCTAAAACTCTGAATGCTGGTACAGATTCTTCCAGCAAAGCATTTGTCAGAGGAAGGTGTATGAAAAAAGTATACCACCGCAGAATATGTGAAGAAGCAGGATTTCTGTATGAAAAGTTGTTTTGGTTCTTGCACTGACAAGCCGTAAGACTTGCCTACAGAAGAACTGTAGCTAAACTATCGCTACGTTTGTGTGGTATAACAATAACGAAGTAGCTATTTGTCTTGGTGAAAAGTTGCAGAAGCCGCCAAAAAAACCCGGGAAAACACAACGGCAGACTCACTAGGGGGCCACTCGCAGCAAAAACTGTCGCGAATTCATCGAGCGCACACCGGGGACATCGCACATGCCATGCCATTCAACCAAACGATGGTTGGGTTCACATAGCTGACCAATCAGCAAGCAGCACGCTGCACCACCGTGGTTCTCGGGAGGGGTATAGCAGATTGTTGAGCAAAACCCCATGTGATGTGGTATGGTCGGATGTGGTGGTGTGGTGTTGGGTGGTCCGAAAACGATGACCTCCTTTGCCCCCTTCACCCCCGTCTTCCCCTATTCCCGATCAAACCCTTCCCCCAACCCAAAGGCGAGTCCATGAGGGAAGGGAGTTTGATGACACATGTTTCCAGCCGAAACCCCCGCTTGCACGCCTTCACGTGTTTGACTGTTTGACGGAGCAATTATTCAAAATCTGAGACGGTTCTGAGGGCAAGGAAGGCTTGTTGAAGAAGGTCGACGGTGGCTGAAAGATCTGGAAATAGTGTTATTGGAGGGGGAGTTATACAGGACAGGGAAAACCGGAGATAAAAGGCGCTGGACTATAGTTGGTCTCTAAATCAGTGAGACATGCCGAAGAAGAGAAAGTCGGAGACACCAGGGCTTGAAGACGGCGATAAAACCCTTTTTTCGTCCTTCTGCGCCGCTGCTAATTCTTTGTCCCAGCTCTATTCCCAGGCGCAAAACCAGCAACGAGTCGCCTTTCAGTCCGGCGAGCGGCATGCCCTTGTACGTCCTCATTTCCTGTCCAAAGTTTACGAGTTCCCTCTCTACTTTTTAGCGCTACTAGTCTACTTGCTTTCCCTTCTCTTGCTCCACCCCGTTCGTTCACGTTTTGTTTGGTTTTGTTATTTCCAGTCCCGTCTGCAGCAATGGTTGACATCGGATCAAGGGGCTGGGGGAAGCAACTCAGGTCTCGTTTCCAAGGAGCAGATTCTGGACTTTATTCAGGTAGGCTATCCATTCAACCCTGTCTCATCAGTTTTCCGGCGCCTTTTCCGTTATTTGTTCTGATTTTGTTGTTTTGTTTTTAAATGTGTTGCCGTATTCACCTTTCCAAACCTATTGATTTTTTCCCCTCGTGATTTTCTTTGCGCCACAGGGTGAGCTGGATCGGATGGACGACGGTCCTCCTTTGGGGAATCTTTGCACCTCCCAACGGTCGTCCGGTGCCTCGGTCCTTCCCACTTTGTCGGGAAGCAATGCGCCGTTGCTTTCCCAGCTTGATCGTTGCCATATACGCCCTCGCGGATCAAACAGTAGTGCGGGAGGAAGTGCAGAGGGTGGATCGCGGCGTCAGCAGAATCCCCAGCAAGTGCACCACTCAAGGCAACAACAACAGCAGCAGCACCAACAGCACCAACAGCACCAGCATCATCATCATGATCAGCAGCAGCAGCAGCCTCTTGGGCAACCGACATTTGAGCAGTCTCAGGCTGTTCATCAAGTGCAACAAGCACAACCTTCTGTTGAGCTTCCAGCTACAGATGCTCGTGCATCCGTCAATCTAACCAGCAGCACTGGTCCTGCTCCTTCTGCTGCGCCATTGTCTTCCTCTCCCTCTCCACTGAAAAATGCCCCTGCTCAGAACGTTCCTCCGGGACTCCGACACATGGGGTTGTTCAGTGGCCCTCCTCAATCTGGGTATCACAATCCAGAGCCACTAGGTGGCCAACCAGTTGCACAATTTAGCCAGCACAGTCAGCAGCCTAGTCAGCAATACTACCACCAGATGCATAATCTTGGAGGGCAGTCAATGCATGCGTTTGCCTCTGCCGGACGTTTGACACATGTGATTGCTGGTGAGGGTTCTGCTAGCATGGATACCTGATGTTGGCTATTGATGTACTGCCCTGTTGTTTGTAGTTGGTAGTAGGAAGGTTGGATCCCTCATTTGGGATCTAGAAACTCCGTTTCCAGTCATGTGTGTATCGTATCTCGAGTCAGCATGAGGTACATGGTCTCTTCCAGTCATGGAACTTTGCATACTTGTTCATTACTGAAACACCACCACTAGCCAAGTTCCAACCAATCCAACCAACACAGAAGTTCCCAACGCTGCTGTTCAGATTTCCAGGCTGGAGTATGCTCTGTGCACAAAATTCCCTGTATCACGAATTCCCCAAGTCCGATCCCATTTTCCAGGCACTCAGCCGTACTGCACGCAGGGTCAGCCCACAAATATCTATCAACGGAGGATGTCGCATGTCTGACAAAGCAGTATCGTCATATGCTACTCATGTGTTTCTTCCTCGTCGATGGCATGGTGTCCCCTTTATGGCCGCTTGTCGAGCAATCTCGAGCATAGCCCGTTCTTAGATTGGATACCAGTTCCTTGTCGCCGTATTCTGCCTGTCTTTTATTATTGTCATGGTGGGCTCATTGTGGCCATAGACCGTCGCGGTAGACACAGCAATCCCTGAAGTTGTAACGTGTGCGAGCTCCTAGTCCTGAATGTCCTGATGCGGCTAAATGCTTGAAGTCTCTGAACTTGACATACTTGTAGAGTGCCTGTCATTCCGAAGGCGAAGCAGCAGCAGCAGCACCGTTCTCTGTTCAGCATCAAGCTCGCCCCTTACATTGAGACGCGGTCGCCATGGAATTCGTGGCCCGAGCGACGAAATCAGGTGCTCGCGACGCCCTGCTGTCCCTTTCCCGTCCGGTCCCGTCGTTTCCTGCAATGAAACCATGCACGCTTTTCCTTTCCTTTTTGCCAAAGTTCTCAGTAGCTACAATTCCTTTCCTCAGAGTCCTCAGGAGTTACAATCCGTTCCCTCAAAGTCATTTATTGCTTTCCATAAAGTTATTCATGCTTTCCCTAAAGTCCTTCTGAAGCCATTGTTGTCCCCCCCAACCCCCCGGTTACCACACCCTATCCCGCAAACTTGTCCGCCCGTGGTGCCCTTACCGCGCGCAGTGTTACGCGCAGCAGCCTCGCGCATGGGCGAAGACCACTCTGCCGCGCAGTCGCCCGCCTCCAATCCGCGCGGGTCCACAGCAGCACCCGCCAGAGCCTCTTCCCCGTACTCCCACTCGCCCGGCCTCGTCGCGCCTGCCTTCTCCCGTACGTTTACTTTGCAATGGGCTCAAGGTTGGATGGAGCGCAATTGGCTTCCGTAATGGGGTGCAAGAGATTGTCTTTCTTCGTCTTATTTTTTGCCATGTTTTCATTTCCTTACTGGAAAGTGCTATGTCTTTTCTCCCTCTGTTACGAGATGGCTTGTCAGTGCCTTAGTCTCATCTCTTGTGTGTCCTGCCCCGCTTGCATGCATGCATGTGGTGTTGTGCATGTGGTGGGGCGGCAGAGGAGCACCTGCCATGGATCATGAAGTCAGCGCATGAGAAGCCATACGAGGAGGAGCTCAAGAGGCGCATACTCGCCCTCTCACAGGTGTGTACCGCTCTCTGTCGCCTCTGCATGCGTATTGTCTCTCTACCCCCCCGTGCTCCTCCTCTCAACCGCTCTCCCCTTCGCCCTATTCACCCCTCTCGGAACACACTCTGGAGATTCCGGCAGTTGCCATAGCACTTCCGCATTCTGGATACAATCGCTGGTTTCAATGGGCTCTGTACTCTACTCCACTACTCCACTCATGTAACCCCGTGCAGAGGCCAGAGGAGTTCCTATACGGCGAGTTGGACCCATCACTGCTCATTGACATGCGCCAAGCCACCCTCATGGCTGCGTCTGTGCTGCAGGTCCGTCCGTCCTTCTCTCTACTACATTCCCTCCTCCCGGTTGCTCTCCCTCTGTCCCCGCTCTCTGCCTCTCCTTGTGCGTCCTTCCGTGCTGCTGTCGTGACAACTACCCCCTCCGCCACCCCCTTTCCCTTCCCCCAACCCCTCCCCTCCCCTTCCGTCATCCTCATTTTCAAGCTTCCAACCCTCCCCCCCAACACCTCCCGTTCCCCTCCGTCCCTCCTCCTTGCACCCTTCATCACTCCTTCCCATCCGCTGTACGGCAGGTGGACGAGGAGCTAAGGCAGCTGCGGTTGCGGTTTGTGCCGCGGGTGATGAAGGAGCAGGAGTTCTGGCGGCGCTACTTCGTGGCTGTCAAGGCCGTCAAGCACCAGGTGCTCACGCAGCCCCTGCTGCACCCGCACCCGGAGCAGCCGCAGCAGGCCGTGTCGGAGAGCCAGCAGCAGCAGCAGCAGCAGCAGCAGCAGAGGGGGATCAATGCGAGTGCCCCATCGACCAAGTCACTCATTTCATCGTTCTCTACCATGACCAATGCTGGTGGTGGTGCTGCTGCTGCTGCTGCTGCTGCTACTACCGGCATGACCCCAGACATGAGTCGAGAATTATTAACCCCAGCAGACATACGTGGTACCAGTGGCAGAACTAGTAGTGTTACTGGTGGTGGTGGTGACGGTGGTGGTACAAGCAGTGGTGGTGGCAGTGGAGGTAAGGAACACCTGATTTCTTCCACTGCCTCGCTGAAATCTGGTGGCAGCTTGGGCACACACCAATCAGCACAGATCGCCCGGGACAATGCTGCTGCTGGCGCCACAGCAGTAGCGGGAGGCGGAGGAGCAGGAGGAGGAGAAGGCGGTGGGGGGGAGTCTGGGTTGCCGCGCACTGGGAGTGGGCGGCGTTCAATGTCGTTTAGTGGGAATCAGCCATGGGCATCCCCTCCAGCCGGGAGGCCTTTGTCGCCGGGCAAGCAACGACCGCCTGTGGGCAGGGGAAGGAGCGACAAGGAGCGGGCCATGCGACGCTCGGTGGGTGGGGCGTGGGGAGGGGATGTGGGGAGGAGGGGATGTGGGGAGGGGAGGGAGGGCTTAGCTTGCTTCTGGGGGGTAGGGTTTGCGACTTTGAGTTGATTCAGATGTCACCTGTGGGCAGGGGAAGGAGCGACAAGGAGCGGACATGCGATGCTCGGTGGGTGGGTGGAGGGGAGGGGAGGGAGGGCATAGCTGCTAGGGGGTAATAGTTGTGGCGTGGTGCTGGTGGGAGTATATATGTAACGGGCCTAGGAGCTGGTGTAGCAGTGTTGAGGTGATAGCCAGGTTGGAGAGAAAAGACTTTTGAGGCGCCTTAAAAGTGGGGCTGGTGGGAGTATTTATTCAACGGACCTAGGAGCTGGACTGGAGTAGCAGTGTTGAGGTGATAGTTGGATTGGAGCGAAAAGAGCAGCATGTGCTGTTGGTGGTATAGTAGACTGCTGCAATGGGAAAGAAGAAAGTGCTGGGATAAGGTTAGAGGGAGAATGGGAAGGGTTTGTGAGGAATCAGGACAGGTATAGCTGCGTATTGCATGTGTGGGCATGTGCGGCGCACGCGCGCACGTGCATATAAGTGCATGTGTGTACGCGTGCATTAGTTCATGTGCGTGTACATGTATGTGTGCATGTGCGTGCGTGCGCGCGCGCGTGTGTGTACATGTATGTGTGCATGTGTGTGTGTGTGTGTGTGTGTGTGTGTGTGTGTGTGTGTGTGTGTGTGTCTGTGTCTGTGTGCGTATGTTGGAGCATGTATCTGTTCTACCTGTTCGCGCATATTTTGCCACACCTTCTCGAAACACATGCGCTTGCATGCACCGCTCATGCCTCCGTGCGCCCCATGTCCTCCCCAAAATTCCCCATGCCCACCACCATCCCCCCCAACAGCTAGCGCGGGAGGAGTCAATGGACAATGGGGACGTGGAGAACGCTTTCCTGCCCATCTCCTTTTCAGTCGACCTAAAAAGCTACCCATACCTCCTCACAATCCCCCATGCGGCCCATACCTCCTCACTATCCCCCATGCGGCCCATACCTCCTCACTATCCCCCATGCGCCCCATACCTCCCCACAATCCCCCATGCCCGCCATGCCCCCAACAGCTAGCACGGGAGGAGTCAATGGATGATGGGGACGTGGAGGACGCTTCCCAGCCCATCTCCTTTTTGAGTCGACTGAAAAAGTTTCCCATACCTCCTCACAATCCCCTATGCGCCCCATGCCTCCTCACAACCCCCCCCCTCATGCCCGCCATGCCCTTGACAGCTAGCGCGGGAGGAGTCCGTGGACGATGGGGACGTGGAGGACGCTTTCCTGCCCATCTCCGTGCCCTCCTCTGTCACCATTCGGCGCCTCGCCCAGGCTCTCAAGTATGCTCTGCTCTGCTGCTCTCTGTCGCTTTGCACTCCGCACACTTTGCAGCACTGCAGTCTACGCTGCACTCTCTACTATACTGCACTGCACTGCACTGCACTACACTGTACCGCACCGTAGTACTGCACTGTGCATAGTTAATGTCCATTCCACCGAGAGAGCAGGAATTATGGGTCGCGACCTGTAGCTCATGCACCTCACTCACTCTTTGTCCATGAACTGTTAAGATCAGCCCAGTAAGGTCAAGTAACCTGTTTGTGCTTGAACTCCCCATCGGTTACACTCCCCCCCTCCACCCCCTCCTCCTGCCTTTCCTTCTGGCAGCGCATGGGTGCAACGGTTTAGGACATGGCATGTGAGGGCAGCAGTGAAGACTCGCCCGAGGCACGCAGCAATTCTGAGGCGCCTCAAACCCACCCCATCCGCCGCCCCCCCCCCCCACTTCCTCCCTCCCTCGACAGCATGGCGCGTGCGTTTGCAACAGTGGAGGACATGGCATGTGAGGGCAGCAGTGACGACTCGCCAGAACCACGCAGCAACAGCAGCAGCAGCGGCGGTGGCGGGGCACGAGGGACGCCAGGCAGAGGGGCCCTGGGGGGAGGGGGAGCCGGCATGGGTGGCGCCGGCAGTGGCATGGGCGGAGGGGGCAGAGGGGGAGGAGACGACGAATACGGTGCTAATGGTGGTGGTGGTGGTGCTGGTGGTGGTGGTGGAGCAGGGCCGAGTGGCAGTGACCGGTGGTCATCTCTTGTATTACAGACCGTGGAAGCAGGATTCGCCGCAGCGCTCAGTCTCGCTCCTAAAGGCTCCGGCACAGGAGCACACAGTGGGACGGCTGGGAGTGAAGGCTCAGGGGGAGGGAGAGGGGGAGGTGGTGGTGCAGGATCTGGTGGTGGTGGGACTCCCAGCCTTGCCCGCACGTTTAGCTTTACTGGAGGAGGAGGAGGGGGAGGAGGAGGAGGAGGAGGGGGGAGTGGTGGGGGGGGTGGCAGGTGCAGGCACAGCCGCACCCGCACACTGGCGTTTAACCCTGGGGAGTACAGTGCACTGCTCTGGTCGCTCTTTGACCTTGGTGCGTGCTGCTCTTGCCCTCTGTGCTCCTGTGACCTGTCCTCTGTGTCGGTCGGTCTTGGTCCAGTCCAGTCCACCCAATTGGGAACAGCCGTATTAGTGCCTATACGCTCTTTGGCTGAATGGCATGATTTGCATGGCTCTTGTCTATGTGCCGTCCTGCCTGCCCTGTTGTTTGCCACCCTCTCCCGATCCCAATTCACCCTTCTCCCTATTCTGGTCTTCGCCCCATACCACTCCCCTCATCGACATCCCATCCTCCCAATTCCATCCTCCCCACCCGCTCCCCATCCAATCACCACCCGATCCGATCCCCATCACATCCCTTCACCTCAACCCTCACGCAAAACCAGAGGACGAGTCATGGGAGAATTCAGAGAGTCTGGAGCCCCTGTCGGTCGGCCAAACCACCAACGCCAGCATGAGCAGCAGCAGCAGCCTCACAGGCCACAAGCCGGCAGGCGCAACGGGGCGATCTGAGCCGTCCATTGTGCACGAGATCCACGGCGCGCCGCCGAGTGGGTTTGTGGCTCAGCTAGCAGAGACCATGGCGGGGATCTCCTCGGATGCCAAAATGGCGGGATTCTGGATGCAGATCGTCATGGAGGTGGGTGCGGTGGAGTTGGGTGAGGTGGAGTTGGGTGCGGTGGAGTTGGGTGCGGTGGGTGAAATGGGCACCCAACGTCCTTAGACACCTTGTGAAATGGGTTGCTGGGAAGGAAGGCGAGGGAGAAGGGGGTGGGAGAAGTGGTGCTATTTGTGGACCCCTTCAGGTGCAACGATTGCATTGTCCACGGCCCATACACTCCACTCTCGCCCTCCCCTCCCACCACTCTCCTCACCACTCTCACCACTCTTCTTCCTCCCCGGTCCCTTGTTCCTTGCCTCCTGTCCCCTGTCCCGTCTCCCCTCTCCCCTGTCGACACGCCCGCCCCTCCCCTCTCTCCCACTTGCAGCTGCGGCGGCGGTGGGCAGCGCGGCGGTTCATCCCACGTGTCCCTCAGGACAGCGACCCAGACCTGCACACGTGCCTGCTGCACCAGCACCTGCACCTCCTCAACTGCTGCACTACTCGCCGCCTTTCCCTTCTCCCCTTTCCCCTCTGTCCTGTCCCACTCTCACCACTCGCCTTCCTACCCCTCTCCCCTCTCCCCTGTCCCCTCTCCCAATCCCCTCTCCCCTGTCCCCTCTCCCACTCCCTCTTCCCCTCTCCCCTCTCCCGTGTGCGCTCCCTGCCCCTCTCCCCCCGCAGCTGCGGCGGCGGTGGGCAGCGAGGCGGTTCATCCCACGCGTCCCTCAGGACAGCGACCCGGACCTGCACACGTGCCTGCTGCACCAGCACCTGCACCTCCTCAACTGCTGCACTACTCGCCGCCTGCGCCGCTCGCACCAACTCGCACACGGAAGCCCCTCCGGCGCTGCTCCTGCTGGGAGTGTTTATGGGAAGGCTTCTCAGAGTGGATATGCGGGTGGGAGTGCGTTTGAGAGTGTTGCTGAGGGCTGTGAAGGGAGGGAAGCGAGTGAGGGTCCTGTCGAAAGGGGTGCGAGAGGCGAGGAGGGAGAGAGTGGGTTGAGGGAAGTGGAAGGGGGAGCAGCGGGGTTGTGCATGGTGGGAGGGGTGAGGAGGAGAGGGGTGCTGCGTCGGGTGCCGGGGCTGGACCTTCTAGACACGGGGGAGCCTCTCTGTGCTCCCATCACCCAGGTTAGTACGCATATTCACTTGTACGCTTGTTCATCTGTACGCTTGTTCACTTGTACGCTTGTTCATCTGTACGCTTGTTCACTTGTACGCTTGTGCGCTTGTGCAGTTGTACGTGGCAGAGTGTGCTTGTGTTTCCGTGTAAGATGTTCCCGCTGGTTCGGCTTTGTTCCATGCACATGCTGTGGTTTCATGCGATTGCTTGTGTGCTTGAGCACATGCATGCCGTGATTGTGTTCTGTACATATGATATCGTCGTCAGACCGAGGGAAGGTGTAAATGTGTGTCATTTTTGGGTGCGTGCATGTATGGGTGCATGCATTTTTGCGTGCGGGCATTAGTGTTTACCCGGATTTGTACATATGTGCACGTATGCGGCTAACCTGCATTTGTGCATGAGTGTTTACCTGCATGTGTGCATGGATGTGTGGCATGTGTGAACGAGCAGGAGGGGCCATTGCTGACAGAAGTCACCCTGAGAGAGCAAGAGGAGCTCATTATGAGGACCGGCAGGTGACCCTTCACTTCAACCCACTCCCCCTCCTCCTCCACAGTACTTTTGCCTCTCCCCCGCCCTCCTGCCTTCCTCCGGCACATCCCCTTCTTCTTTTTCACTCCCTCCTTGTCTCCCTCCCTCCCTCCGTACCTCCCTTGTCCTCGCTCCCTGTATGTACATATCCATACAAGCTCATGGTCCCCCATCGCCTTGCTACCGCTCATGCACCATGCATCCCTGCACCCACCGCCCCTCCTCCCCCCAGTGTGGGCACGGGCTGTCATCAGCTCTTCTCAGACATGCAGGCTTTCAAGGTGCGTGCTATGGGCCTTGAATTGATATTCTACTAGCTCCTAACATCCAGAGGCCGCTTTTGGTTGTGAAAAAATACCGGAGGGAGACAAACTACTGCTTCGGACCAAAGCAAAAGTTATCTTGGAGGTCACGGATTAGTAAAAAAACAAAAGGTGCCTAAACAGAAAACTTTGAGCCGCCATCCCTGTCCGGTTCTTGGCAGTCCCAAGGCAGCGGTTGCTTGCATGCGGTGGCTTTTCTGGGTCCTCCATCCATGGGCTCTCTTAGTCAGACAGCCCTGCCTTGGAAGCCAAAGGGTCTTTTTTTCTCTTCCTCTATTTTCCCCGCACTCCTTCCCTGCAGGCAGCAAACCCTGGGTGCATCTTGGAGGATTTTGTGCGATGGTACTCCCCGCCCGACTGGAGCATGCTGCCACCCACGCCGCCCGACAGGGAGGCCTGCGGTGTGGGCGGCGGGAGTGCAAGTGAAGGGGAGACGCGAGGAGGGGGAGGGGAGGAGAGAGATAAGGGCGATGGAGGGAAGGGAGGAGCAGGAGCAGCAGCAGGGAGTAGAGTGGCGGAGGAGAGGCGGAAGCATGGGTATCTGAGCGTGAGGATGACAACGCAAGGTGCATGCAATGGGTGATGTGATTGATGTGATACGATGAGATGGGATGGGATGGGATGCGATGTGATGAGATGAGATGAAATATGATGGGTTGAGATTCGTTGTGATGTGATGTGATGGGTTGGGATGCTTTCCTCTATGTGGATGTGATGTGTGATACGCATGTCGCATCTGCTTGGGTTATACATGCATGCGTGGCACCTCTCACCACCGAGTCCATCATGTCTCCATGCTCATGCTCCTTGCTGCATGCTCGTTGCTTCATCCTCCGCGTTGTTTATTCAACATGCTGCATGATTTTTTTTTTGCTCCCCCTGATATGAGACACCTCAAGACCCTATTCCGGCATGCTTCTTTCAGCATAAACGAATTTGCTGTCCCTGCTTGTAGCTGTGCTCTCTGGTTGCTGGTAGCGTCAGTAACACCTCAAATCCTCCATACATTACTGACCAACTGTTGTTATGCCATCAGTCCAACTCGTCACTATATACCTTCTTCCGGCCGCGGTTCCTACCCCACAAATCCTTTTTACAGTCTTCTCCATAATCCTCTCGCTTCTCACACCCGGCATTCCATCCTTGCTCTCCTTGTCAACCCCTTTCCTCGGCCCCTCTCCCCCTTCGCTCCTCCATGCTGCCAGGCAATCTGTGGCAGGAGCTATGGAACGCGGCGCGGCCCATCCCTGCTATTCTGCAGCCACCACTCTTTGACGAGGAGCTCGCAGGGTACTCCTTCTGCCCTGCATGCATGCCTGCCTGCATGCATGCGTGCATGCATGCACGTTGCCTGCTCCCACCCATGCATTACTGCCTCCTGCACCCATGCACTGCTGCCTCCTGCACACATGCAAATTGTGCTTTTCACATGCCATTTCTTTGAACAAGATTGTCTGTGCGTCAGCCAGTATTCCATTCACAAAGCTCCACTCTTTGCTTCTGCCTGTGTGACTGTATCCCCCTTGTGCCTGTGTGACTGTATCCCCCTTGTGCCTGTGTGACTGTATCCCCCTTGTGCCTGTGTGACTGTATCCCCTTTGTACCTGTGTGACTGTATCCCCCTTGTGCCTGTGTGACTGTATCCCCTTTGTACCTGTGTGACTGTATCCCCCTTGTGCCTGTGTGACTGTATCCCCTTTGTACCTGTGTGACTGTATCCCCCTTGTGCCTGTGTGACTGTATCCCCTTTGTACCTGTGTGACTGTATCCCCCTTGTGCCTGTGTGACTGTATCCCCTTTGTACCTGTGTGACTGTATCCCCTTTGTGCCTGTGTGACTGTATCCCCTTTGTACCTGTGTGACTGTATCCCCTTTGTACCTGTGTGACTGTATCCCCTTTGTACCTGTGTGACTGTATCCCCTTTGTACCTGTGTGACTGTATCCCCCTTGTACCTGTGTGACTGTATTGCCTTGTGCTGTGCCTGTGTGACTGTATTGCCTTGTGCTGTGCCTGTGTGACTGTATTGCCTTGTGCTGTGCCTGTGTGACTGTATTGCCTTGTGCTGTGCCTGTGTGACTGTATTGCCTTGTGCTGTGCCTGTTATGTATGTGCGTGTTGGGGAGGCAGGGAGAGCACACTGGATGCATTGGAGAGCATTGCCCCCTCGGACCTCTTTGAACAGCTTTTCATTGCTGCGGTACGCTCTGCTCATTTTCTTCCAGATGCTGAATGGAAATCATATGAAAATGAGCAAATGAGGCCAACGACACAGTCCACGGAAATCATATGCAGCATAGCAGGAACCACCATGACGAGCATCAGGCTTCTGCTGCAGCTTTTCGGCACCTATTTCGCCCCCTCACCTGCATGCACATTCTGAACTCACCCTCACCTTCCATGGCTTGTGCCATTTCCCCAAACCTTGCCGTCGTCCTGCCTGTCTGTCTGCCTTGCGGCCCGCCTGTCTGTCTACCTACCTGCCTGCATGCCATCAGCTGTCAGCGGGGTTCGGCCTGGCACAAACGGCCCTAGCTGGGTCGAGACGCGAGGCGGTGTGTTTTAACGTGCAAGAGTGTGCGTCGTACGTGGCTGCCACATGCACGCGAGGCATGAGCTCTGCTAAGATCGAGCGCCTCTGCCAGTGTGTGTGTGTGTGTGTGTGTGTGTGTGTGTGTGTGTGAGTGTGTGTGTGTGTGTGTGTGAGTGTGTGTGTGTGTGTGTGCGCGCGCGCGCGTGTGTGTGTTTTGTGTGTGTGAGTGTGGGTGCGTGTGGGAGGAGGGGGTGGGGTAGGGAGACGGGAAAGAGGGAGACGGGGTGAGAGGGTGAAAGCTGTGGAGTCGTCTCTTATGTGCCAGTGATGATTACGTAATGTACTTGCTTAGCTAGTTTGTACGTGCACACACTCCCTGTGTGGAAATATTTTCAATAGAGAAACACACGATGTGGTTCAGTTGACCTCCTGCTGCCTGCATCAGCATTCATGCTATTTCTCACACTTGCGTCCATGTAATTTGTAAATCGGCCTCTCTCCAACTCTGTCATGCGCCATTCCCTCCCGTGCTCTGTGCTGTGCTGCGCTCAATCTGCTCCGTGTGTTCTCCTCATACTAGGTATATGAGCACATGGAGACAGCTATCCTCGCGTACAACGATCCCTCCTCCCCCTCGCCTTCCCCCGGTTCCACCACCTCATCTGACGTCACCACACCAGAAGCCCATCCCCACACGGCGGGAATGTCTGCCAGTGCAGGTGCAAGCAGTGGCGGCGATCCTGATGGGGACAGCTTTACCACGCCTCCCCGCCCCCTGTCCCTGCTCTTCTCCCAGTCTCCTGCTAAGGCTGGGTCCGGGGGAGGCATGTTGAGTGGATGGTTCCCCTCGAGATGTGGCCGCTTTGAAATGGGGCGAGAGGATGATGGTGCTGACTGAGAGTATGTGGTGTGCTGGAATAAGGAAGTGTTGATTAGTTGTGGAATTCCATTCGTTGTATGGAAGTGTATGTATCCAGGGACTTAACGGATTCCAAATGGCCTTGCTTGACCTTCTGTTCCATCTCCAAATGGGATTTGTTCAATGGGGCTGAAGACAAATCTGATAGAGGTTGCTGGGTGGGTGCAACTATTATGTGCAAGTGATGACCGTGGTAAGTTAGGGCGCGTGTCTTTTGCTGTAGAGGTTCGAAAATTTGGTTGAACTTCTGCTGGTAACCTTATTCGCGAATCTCGCTAAATGTTTCGCTTGTGCATCGTGTGTCCTAGTACAACATTGTAGATGACGAATGGGTTGAACTTTCGGTTGAAACTAGGTGTGCACAAAATTTCACTCGTGTGTCCTCTTGACAATGCACTAGGTAGTTGCGAATCTAGGCGACGGTCGTAGCACATTTCGTGCGCACGAACGACTTCGGAAAAAGGGTTACGGAAAAACCAAAAACGCGTCAAACACAGGGTAACCTACGTAGGTTAACCGCGACTCGGGAAAGTTCAACTTCGATTGTTGAACTTTGGGTGTCTTTTGGTTCTTGTGGGTTGAGGAGCAGCGACTCGGGCTACAGCAACCAATATTGTTGAGCCTAGGTCGACCTAGGTTCAACTGCGTAAGTTCAACTCAAAACTCGAGTTTTGCATGGATTTTACAAAAGACACGCGCCCTTACCTTGTGTTCCATCTCCAGCGATATGCACTAACGGAGATGGTACGCGTTCGGGATTCCCGTTTTGGTTCCTACAGTGGTTGAAAGTGGTGACAACTGGAAGCTTGTTCTCGACCGTGCTGTAACGTAGCTCACCGTGCTAGACAAACCCAAAAGCGATCAATGTGACCCGCCCTATTCGTAACTGGGGTGGGGAGATCCAGCTTGTACAATCAGCATTTGCAGCGGCCCCCATGCGGCGCGAACCTGAGAGCCCTCTTTCTCAGGTCAGGTGCCTCAACTCAGGCTCAGGTCAGTTCGGAAATGGAACAGGAGGGGACTAGCGTGTCTTGGTATTTCACCAAGGGGATTCCCCCACAAGTGGGTCTTGGGGCATAGGGAGCTGCGATTTCCTCATGAGCTCACCCGAAGGCTAGGAAAAAAAAAAAAATCTTCTGGATTCCATCAGGTTCGGGTTCAAGTGTGGTGCGTCCTGCAGACTGAACTCCGAAATGAACAGTTTGAAGGTGCTTACATAAGCGTTATTAAATCGTGAAGAAGCATTCGTGGCTATCAGAACATTACGCAGGTGTCCATTCAACACAAGCAAGCACATCAACGCTGCCTAGCGTTTGTGCTATGAAGGGAGCAGAAGACCATCCTTTGGTCTCCCGTAAAATGCGGAAATTCCATTTTGCCATGGGCAGTCCTGGCACCTAATTCCGGTCAAAAACGAATCCCCACTTCCCGACCGCCGTGGTGCGTCACCCAGCCTTGGGAAATGACGGGCCCATCAGCAACCAGCCCCGAGAATCTCGTTTCCGCCACATGCCCACATTGTCAGCCTCAGGAACGCCCACCACCACCCACTACCCCCTCAATGCTCCCCCCCGCCAAGCCAAGCCGCAACACCGGACGATGGGGAAAAGCTCCGCCAAAATGGTTGGGTTCCCCGAATTCCCGCGCTATGTGCACCATGCCCGCGCAATCACCAAGAAGTGCTATTCTCATCATTCTCGTAGCTGATGATTTATTGTCGCGGGTTGGTGCAGATTAGCGCATTTGTCGCTGGAGCAAAACCAGCCCCATTACCGCCTCCTTCTTTGCAGCAGCACCGCCTCACTATCACCTTACAGGCATCGCTGCAGATTTTTACAGAGTCAGGAAAGTTCCGCTTCCCTGTCATCGCTGGCTGCCGCATTTCCGCGAATTCCTACAGAATTTAGACCGAGCGGTACACCACACGCCTGAACTTATATGCTGCCATTGATGCGTGAAAAGCCCGTGATTTCTCCAAAGGATCTCATCGCGCGCCTATGACAAGAAGATTGGGTGAAGCTCACTCCGCTGACGTGGAGTGCCGCCGTGTTGCACGCCGCTGACCGCGGCGAGCCACTGCGTGCTGCCACCGCCACCGAGACTTGACCGTTGATAGCTCCGCACGAGAGGCCCCTGATAGCACACAGGGCAACGGTTATCTGTTACTATTTATACCGCCAATGGCGTGCCATACATCCTCATGCTTAGCAACATCTCAGACATAAGAATCCGCCTACACTAACCCACCAACAGCAAGAACCCCCGTTTTCCATAGTCTAGCTAAGATCCGCATTTACTATCACTTAACAAAGATCCGCACAGACAATGGACGTGTTCGAGATCGAGTCTGAGGCCTCTAAGGCGCGCGACGCAGCCGCCGCCGCGTCCGCTGCATCGGCGGAAGCCGCCGCGGCGGTGGAGCGCGTGGAGGTGGTGGAGGCGGGCGACGCGACGCCGGCTGCCGGACTGCACGACCACTTCAAGCCGCTGAAGCAACTGCCGGCGCAGCAGCGCCAACAGGAGCTGCGCAAGGACATCCACTTCGTGAGTGCGGGGCAAGGGGGCTGGGGGAATGTGGGAGGGGGGGGAATTGGATGAAGTGGGGCCGGGCGCGGAAATGTTGCGGGATTATGTCGAGATTCAAGGTGAGGGGGAGGAATCGGGAAACCGTGAGGAAGAGAGGAAGACACGCGACACGAGAAAGAACGGTTAGGAACTTGAAACGTTCAGAATGAAGTGGGGTGCTGGAAGGCGGAATGTGGGAGCGTTATAATTGGCGAGCTCAAGGCGTCGTCGTCGTGCTGGTAACCCGCTCATAACCCGCCGGTATCCGTCGCCGTTGATTCCTTGAAGTCTCGCGGTGCATCGTTATAACAGCTCGTTAATTACTATGCGGAGCCCGGATGGATCTGGCTTCGGATAGCGCCTTTTCAGGCGCCTCAAAAGTTGGTGCGCCGTTTTATCAGTCGGTTGATGCCGATGCGAAGCCTCGCGTCCGGATGGATCTGGCTTACTTGAATCTGTTTTGCCGCGCAATGCCTCCGCCCATTGCTGTATTGTAACAAAAGAAGCCAGCGGGCAGGCAGGGATCGGGAGGTGGCGGAGAAACGAGCAGTTGTGAGCTCAGATTGTAGCGCACGACGGGAGGTCGCGGAAGGCCGTGAGTAGCGGGAGCACGCGGGAAGGGGGAGGGTATCGCGCGAAGGGGGAACTGCTTGGAATAGTTTTAAGATAGCTGAGCGAAGGGAACATGTGGGCGGAGAGCGGGAGTGGCGGAGTGATTGTGGAAAGACGCCATTGAGTCAATCATCCCGTGAATGCCTGCGTGCGAGCGTGCGTTTGTCGGCGTTTGGGTGTGCGCATGCGGATGGGGGCGTATGCTTGATTTCTTGCGCGCAACCCTCTCACACCCTTCCCGACGCGTGCGCGTGTGTTTTTACGTGTGTGCGCGCGTGTGCGTGCGTGCGCGCGTGTGGCGAACAGGTGGAGCACACATGGCCGGTGCATCAACTCTGCCTGCACTTCCGCACCAACGCCACCAAGGTACGCTCCCTCTCGCCCATGCCATGCCATGCCATGCAGCCCATATGAAAAGCTTGCATCAACAGGGAAAGCGCGAAATGTAGCACGCAAAAGGGACCAGCCGTCCCTCCCATTCTTCACCACGTTACACATTTATGAATCAACAGTCATCCGAACAATTCCCTTGCACGTCCCTTGCACTTCCGTTGCGCGTTCCTTGCGCTCCCTTGCGCTCCCGTTGCGCGTCCCTTGGCTGTCGGTCGCAGCCGCCCGCCTTGAGCGCATCGACATCCACTCATCCCACCGATTCTCAGCTTTCACCAAGCACCCCCGCTTCCTTGCTGCCACACAATCCCCAACTCTCACCTCCCTCTTTCCCCCCCCCCCTCCCCCTCCCCACACGTCCCCCCGCGGCGCGCCCCACCGCGCCTCCGCGCCACCCCTTCCCCCGCGCCGCAGGGCTTAACGGACACGCAGGTGCAGCGGAACCGCACGCGGTACGGCGAGAACAAGCTGACGCCGGGGTACGTGACGCCGTGGTGGCTCAAGTACCTTCACCAGTACACCAACTTCTTCTCGCTGCTGCTCATCGCCGCCGCCGCGCTCTGCTTCATCGCCTACGTCATCGACGAGAATGACGTCAAGGAAAACGTACGTACGCGCGCGCGCTCGCGCGTTTTCGCGTGCGCGCGCGCGCGCTCTCATTCTCTCCTCCCCGCCCGCCCGCCCGCCCGCACCCCTCCCACCCTTCCCTTCCCCCTTTCCACACCCTCCCAAATCGTCCCACGTTGCCTCTTCGTTCTGCTGCTGCTGCTGCTGCTGCTCCTCCTCCTCCCGTTTGTCCATCAGCTCGTCGTTTCCCCCTCACCTACTCGTCGTCTCCGTTCTTTTCTCCGTTCTCTCGTTCTCCCCTCCTCCGCACCCCTCCCCACCGCTTTCCCCTCTCCTTCCCCTTCCCGGTCCCCCTCCCCTTCCCCCCGTCCCCCTCCCCCTCCGCGTCCCCCTTGCCGTTCCCGTTCCCCTTCCTCCCGTCCACGACAGCTATACCTGGGGATAGTGCTGCTGGTGGTGGTGGTGGTAACAGCGACGTTCACGTTCATGCAGGAGCACAAGAGCGCGCACATCATGGAGGGCTTCCGCGCGCTCATCCCCGCCAACTGCCACGTCATCCGCAACGGCGAGTCCATGATGATCGACGCGACGGCGCTCGTGCCCGGGGATCTCGTGGAGCTGAACGACGGGGATAAGGTCCCCGCGGATATCCGCATCATCTCCGCCAGCGACCTCACTGTGCGGCTGAAGGGGGGAAGAGAGGGGGAGGGGCGGGGGGAAAGGGGAGTGATTGAAGGGGAGGGGAGGGAAAAGGGAAGAGGGGAGGGATGGGGGAGGGAGGGGGATGTGGGGCCGAGTTAGGGAGGAAGTGTTGCGGCAAGGAGGGGTGGGGGTTGATGGCCGCCATGGGAAGCATGATGGTAAATTGCTCGCCCGCACTCGTGCTTTGCACTCAAGCTAAAGCCACGAGCATACCATTGCGGGGAATAATCTGGTTCGGCGCTCCTCTCAGTAATTCTCACCCTCACCCACCTCGGAAAGTAAGCCTAGAACATGGTTCTTCCCTGCGTACCCCCTCCCACCATCTTAACACCCTTTCCCCACCCTCGCTCCCACCCTCTAACCTCACCTCTCCCCCGCGGTCCCCCACGCATCCCCCCTCGCGCCCCTCTTTCCCGTTCCTTCCCTGCGCAGGTGGGCAACAGTGCGCTGACGGGAGAGATCGAGGCGGTGGAGCGGGGGCTTCCTTTAGAGACGTCTCAAATGCTTCTTTCTCTCCCCCCTCCACGCTCCCTCCTCTTCCCTCCGTCCATCTCTCCCCCTCCTTCCTCCCCCCCACTCCTTTCCATCCAGGTGGACAACAGTGCGCTGACGGGCGAGAGCGAGGCGGTGGAGCGGGGTCCGCGGCTGGAGAAGGACGAGACGGGCGAGCAGATCTGGCAGCCGCTGGAGGCCGCCAACATTGCCTTCTACGGCACCATCGTGTGCAGCGGCACTGCCAGGGGGATCGTGATCGGCACCGGGGATAACACCGCCATGGGACAGATCGCAGGTGCGTGGCACGGGAAACGATGGGGGACACGATGGGGAAAAGGGGGAGGGGAGGTAAAGGGGTAGCGGGATGGGGAGGGGAAGGGGGAGGGTGAATGGAGAGGGAGGGGGGAAAGTGAGGGGGAGGGGAGGGGGAGGGATGCGTGGTTGGGTTGTGGAGGGAATGGAGACGAGTGGGGACGGCCGAGAAGCACTATCATGTGTAGCGGTAGGTAGTGATTGGGGCGTGGTCATCGGCATGGGCGACAACATTGCCATGAGGCAGATTGCAGGTGCGGTGCTGGGAAGGGGGGGATGCGGAGGGGGGTTGGGGAGGGGAGGGGGAGCGGGGAGGGGGAGCGGAGAAGCAAGGGTGGGATATAGAGGGTTTTGGAGAGAATCAAGAGTGGGGCCGCAGATGGGGTTAGTTGGAGACGAGGGGGGTACGTGGGAAGGAAGAGAGGAGGACGCTGCAGAGGGAGGAGGGGGAGGTGGGATGGGAAGGGAGGAAGTGGAGTAAGGGAGGTGAAGTCTGGGCAGACGACTCAACAATCGCCATTCGTGATTTCCTCCCCGCTCCCACCCCACTCCCTCCCTCCCCTTCCTTCTCCGGCCCTCTCCCCCTGGCCGCCTTCCCCTGGCCGCCTTCCCCTGGCCGCCTTCACCCCTCGTCCTTCCCCCCCCCCAGGTCTCGCTGTCCTGACGGAGAACAACGAGACGCTGCTCTCCATCGAGCTCGCACAATTTGTGAAGATGATCGGGCTGCTGGCAGTGGTCATGGGGCTCATCTTCTTCGCCATCGGCCTCTCCCTCGGCGACCCCTTCATTCAGACCGTTGTCTTTGGCATCGGCGTCATCGTTGCCAACGTGCCCGAGGGGCTGCTTGCTATCCTCATGGGGCGCCTCTCTCCTTCTCTGAGTCGACTAAATACAATCGCCCTTCTCCCCCCTCCGCCTCCACCCCACTCCCCACCGCCCGCCTCCCTCCTCCCCCCAGGTCTGGCTGTCCTGACAGAAAACAACGAAACCCCTCTTTCCATCGAGCTCGCACAATTTGTGAAGATGATCGGGCTGCTGGCAGTGGTCATGGGGCTCATCTTCTTCGCCATCGGCCTCTCCCTCGGCGACCCCTTCATTCAGACCGTTGTCTTTGGCATCGGCGTCATCGTTGCCAACGTGCCCGAGGGGCTTCTTGCTATCCTCATGGGGCGCCTCTCTCCTTCTCTGAGTCGACTAAATACAATCGCCCTTCTCCCCCCTCCGCCTCCACCCCACTCCCCACCGCCCGCCTCCCTCCTCCCCCCCAGGTCTGGCTGTCCTGACAGAAAACAACGAAACCCCTCTTTCCATCGAGCTCGCACAATTTGTGAAGATGATCGGGCTGCTGGCAGTGGTCATGGGGCTCATCTTCTTCGCCATCGGCCTCTCCCTCGGCGACCCCTTCATTCAGACCGTTGTCTTTGGCATCGGCGTCATCGTTGCTAATGTGCCCGAGGGGCTGCTGGCGGCTGTGACGGTGTCGCTGGCGCTCGCGGCGAAACGTATGCACCGGAGGAACGTGCTGGTGAAGAACCTGCAGAGCGTGGAAACGCTCGGGTCGTGTACGACGATTGCTTCGGATAAGACGGGCACGCTCACGCAGAACCGCATGACTGTTCGTACGTGCCTGCAGGGGGGGGAGGATGGGGGAGAGGGTTGGGGAGGGGGAGAAGGAGGGGGGAATTGGAGGAATTGGGATGGGGATTACCTGTGGTGCGGGTGTTTGGAGTCTCCGGTGGTGCACAACCGCGTCATCCCCCTACCTCCTCCTTCCAGCTCCCCCCTCACCGTTCCTGTTCCCCCTGTGCTCCCCTCTTCTTCCCTCCCCCACCGCCGCCCCCCCCCCCCCCCCCCCCCGCCCGCCTCTCCCCTCTTCCCTCTTCTTCCCAACCAGAGCACTGCTGGTACGACCTGCGGGTGTTTGAGTGCCCAGCGGTGCACAACCGGGTGGAGTGGGAGGCGTTCATGAAGAGCCCTGCGGCATCGCTCGCGTACGAGCCACAGTCCATCACCTTCCAGAAGCTGCAGCTCATCTGCACGCTCTGCAACAACGCCAACTTCCTCTCCACACGTATTTCCCCTCCCACCCTGTCACCCCTGCCCCTCTCCCCGCCCCTCTCCCCGCCCCTGCCCTACCACCCATCCACCCATTCACCCACCTGCTCGCCCATCCGCCCGCCCACCCGCCCGCCCAGCTTGTTCCCGCCCGTGCTTCCCCTTTTCACTTTCCTCTCTGTCACCATCGTAGCCTCACTCCTTGCCGCTCTCCCTTCTCCTTCCCCTTTCACCTCCCTTGCACTCGCTGCTCATTTGATCTGCACGTGTTGCACCCCATGTGTGCACCTTCTCCTCTCTTCTCGTCTTTCCTTCCCCTGCCTTACCCGTACCCGCCCCTCCCTCCCCCTCTTCGACACCCTTGAAACGTCTCAGAACGCCCACAGCTCCACCCTGTCTCCTGCTCCCAACCAGCTACCACAGAGGGCGAGGACATGGCAATAGAAATGCAAGCGGCGACAGAGCGCCCGGACTTTGACCTGCTGAGCGCGCCGTGCAGCGGCGATGCATAAATGCCATGCAGGGCCTGCTAAAGTTTGTGGAGCCGCTGCCGTCCACTTTCCTTCTCCTCCCCCTTCTCCTCCCTCGCACTCCCTTCTCATCTGCACTCTCTGCAACTACACTCTTCTCATGTTCCCCTTACCCCGCCCGCCCCTTCTCCCCCCACCCGCACCCCCACACCCCATCCGCGCCTGCCCCCTCCCCCCACGCTCCCCCGTCTGCCTGCAGAGGGCGAGGACATGGCGATAGAGATGAGGAGGCCGGACTTTGACCTGCTGAGCGCACCGTGCAGCGGGGATGCGTCGGAGCAGGGCCTGCTCAAGTTCGTGGAGCCTCTGCGGTCCGCGCGCGAGGTGCGCGACCTCTACGCCAAGCTGTTCGAGATCAAGTTCTCCTCCGCCAACAAGTGGCAGCTCTCCATCCACGTGTATGTATGGTGCCGGGAAAGAATGGAAGGGCGCAGGGGGTTGGGTGGGGGGAAAGGGGGAGCCTTGAAAGGACGACAAGGGTGGGCGGGGGTTAAGGGGAGTGGTGTTGGGAGAGGAAAAGGAGGTGCGCGACCTGTACGCCAAGCTGTTCGAGATCAAGTTCTCCTCCACCAACAAGTGGCAGCTCTCCATCCACGTGTATGTATGGTGCTGGGCGGGGACGGGAGAAGGGGAGATGGGGGGACGGGGAGGGGAGATGGGGGGACGGGGAGGGGAGATGGGGGGACGGGGAGGGGAGATGGGGGGAGGGGAGATGGGGGGGGGGGGGGGGGGGGAGGGGGAGGAGAGGGGGAGACGGGTGAGGGCAGTGGGAAGCGGAGGGGATAGGGAAGGGACGTTTTGGCAGGAAGGGGAGGGTGGTTGAAAGGGGATAGGGAGGCGCGCGACTTCTACGCCAAGGTGTTCGAGATTAAGTTCTCCTCCACCAACAAGTGGCGGCGCTACAGGGAAGAGGAGGGGGAGGAGAGGAAAGAGAAAGGCTGTTGGCTTGCCCGGTGTCCCCTCTGGAATCATCCTCAGATCTTGGCGGAAAGGACTGCACCGCCTGCAACCTCGCACCAAGCAACCAAACATGCTTCTACCAAACTATCCCCTCTCCACATCCCTACTGATGACCCATCCATCTCTTCCCCCCTCCCCCCTTCCTCGCCCCTCCCCACCCCCTCATCACCCTTCACAGGCAATCCGCGCAGGGCCGCCTTCCCCCAGTTCTAGTGATGAAGGGCGCACCGGAGCGCGTGCTGGCGCGGTGTGCGTACATAATGGTGAACGGGCAGGTGTTTGACCTCAACAGCGAGAGCCGCAAGTACTTCCAGGACGCTGTGGAGCAGCTGGGGGGGTACGGCGAGCGCGTGCTCGGCATGGCCTACCGTGACCTCGATGGCTTCGCCAATGACTTCATGGTGTGGGGACGGGCCGCAGAGGGGAGGGGAGGATGGGAGGAAGGGGAGGGGTTTGTTTTTTGGGGAAGGGCATGAGCTTTCAGTCTCCAGCCGGACTGGCCTAACTCAAATACTCGCTCTTTGTTCAACCTGCATGTCAACCCATCACCTCAACCCCCACTCCTTCCACCGCCCCCCTTCCTCCCTCCCTGTCTCCCCCCCCATCCCTCCCCCATACTCCCCTTTTCCATTCTCCACCCATGCCGTCCCCACCGCCGCCCTCGTCCACTCCCCATGTCAACAACAGTTCACGAACAAGCCCGAGCCCAACTTCCCGACGGAAGGGCTGACGTTTGTGGGCATGGTGGGCATGGTGGGCATGCTGGACCCCCCTCGCGAGGGCGTGCTGGAGTGCCGCTCCTTGTTCCACCAGCAGGCTCACTCAGTTTTCACCTCCACCCCCTCCCTCCTTCTCACCCCTGTCCTCCCATCCCCTTCGCCTCTCTTCCCCTACCGTACTCCTTCTCCCCTATCCCAACCCCCTTCCCACCCTAACCGCAGTTCACGAACAAGCCCGAGCCCAACTTCCCGACGGAGGGGCTGACGTTTGTGGGCATGGTGGGCATGCTGGACCCCCCGCGCGAGGGCGTGCCCGAGGCCGTGGCGCAGTGCCGCCGCGCCAAGGTGCGCGTCATCATGGTCACGGGCGACCACCCCATCACCGCCAAGGCCATCGCTCTCAAGGTGCGCGGGGGGAGAATGGGAAGGGAAGTGGTGGGAAATGTAGAGTGGAATTCTAGGGGTCGCCGCTTATGGGTAAAGGGCCAAGGTCCGCGTCATCATGGTCACGGGCGACCACCCCATCACCGCCAAGGCCATCGCTCTCAAGGTGAAGAGGAGGGGCAAATGGGAGTGAAAAGAGGAAGAAAGAGGGGGGGGGGGGGGGGGGGGGGGGGGGGGGGGGGGGCGGGGAGAGGGGAGACAGTAACGCGTGACTCACTGGGGAAGAGAGCCCAAGGTCTGCGTCATCATGGTCACGGGCGACCACCCCATCACCGCCAAGGTCATTGCTCTCAAGGTGCGAGGGGGGGGAGAGGGGAGGGGAAAGGGGATGGGGAGGGGAAGGGGGAGGGGAAGGGGGAGGGGGAGGGGA
This sequence comes from Closterium sp. Yama58-4, assembly GCA_947470075.1. Taxonomy (NCBI): domain Eukaryota; kingdom Viridiplantae; phylum Streptophyta; class Zygnematophyceae; order Desmidiales; family Closteriaceae; genus Closterium; species Closterium sp. Yama58-4. The sequence goes on along the minus strand of CANIUD010000377.1, from coordinate 112,182 downwards.
AGGGGGAGGGGAGGGGGAAGGGGAGGGGAGGGGGAGGGGGAGGGGAAGGGGAGGGGGAAGGGGAGGGGGAAGGGGAAGGTGGAGGGGGAAGGGGAAGGGGAGGGGGAAGGGGGGGGGGGGAAGGGGAGGGGGAGGGGAAGGAGGAGGGGGAAAGAGATGGGGAGGGAGAGAGGGTACACACAAACGTGACATTAAAGGGTCGTCGTTCATGCCTGTGTCTCTGATGGTGTGTGTGATGATATCTATGATGGTGTGCTTGTGCATGCATGCATGCATGGTGCAGGTGGGCATTATGGACCAGGCGAAGGTGGACGATGGCACGGCATGTGTGGTGACGGGTGAGGACATCCGCCAGTGGGGCGACCTCACCCCCCGTGACGAGCAGCTCAAGTGGGACGAGGCGCTCTCGCACGAGCAGGTGCGTAGTCCCTTTGAGACGCCTCAATGTGGACTTTACTTTTGAGAATTCTTAGAAGTAATAAAAAGTAAAGACCTCACTCACCCCCGGGACGAGCAGCTCAAGTGGGACGAGGCACTCTCACACGAGCAGGTGTGTACGCCCTTTGAGACTCCTCAAAAGGCATGCACGCAGGCCAGCAGCAGCTGAGTGAGTCGCTTTGGGGAGTTTCAAATTGCATGCTGGCTTGCATCCCCTCTCGTGCTCACTCTATCCCTCTCATTCTCGCGCTCCTCTTTTTCTCACTATTCACCCGCGTGTTCTCACTCTCATCCACCTCTTCCTCCACTCTTCCCCTTCTTTCTCCACTCTTCCCCTTCTTCCTCCACTCCCCCTTCCCCTTCCCTCCACTCTTTCCCATTGCACCAGCTGGTGTTTGCGCGTGTGTCCCCGGCGCACAAGCTGCTGATAGTGGAGCACTGCCAGCGGCGGGGGGAGATTGTTGCCGTCACGGGGGACGGAGTCAACGACGCACCTGCACTCAAAAAGGGCGACATAGGCATCGCCATGGGCATTGCTGGGTATGCTGTGCTGCTGTGGGCATTGCCGTGGGCACTGCCGTGGGCACTGTGCTGCAGGGTGTGCTGCTGTTACGTGCTTGTTGCGTGCTCTGCTCGTGGTGCAGAGAGCGGACGACATTCTCTCTCGCGCGCTCTCTGCGGCTCTCGTGGTGCTGATGGTTCGCCCTCGTGGTGCTGTGACGTGGACGACAGACTTGTCCTCCCCTCCCTCGCCCCCGCAACCCGCGCACCCAGCAAAGATGAGACAGCGGGCATGGCCCTTATGGACGACCATTCCAACTCTTTCTCCTCTGCCCCACCCCATTCTCCCCCATTCCTTCATCCCCCCACTCCCTTCCTTCTCACTTCCCCCACCCAGCAAGGACATACGTGCCCACGGAAGCAGCAGACATGATCCTTCCTGATGGACCACAACTCAACGTCATTCTTCTCTTCCCCTTCCCTCCGCTTTCCTCACCTCCTCCACTCCCACTCTCCTGATCTCTTCTCCCCTCCCTGCACTCCCCCACGCCGCAAGAACGTGTCCAAGGAGGCGGCGTGGCGGACGTGATCCCCATGGACCACAGCTTCACCTCGTTTTCCTCTGCCCCACCTCAGTCTCTCCCCCTCTCATCTCCCCTCCCCACCCTCGCCCGCGTCATCTCTCCTTCCCCCACGCAGCAAGGACGTGTCCAAGGAGGCAGCGGACATGATCCTGATGGACGACAACTTTGCGTCCATAGTGAACGGCGTGGAGGAGGGGCGGCTCATCTTTGACAACCTCAAGAAGACCATCTGCTACGCGCTCACCGTCAACATCCCTGAGCTCGTGCCCTACCTCGTCAATGTTCTCGGGGGTGTGCCGCTGGCTTTGTCGACTGTGCTCATGCTCGCCATCTGCCTCGGGACCGATATGCTGCCCGCTATCTCGCTCGCATATGAAGAGAAGGTGAGCGGCTGATGAATGGGGGGTGCATGGGAAAGGTGGGAAGAAAAGGGGGAAGAGAGGGATGGAAGGGGGGGGGAAGTGGGGACAGGTTGTGGTTGTGGGAGTAGTAGTTGTGGGAGCGGGAGTGAGAGTGGGAGCGGGAGTGGGAGTGGGAATGGGAGTGGGAGTGGGAATGGGAGTGGAGTGGGAATGGGAGCGGGGAGTGGGAGCAGGAGCGGGGAGTGGGAGTGGGAGTGGGAGTGGGGGATGATGTGGTGCCTTATCAATGACCAACTAGTGTGCCCCTCGTGCTCGCCACCGTGCTCATGCATGGGTGGGTGTGGTGTAGTGAGGAGGGGTCAGGGGAAGTTGGTGGGGAGATGCGGGGAGAATAGGGAAGGGAGGGGAGAGGTGGGAGCTGCCTGGGCACGGACTTCCTGCTTGCTATGCGACTTCCAGCCCCCCCCCTCTTCCCACGCCCCTCCATTCTCGCCCCCTCCTCCCTCGTCCCACCTCCCATCCATTCACCTTGACTCACCCCTCCCCCTGCCGCTCCCCTCCCCTTGTCCCTGCCCATCCCCCTCCCCCACCCCTCAGGAGTCGAACATAATGGAGCGCCCGCCGCGCAATGCGCGCAAGGACCACCTGGTGAGCTGGAAGTTTTTTGAGGCGCCTCCATAATCCCCTCCTCCCTCTCCCCCACCCATCCCCCACCCCTCCCCCACCCCTCCACCCCCCACCAGGAGTCGGACATAATGGAGCGGCCACCGCGCAATGCGCGCAGGGACCACCTGGTGAGCTGGAAGCTGATCAGCCACGCGTACCTGCAGATCGGCGTCGTGCAGACACTCGCCGGCTTCCTCGCCTACCTCGCTGTCTTCAATGACTATGGCTATCCGCCGCATGTCAGTACCTCGGGCAGGGCAGGGGAGGTCCATAGGAGGGAATGGGGAACGGGGCACGTGGGGGTGGGGTGCAGTTGAGGGGGGTGGCATTGCGACTGCTCTCTTGTGCAGACGCTCGCTGGCTTCCTCGCCTACCTCGCTGTCTTCAACGACTATGGCTACCCACCGCACGTCAGTGCATGCATGGGGAGGGGGAGGGGACGTGCATGGGAATGGGGTTGCATGTGGATGACAGGTGCATGTGGAAGGGGGACACATGTGGGAGTGGGCATTATGTGTGATTTTAAACAGGAGGGTGGGTATGTGTAATTGATTCCACATAACGTTTGTCTGCTGCTGAAGACTCACCTCGCCCAGCATTCGCTCTCAGTCCCCACTTATCCATCTGTTTCATCTCTGTCCATCTCTGTCCATCTCTGTCCCCTTGGTCACACAAACTCCTCTACTTTCACCTTCTTCGCTGCGGGTACTCTGCGGCCCTCCAGACTACACCTACACAAATCTATTCCTTCATCTCTCATTCCCTACTCACCCCTCCCTCCTCCCTGCTCTATTCCCCTCTCTCCAGGTGCTGCCGTCCATAGGCTCAGACTTCGCCACCTCCTCCATCATCTGCTCACTCAACAGCGACCTCGAGCCCGACCGCTGCGGGTACGGCTGCGCCTCGCCAGACTACACAGCCATCCCCACGCCCGCCAACTCGCCCTCCTCCGTGCCCTACTGCCTCTACGGCTGCCCGGCCCCCGCGCCCGGGACTGTTGTGGCGGACCCGTTTAGTGAGTTCAGCCTGGGCGGGTTCCGCGGGCAGCAGTTCTGCAACCTCACGTGCTACTCGCCGGCCTCGCAGTTTGTGGGCGGGACCATGCCCTCGCAGTGCGCTGCTAAGGATACCGCCCTGGTGCGTGTGCGCTGGGGAGAGGGGTTCAAGGGGGGAAGAGAGGAGGCTGGGGTGGATGGAGGTTAGGGGAGGTGGATTGGTGGGTGGATGGGTAAGTGGATGGGTGGGTGGATGGGTGGGTGGATAGGTGGGTGGATGGGTGATGGTTCCATTCCTTGCACTTCTGCTTTGCTTCCTGGTACACACTGTCACTGCACAGCTACCAGCTTTTAAACAGCTTCCAAGCCTTTTGTGTCTGACTCCAACTCACTCTTTGCCACGCTCCCCTCTTCTCCCAATTCTCTCGCCTCCCCCCTCACACCCTCCAAACCCCCCTCCCCCTCTCCCCACCTCTTCCATGCCCATTTCACAGTATGGCTTCCCCAACCGAAAGTCCCTGGACCCTCCGGCAGGGCCAGCAGGGGGCGTTGTACTGGTGGGGCGGGCGGGCCATGTCCCAGGCGAACCCGAGTACCAGCGGCAGGTGCTGCTGTATGCGCAGTCGGCCTACTTTGTTGCCATCATCGTCACCCAGTGGGCCAACCTCATCGTCTGCAAGACCCGCCGCCTCTCCGTCTTCCAACAGGTCAGTAGGTTGATTGAAGGCCAGCCTCGTTGCTGCTGCCGCCGCCTCCTCCGCCTCTGCAGCTGCCTCTGCCTCTGCCTCTGCCTCTGCCGCTGCCGCTGCCGCTGCCTCTGCCTCTGCCGCTGCCTCTGCCGCTGCCTCTGCCTCTGCCGCTGCCTCTGCCTCTGCCTCTGCCACCGGAGATGCCACCTCCTCTCAGCATCCCATGTGTCGTCAATGCTGCATCTTCAGATTTCACTCTCTCTGCTACACCCACTCCCTCCCAACTTCAAATCCCTCATCTGTGTCTCCCCCACACCCCCACATCAGGGCATGTGGACTGGGTGCTCAACTTCTAGCTGCTGTTATAAAACGGGCATAGCAGCGGCGCTGCTGTACGTCTTTTGAGGCGCCCCAAATCCACCCCCTCTCTCCCCTCCCCCCCTCCTCAACCCCCACAACAGGGCATATGGAACTGGGTAGCCAAATTCTCACTGCTGTTTGATGAAATGGGATGGGCATAGCAGCAGCGCTGCTGAACATGTTTTGAGGCGCCCCAAATCCACCCCCTCTTTCCCCCCCACCCCCTCCCCTCCTCAACCCCCACAACAGGGCATGTGGAACTGGGTGCTCAACTTCTCGCTGCTGTTTGAGACGGGCATAGCAGCGGCGCTGCTGTACGTGCCGTTCCTGCAGGAGGTGTTTTCAGTGCGCCCCATCAGCATCGTGTACTGGTTCATCGGCATCCCCTTTGCCCTCACCATCCTCTTCCTCGGGGAGATCCGCAAGCTCTTCATCCGCAGGTTCCCAGGCAAGTCTCCTTCCCCTCCCCCTCTCCTCCCCTCCTCCTCTCCTCTCCTCCCCTCCCTCCACCCATCCTCTCCCTCTCTCCTTCTCTCCTCTCCTATCCTGCTCTGTGCTGATTGCCTTACTGGGCTTGATTTAGCTTGGTGTTGCTTTGCCTCTCTGGGTCCGTGTGTCAGCTGTCTTGATTGTGTGGCTCCACACACTTGCTTCTGCGCAATCCTCGATCCTCAAGGTTCATGTTGAAACCTGGGCCTATTTTTAACCATTGAATAGCTGTATTTTCTGCCTCTGTTTTCTACACCATCACTTTCTCGATCACCATAGCCTACTGCCCCAACTTCACATTTTGTTGTTTTTTCCCCCCCTGCTTTCTTTGTTTTTTTTTACTCCAGGTGGATGGATGGACCGCTGGACTGCCTGGTAGAGTCCCACTACCGTATACCTTACCGTGCAGCTGCTGCTGTGCATCGGGATTTGTTTGTTGCTCATGGAGCACACTTCCCGTGCTTCATATTACAGCAGTAGTCGTGGCTGCAGGTGCAGCAGGGTCCGCTCTGCAGCACCTGAAGCTGTCTGCAGCTTCTCCCCTGTATCCTGACCTCAACATCATGTTTAGCATGTAAAACATGCACCTTGTCCTTCTCGGAGCATGAACAGCCATATAGTTTTAGGGTTACTTGTTGCAACCACTCGGGTGGTTGCTGATGGCTGAATTGCTTAGTTGTGTGTAAGTCGTGTGAGCAGCTAAAGCTGCGGAGTTTAGAGCACCAGGTGCAATCTTGGATTGTAAACTGCCAGAAAGTTCTTGAACCATTTCAAAGATATATTTTTCTTGTTTCTATTCACATTTCTGAAATGCTTTCTCCTTGTTTCAACGTTTCTGCTCCTTGATGGGTACGCCCCCCAAGGGCCCTAGCGGAAGCGAGTCGTAAGCACCTGATCTTGATCTTCGTGACATCGCGGCTAAACTTCGTGACACTCACTTTCAGTTACGCGCTGCTGTTGCGATCGGTACCTAGCCTTTGGAAAAATATATTGCACTGCCTGCGTAAGCAGGCAGTGCAATCGAGTCAGCAAGCTGACCGCGGGCAAGAAAAAAACTAAAACCCATCTGCATGGCATGCCATCCGCGACCGCTCTGGAGCAAGTTATGCAAGCCGTGTCTTTGAACACGCTATGCCACCCGAATTCGTGAGACTAGTCAAATCCTGGCTGTTCTGATCCGAATCGATCTGCACCATGCAATTCGAACCCCTCACCTCCCAACCCACCGACACATCTCATCGTCACCTCTCGAGTTTCCTTCCATTCGTCTTTCTATTGCGGGTTCCGCGAGCGTTCTTTCACCTCGCCATAACGTCACCTAACGCCAACGACGCGATTCTGACGGCCAGGCACTCCGCCTAACGGTGGGCGCCGCTTATGGCGCCGTCAGCGGGGCTGCGTCGTTCCCTGTGCGGCGTGGTGGTGGTGTCCGTCGTGCTCCTGCTGCTGCTCCCTTCCGTGCGTCGCGCGACGACTTCCTTCAAGAGCACTCCGTCTTTCGCGCGCGGCGAGTTCCAGGTGAGACCGCAGAGGAAACAGAATCAAATCCCTATGCTTGTTGTCCGCTGAACGGTCTACTGCGAAGCAGCAGCACCGTTTACTCGGAGCGACCTGCCTCGTGCGTAACGTATAGCTCTGGTCGTTCCGAGGCGATGCTTGGCTCTGCTTGACTCTGACGGAACTTCAAAAGGGGCCTTGGAACGTCCCGCGGAAGGAGCAGGTATTATGAAAGCTACCTGCGCGGCGTCCACTTTCCGCGCGAATGTTCCGCGCGCCGTACACATACTCAGCGAACACGCTTCCTCCGTCCTCTCTTTCCTCTCGGATCCCCGTTAATCATCAGCCTCTGCCGTTCGCCCCTCCCCCGTACCGTGTTCCCGCCCCCCCCCCCCCCCCGCGCAGTCCTGCAGCGGATGACAGCTCAACCGCCTCCCGGAGGTCCGCCGCTTCTTCGAGGTGTGCCCCGCCCCGCTGCTCTGCGCGCGCGCCGTCTTTGCTCCGCTCCTCTGCTCGCGCGCCCCCGTGCTGCTCGCGCGCCTGCTTCGTTCTCCCACTCCGCTTCTCACATGCTCGTGTCTTTGAGCCGCCCTTCCGGGTGGCTGGTTGTCCAGTTAGAATCCCTAGGATCTCTGGAAGCCCTAGAAGTCCCGCACTTGTGCACCTGTCAGCTCATTCTCTCTCCTGCTCTCCTGCCACCTCCCTCTCTATTTCCGTCCGTCCATCCTTCCCTTCCTCCTTCCGTCCGTCCTCCCTCCTCCCTCCCTCCCTCCCTCCCTCCCTCCCTCCCTCCCTCCCTCCCTCCCTCCCTCCCTCCCTCCCTCCCTCCCTCCCTCCCTCACTCCCTCCCTCCCTTACTCCGCCCACTCTCCTCCTTCCTCTGACGCCCCTCTCCTCTCACCCTTACCCTGTCCCGCGTACCCGCCCCACATGGGCACAGGAGCGTGTGGAGGCCAACGCGTACGAGTCGCTGACCATCAAGTGAGCCCTTGGAAGGGGGGGAGAGGGGGGGTGAGGAGGGGGGAAGGTTGGAGAAGGGGAAGGGGAGAGTAATCAAGGTAGTCGTCTCGTGATTGTCCTATCAGTTGCATGCGGGGTTAAGTGGGCGGTTGACAGTCGCGCCAGTGTGAAGGGAGGAACAAACACATTGGAGCCGTTATGCCAGTCTTTAAAGTGGGCAGTGAGATGAATCGTGTGCAGCAAGGGGAGAGAAAAGTGGCTAGCGGTAGGAAGAATTGTGTTGCATAGTATGAGTCCAGTTGTGCAGACTCGCATGACAACGCCCGAATAGCACCCGGCATGGCTGCAGGCATGACAGCGCTCCCCACATGCGCTGCAGTGATTTTCGAAACTAACATGATCCCTTCACCTCACCCCAAGGCAGCTCCACGCAGCCGCAATGCCACGTATGGTGCCACCTGTCTACTGATCCCCAAGTGTCACCCCTATTCTACAACCAGATTTCTGCTTCTCTCTCCCCAACCCCACTTATTCCGACTCCCTTTCCTTCCAACGCCATTTCCTCCCACAAACCCCACGTATGCACCCCGCCACGTGCGTGTTTGTGTGCGTGTGTGCGTGTGCATGTGTGCGTGTGTGCGTGTGTGCATGCGAGTGCGTGTGTGTCACAGCTACATACACGGCAAGGTGCCGGATTTGGTGCTCTTCGACTCGGCCGACAGGGAGGTGGCTCGCTACGATGTCTCGCCCAAAACGTTTGATGAGGTGATCACTGCCACCCATGCGCCTGCCCTGCCCCCTGCCATCTGCCATGTGCCACCTGCCGCGCGCTTGACGTGCCACGCGGGTGGCTTATTCCGCACGAGCTTGTTCTTATTCCGCTTTTTTGGCACCCCCTTTCTCGCACACTACCTTTATTCCCATCTTGCCTGCTTGCTTTGGCTCCCTGCAGATAGAAAAGCTTGTGCAATCTTTGGGTTTTAAGCGCGGTAAGGTAGTGCCGCCACTGGAAGAGGACAATGATGTTGCCATCAAGTAACAGTAACACACGCCTAACCAATCTGAGGCGCACCATGGTGTGTGTGACATGCTCTGACATTGTGTGATGTGTCATGGTGTGATGATGGTGTGACGTGGCATGGTGGGATCTCATGGCAATGATGACGGCAGCACATGGCATCATGACAGCAGCAGGCTCAACCGCCATAGGCGCGGCTTGCTGCTCGAACCTCCGCCCATGTGCATGCGTTGTCTTGTTCCCTGCGATCTGCCTTGTCATGCCATACTATGTCATATCATGTGCTATACAGATGCTAACTACTGCTGCTGGCGTAGCATGTTGCCTTGGTGGTGTGGTACTTGTATGCACTTACATGAAGCTAGCACATAGGTATTCTTTAGCAGTGGTACCGGTACGGGTTGTATTGTATGGTGGTAACTATCATTGTTGACATCAGTTTTATCAATAACCCCCCACCGTTGTCACCACAGTACCATACCGTATGCCACACCTGTAATGGCCCAGTGTGACGTACCACCGTATCAGATTGATTTGATTTGACTTCAAAAAATGGGCAAACATGCATACTTATTCTTTCCCTCTATTGTATGGAATTCCACAGTTCAGTTCAGTGTGGCAGTTTTCAAGTTCAAAATTCTTGAACTTGAAATCGCCAAAAATACCGTATCACCGCGGATATAGGCACATCTGCGCTTATAATAAAACCGGTTTTTTTAGGGGGGGGCGCTTGTAATTGAGTCACGGCCATAAGCGCCGGCGCTTATATCATGGTAAAAAGTGTTTTTGTTATTTTAGGGTACCAAATCGAAGCCCGCAGTAAGGCGAACACAATTGTGTAACGTGCGCTGGAGGAAATGCATGAAATCCCGCCGAATCCCACCGCGATTCGATTCCCGACCGCACAGACCACGTCCAGGAGCAGGGAATCTGCCAGCGCTGACGTGAATGTTGCCATGCGGCCCAATCAGGGTACCATGCAGTGACAGGCAGCTGCATTTCACCCGAACCATCGAGAAGGCGGTGGAATGACCTGCCAGCGCATCATGTTCGTGCCACGATACCCTCCTCTCCGGGTTCAGACAGGGGGTACCCGTCTCGACCCGACGAGGAGAGCCGAGGCGCAAACCAGCAGGGGTCCCTTTGAATCGCTCATTTGTGCACCATTTCTCTCACTTTCTTCATCCGTTTCTTGGTCACTCCCGCCTGGCTGCGGAAGCCATGGCGGAATTCAGCGGCACCCACTTCTTGTTCAAGAAAAAACCTGCTCGAAGGCCCGCGTTTACAGTAGACGCTGACGGGTGGTGCACCCGTCTCCCGCCAGAACCTCCAGAGCCACCATAGCCTCCTGCGCCTCCTGTGCCTCCTGCACCTCCTGCACCTCCTTCGCCTCCTCTTCCTCCTTCGCCTCCTTCGCCTCCTGCGCCTCCTGTTCCTCCTTCGCCTCTGGTTCATGTGTCACCGCAACCCACTGCCAATCAGCCTGTGCTCACGCTGCTGCCCGCGTCGGCGTTTGACGAATTCCTGTCCGAACCGGAGAACAACAACGGGCCGGATGTGTACGTCCGAGTCAACCACGTGCCTGGAGGACGTTGGGGACAGCCCGAAGATTGCCCTTGGGACGAATCTGCAATCGGCGTCGACGATGATGTCGCTACCGCTGAGGATGCGAGCGGCGAAAACGGCGCCGAAGGTGACACAGAGGCTTCCGCCGAGGGTGGTGCCGAGGGAGGCGCCGAGGGCGGCACCGCTGAGGATGTGTTTCCAGAAGGTTTCTCGGGCGACGGTGACGACGACGGCGTGGAGTATTGGTCACGCGACGGGCTACCTGAGAAACTGCCCATACCAACGTATCCTCCGACTAATCGCAAGCGACCCCACCCCTCTTCTGAGAACCGTGATGCCCGCCCCCCCTCTCCCAGGCACAAGCTCACCGAGCACAAGCGGCAAGGTTACACCGCCGCGGAGAAGTTGAAGTGGGCAAGTCGCCTCGATGGGTCGGTGTCGGTGCGCGCCTTGGCTCGCGAGAGCGGAATCCACCGCAAGTGCCTCGCCAACTGGAAGAAAGCGGCGGATTTCCTCAAGGAAAGTCCACTCCGCCCGGAAGCGAATGCACGGCCGCGGGCGGTCGTCGTGGTACCGGCCGATGGAGTTGAAGGTGTACGAGAAGCTGCTCGAGTGGCGCCGCAAGGGTTCTGCCGTGTCAGTCGGCCGCCTGCAGGAGTGGTCGCGGGAGTTCATGAGGCTGCTGTACCCGGACAAGAAGTGGAAAGGAAGCCAGAGGTGGTCGGCGCGCTTTCGGCGTCGTTGGAATCTGAGCGTCCGCATGAAGACCCGGGTTGCCCAGAAAACCGCCGAGCGTAAGAAATTGTCCGGTTTCCTTGCGACGTAGTTTCTGAACATGTGTACTAACCCCCCCGTCTGTGTCCGTCGTCTCTTCTCCCGCCGTGCAGGTGTCGCTGAGCTCTGCCGCATGTTCTGGCAGTTCGTGCGTGACAAGCGTCGCGAGCGCGGCATCGACACCGCGTGGATCATCAACGCGGATCAGACGCCGCTATGGCTGGAGATGCCCGCCACCACCACCGTCGAGGAAACGGGTGCTCGCTCGGTGAACATCAGGAGCGCGGGGTATCAGAAGCAGCGAGTGACCGTGATGCTGGCGTGCACGGCGGACGGAAGGAAGCTCAAGCCGTGGGTGTTCTTCAAGCGCAAAACATTGCCGAAGGGCGATTTTCCTGCCGGTACGTACACACGTGCACTCCTGGTCATTTGCGTTCTGTTCTGAGTGCGTGTTCTAACCACATGCTCTTGTTTCGTGCAGATGTGGTCGTGGCTTGCCACGAGAACGGATGGATGGACTCCGCGGGCGTCGTGCGCTGGCTGGAGGAGGGCGTCAAGCCCTTCTTGAAGCCGCGGTTCGGCAGACACGCGAAGAGCTCGATGCTGGTGCTGGACTCTTACCGCGGTCACCTCACCGAGGAGGTCAAGGAGAAGCTCCGCGAGATGAACTGCGTGCCGGCTGTCATCCCGTCGGGCTGTACGGCGGAGGTACAGCCGCTCGATGTCTCCATCAACAAGAGTTTCAAGGCGTCGGTCCGCCAGCAGTACCAGAGTTGGTTCGAGTCAGAGGGGCAAGAGCAGCTGACCGCGGCAGGTAAGGCATGTGTACGGTTTCGTTCTACCCCTTCCCCCCCCCCGAAATGTTTTTATGCACTAACGGCTTTCCACCGTTCTCCTGTTACTGATGTCTCAGGTAATCTGAAGAAGCCTCCACCTGAGGTCGTCCTGCGGTGGATATCTCAGGCCTGGCGGGCAGTGCCGTCCGACCTCATCACGCGCGCCTTCCTCACCTGTGGCATCAGCAACGCGCTCGACGGCAGCGAGGACAACCTCGCCATGGCGCACAGGCGGACCCAGCTGACAGCGGAGGTGGATGTCGACGATGACATCATCGCTGATGGTTTTTTTGGCAACAACTGCCAGGAGCCCGAATCTGACGACGACGAGGAGTAGGAGGGGTGCTGGCTGATGCATGTTAGTTAGAAGCACCCCGGCTAGACTAGTTGTAGGTTAGCAACATGATGTTGTAGTTGCTATGAAATAGATGCAGTTTAGTGAAATCGGTTGTATCGCCTCCAATGTAACGTTAAGGGATGCCCTTTAATAAGTAAAGAAATCTCAGGGGGTGCGCTTATAATCGAGTTCCGGCCATAAGCGCCATGCTCCAGATAGAAGCGCCGGCGCCCTTAATGAGACGGCGCCTATATCCGGGGCGATACGGTATAATGTTGATTTGATGCCATAACATAGTCATACTTGATAGTAGAACTACGGTACCCTACAAACATGAAAAAGCATGCACGAAAGCACACACACACACACATCAACCAAGACAACTCCATACGACATACCCACCAACCACGCCACACGCAACATCCACGCACACCCGCCTAAACACACAACCACACTCCCCTCCCCTCTGTACCAACCTCCTCCTGGTGCCACTGCTACAGATGCTTACCGGCAACATCACTCTCCTCCTCCCCCACCCCTCCCCTGCGCATGATGAGAGACTGCCGCACATCCCGCACCATGAGCGCAATGTTCACACACGCAGCCGCCACCGCTGCCACCGCCTGCGCCGCTGCCTCTGCTGCTTCTGCTGCCGACGCCACATCTCCCACCGCCGCTGCTGCTGCAGCAACACAGCTGGTCGTAGCAGCGCAAGCACTCGCCTCTGCTCCCTCTTCCCCAGGTGCTCCCAACAAAAGACTCGATCCCGCTCCTATTCCGCCTCCTCTTCCTCCTCCTGGCCTCCCGTCACTTCCTTCCCCTTCTCTGCACTCCGAAAGTGTAAGGAGAGGAGGGGAGCGTCGAGCCACCGTAACAGGCAGATATATGTTTTGAGATATGTGTGCGTGAGCAGAGGCAGGGGTCGGAAGCAGCAGCTCCAAAGGATCAAGTGCAGCTGCTGCTGAAGCCACCGCCGCCGCTGTTGATGCGACTGGTGGTTGACTGGCAGACGTTTTGGCAAACAAAGGGCAAGGAGGAGACGAAGAAGGGACAGCATCAGCAGCAGCAGCACCAGCAGGAGCATGCGCGGGTGCAGCGTCAATAGAGAGAGCAGCAGGTGGGGTTGCAGAAGGGGATGATGCGGGTGACATGTGCAGGGGAAGCAGGGACGAGGAGGGCAGGAGGGTGGTATTGAGATGTGGGAGGCGGAATGCAGTGTGGCACAAGGGCGACGGTATGTGGGCATGATCCTGCTCCGCCGGAGCACTTGCGTGGAATAGCACAGAAGCATCTGCAGCTGCTGCTGCTGTTGCTGCTGTTGTTGGTACCGTTGCGGCTGGTACTGCCCCTGCTGTTGCTGTTGCTGTTACTGCTGCTGCTGCTGGTGAGTCGCCACAGCGAAGAGTCCACATGGAGAGATCGTCTACAGCTGATGGCACAAGGGTGACTGGAATCAAGCACAAGGGAGAGCGGAGCAGGAAGGAGGAAGGAGGAAGAGCACCTGAGGATTTAGAACGGTGCGCGCGCACACACACACACACACACACACAGACACACACACACACACATTGCCCACACGCCCACACACCGCACGGCCTGCCCACCTCGGCCTACCGCAGGTGCAGAACAGTCCTCCTCCTCCTCACTGGGGCTGCCAGGCGAATCACTCCTGCGAGGCGAACCCCCTTTGCAAGCCCCTCCTGCGCCATGCGCGGTGGTAAATTTCTCCATCGGAATCAGCAGCATCAGCATCAGCAGCATCAGCAGCACCAGCGTCAGCAGCAGCGTTGGGCGGGGAATAGACAAGTTCAATGGGCTGAAGCGGCAGTAGAGAGAGGCCGGCAGAGAGGCGAAGCCAGGGCCGGCAGCAGGTGCGTGCTGGGGGAGGCTGGGGCTGCGGTGGGGACAGTGCACCCCATGAGCCGATGACCATTGGATCCACCCTCGCCACTGGCTGAATGCCCAGCGTGCCTGGTGGTGAGGAGGAAAGGAGGGGGAATGGTGTTGTTTTGAGTCAACTCAGAACACACGTGGTGAGAGGTCATTCCATGAGCCGATGACCGTTGGATCCACCCTCGCCACTGGTTGTATGCCCAAAGTGCCTGTGATGTGATAGGCGAGGTGGCGGGGGGAGGGGTGGGGAGAGGGAACTTTTGAGGAACAAGACAGTGCGCCCCACGAGCCGGAGACCAATGGCGAATGCCCAACGTGCGGAGCGAGAGGAGATGGTGAAGGGAGGGACGAGAGGTTAGGGGGATAAGGGTGTGAGTGAGCGGACGGGAGGGTAGTCACTAGTCACTTACCCGGAACAAAGCTGCCTGGGAATAGCCACTAGCCACGCACAGCACACTGCTGCCAGACAGACAGGCTAAGGAAGAACTCACCCAGAACGCAGCCTCCATAGGCGATGAGCCCTTCTGCTGAGAGGCCTCCACTGGGGCCGGCTGTTGGCTGCCCATGTGCCCTCACAGGCGACCTGCCATGCCACACACACACACAGCAGAGCAGAGACACGGTGGGAGGGGCATGGGCGCGAAATCAGCGCGGCTCATGGTGCTTTGCGTGCGTTTCGCTTGATAGCCAAGTGCGGTGATGACGAGAGGAGGGAGGGAAAGGGGGGGGGGGGGGGTGGGGAAACTGGGGGAGAAGGGATCTAGAGTGAGAGCGACGGGAGAGTGAGAAAGAGGCACAGGGTGGGCTCAAGAGCGAGGGAAAAGAATGCACGGCTGCACGCACACATGCATGCAGGCAGCCAGGCAGGCACGCACCAAGAGAGGGAGGGCAAGTGCAGGGCATGCACATCGCGGAGGTAGCTGCGGGTGTCATAGATGGTGCCCTCTGTCAGCAGCAATGTGTCGTTGCCTATCTGCACGTATGCACACACGCATGAAGCGCGGTATGGCACGGCAGTGGGCGCAGCAGGAAACAGAAAGAGGTAGGAAAGTGTGAAGAGTGGCGCTGGCAGAACTTCGAGTTGGACTGAGTGGAGTGTTGGGGAGCGTGGCAGCTGAGATTACACTGGATTGCAGGAAAATGAGCGAGACACGCATGGCGTGGCGTGCTTGCTTGGTCACAAGCTTGATTGCTGGCATGCGTGGGAGCACCACGAGCGCAAAATAACATACAGCGGCAACAACGAGAGCGCAAGCAAACCGACGGTGGCCGCAGCGACGGCCAACCGGGTATGTACCTTGGTAAGGCCGCTGCGGTTGCGAGCGACAGGCTGGTATGCGGGGGCACGGAGCGACTCAGGGAGATGGGCGGGCATGGCGGAGGAGGAGCGGGCACGACGCCACTCCATAGAGGCAAGGTTTAGGGCATATGGCTGGCGGGGAGAGAGGGCATGGGGGGACAGGGATGGCGGGGGGACGGGGAGTAAGGGGACGGGGACAACAGGGGAACCAGAGGGGAGGTGCTTGTATAATTGACTGTAGCATCAACAAAACGGCCTTTGGAGGCGACGCTGCGGACATAGGGCTGGGAACGACGGGCGGGAGGCGAGAAAGCGAAGAGAAGCAAAGCTGGGCGAGGTGGTCTGAGGAGGTGAAAGGAGGACAGAGACTGCGAACTACTGAGAGCGAGCCGGATACTGCAAATCTGCGGAGCGAGGAGTTGAAATTTTCGAAAAGGGGAGAGAGAGAAGAGGGGCGGAGTGCGAGTGCAGGTGAGGGAAGGGAAGGGGAGGGAAGGGGAGGGAAGGGGAAGGAAGGGGAGGGAAGGGGAGGGAAGGGGAGGGAAGGGGAGGGAAGGGGAGGGAAGGGGAGGGAAGGGGAGGGAAGGGGAGGGAAGGGGAGGGAAGGGGAGGGAAGGGGAGGGAAGGGGAGGGAAGGGGAGGGAAGGGGAGGGAAGGGGAGGGAAGGGGAGGGAAGGGGAGGGAAGGGGAGGGAAGGGGAGGCAGGCAGCACCTGCATGGTCTCGAGGTTGGTGCTGTCGTCCCTGTACCCGCCAAAGATGACCATGTGCTCAGTACCCGAAGCACCACAGCTGCACAAAAGAAGAGCACCCAGGGAGGGAAACGAGAGTGAGCTGGAATGAACAGATTCCAAGCGAAGCGAGCCGGGAGACATAAAATGAGAAGCGCAGCTGCAGAGGAGGCTGGTCTCCAGAGAAGAACTTCACTGCAGAACTTCCCACAGGAGACGCAAAAACTGTACCACACTGTGGTGCTGCTGCAGGGTGGTGCTGTGCAGTGCTGCGGCAGTGCAGCGCAACGCCGTACAGAGTGTGTTGAATAAAGAGTGTGACGAGAGCAGCGCAGCGCAGAGCGACGAGAGACTCACTTGTAGGTGGTGGCGAAGTGCAGGATGCGCACGCCGGGGCACACTCCATGCGTGGGCACGCGCGACCATGTCAAGCTGCTCACATCCAACACATACACCACCAGCGCACGCCCACCCTCCCCACGCCCGCCTCCCCCTTGCCCGCCCTCCCCATGCCCACCCTCCCCATGCCCCTCCTCGCCGCCTGGCCTCCTTGCCCTCCCATTGCCGTGCCCACCACCCACGCTGTTCCACACTCTCTCCCATGCCACTGGTGACTGCTCGCAACACCCACACCCACACCCGCTCTCCCTCCCACTGCCCCTGCCCCTGCCCCTGCCACTGCCACTGCCACTGCCACCACTTGACGCAACCCCACCCTTGTCTGCTCCAGCCACACTCAAGGCACCATTGTTGCAGCGACCAGTACTCTCTCCACGGTCACTTCTGCTGCTGTTGCTGCTTCTGCTGCTGTTGCTGCTATTGCAGCTGCCGCCGCTGCTACCGCTGTTGCTGGGTGTTTCAGAGCATGTGACAGCACCACCACACCTGGTCTCCTCATCCTCACACTCGCTCCTACACCTACTCTCACTCCCCCACCCACTCACCCCCTCGTCCTCAACCTCACTCCTCCGCTTATTCCTCCCCTCACTGCTCTCGTAACCATCTTCTTGGTTTACTCTGCCCTGACCCCTCGCACAGGCTTGGTCTCGCCGTCTCTCATCCAATGTGCACTGCTGCGCAACACAATGCTGCAGCCCGCACTCTTGCCCCCCTGCCTGCCGCCCCTCGCCCTCATCACCCCTGCCACTGTGATTTTGCTCGTCTAGCTGGAC
Source organism: Closterium sp. Yama58-4 (assembly GCA_947470075.1). NCBI lineage: Eukaryota > Viridiplantae > Streptophyta > Zygnematophyceae > Desmidiales > Closteriaceae > Closterium > Closterium sp. Yama58-4. Next base: position 95,015 of record CANIUD010000377.1, on the reverse strand, counting down.
CTGGTGCTGCTGCTGCTGCTCGTGCTGCCGCCACGCTTCAGATTGTCTTTGTTGCTGCTGCTGCTCGACTTGCTGCCCCTGCTGCGGCTGCAGCCGTAGTCGTTGCCGTCGTTCTCCATGCACGTCACCTTCTCCTCCCTCTTCCTCTCCTTCCCCCTCCCCTTCCCCTTCTCCCTCCCCTTCTCCTTCTACCCTCCGCCTGCCTCTTCTCGCCCTGCCTCCCCTCTCGCCCTCTGCCCTCTCGCCCTCTGCCCTCCGCTCGTCCTGCTCTGCCTGCTCTCTCCCACCTCCCCCTTGTGAAAGCATGCCCTCCTGTCGCGCTCCTTCCACCACGTCCCAGTCATTAACCGCCAGCCCTTCGCCTCTGCATGCACGCACGCGTATGCACAGCCGTGAGCGCAGTTTTCAGGGAAAGAAAAGCATGACATGCAGGGGGGATAGGAGAACGGGAAGGAGGGAGGAGGGAGGAGAGAGGAGGGGGGGAGTGCAGGAGGGTGGGAGGGAGGAGAGAGGAAGGAAGGAGGACGGACGGGTGCTCTGGGAATCTGAAGGGTTTTCAGAGAGGGCGAGAGGAGGGACAACGCAAGGGGGAGAGGTAAACCACTGCAGAGGGCGAGAGGAAAGGAGTGCAAGTATGGGGAAGGAAAGATTTTGGGTCAACGAAACAAACGCCATCTCAGTACGGGTTGGATGGATGGGATGGGATGGGACGGGATGGGATGGGATGGGATGGGATGGGATGGGATGGGATGGGACGGGATGGGATGGGATGGGATGGGATGGGATGGGATGGGATGGGATGGGATGGGATGGGATGGGATGGGATGGGATGGGATGGGATGGGATGGGATGGGATGGGATGGGATGGGATGGGATGGGATGGGATGGGATGGGATTGGACGGGATGGGACGGGAGGGAACGGGAAGGGACGGGACGACAACGCACCCATAGACGAGCACTTTAGATCCGTTTTCATAGGCAGCCATGGCGTGGTGGAAGCGTGCAGAGGGCACGGTGCCTCTGGTGTGCGCACGGCGCCACGTGGCAGTGGCTCCTGCATCGGAGAGGCAGAGGAAGAAGGCCTCCTCCATGCCATGCACGTTGCCCTGCACGCAGCACAGCACAGCACACACGCACGCATGCATACAGCACATGAGGGACAGACGGTTTTGAAAATTCTCAGAAGCGACTCAAGATGCATCAGAGAGGCAGAGGAAGAAGGCCTCCTCCATGCCATGCACGTTGCCCTGCACGCACGCACAGCACACATGCATCCATGCATGCAGATGCAGCACATCAGGGACTAAGGAAGGAACGGCTTAAAGGGGCGGGCATGGAACGCAAGCAGTGAGAGCGCGAGAGCAATGCTCGCACACACACACCCACACACCTACAAACCACCACCAACCCACCCACCCACCCACCCTCCTGCACGCTCGCACCTCCAAATCATATCCGCCGAACATGAACAGAATCGGGTCGTGCTCCCTTGCAAACCCCCCTGCTCGGAGCGCAGCAGGCGGGTGGATGAGCGCAACGGTGTGGCGGAAGCGGCGGCGGGGCAGCGCGTCTCCCGCCCATGTGTGCACGGCAGGGCGCCACGCAGCGAGCGAGGCGAGGTGGAACACCAGCACGTCTATTGTCGCCTGTCCCTGCCGGCTCAACCCCCCGATCACCACCAGCAGCTCGCCCACCTGCATTCATTCCATTCCATTCCATTCCATAATCCATTCCCATCAATGTCGCACACAAGGAGCGGCGCGTTTAAGCAAAAGTGGAAGATGTGGAAGATGCGTGTTCAGAGAGCCAGAGATGGAAAGGCCACGGGTTGGTGGTGCTGCACCTAAGGGTCACGTCGGATGGCGTCAGACTAGGAAATCTCAAGCAATGAAGATGTGCGGCGCGGCGCAAGCACGACGCGACAGAAACAACGACATTACAGATGGGCCTTCATCCTGCTCCTTTTCCACTTCGCCCTTCCGCCCTTCCCCCATTCCCCAACATAGCTTAGCCTCCATCCCCATCCCACGAACGAACCCCACGCCTTCCAAACCCTCCCCCTCCATCCGCCTCTGCCCATAAAGGCCAGGCCAGCTCTACCTGCGTGGCGGAGTGCCCTGTGCGCTCGAGCATCTCCAGCGCAGCCGCCGCTGACTCGTCATATGCTGGCCATTCCGCATCTCCCCCGCGCCCCTCCCCGTTCCCCGCGCCCGCGCCCCCGCCCACGCCTTCGCGCATGCCCATGTCCGCCTGCCGACACAGCGGCAGCAGCTGTGCCGTCTGTAGTTCCGCGGAGGGGACTGCGCCTCCCGCTGTAGCGCGCTCCGCGCGCCACGACGATATGAGGCTGGGAACGGAGGGGAGCGGAGAGGGAATAGGGAGGCGGGGGAAAGAGGAACCAAAGGGGGAAGGGGAGGAGAGAGGAGAGGCGGAAATGAAGCGGAATGGGGAGGTAAAGTTGGCGAGCGACTGGGAATGTGCTAAGAATACTTCCGCGGGGCACAAAGGCCGGGACGTGCGGCGGCTCACTGCTCGCGGACAATCCATCCGCGTCCCCCACTTTCCGCGTTTCCCCCTTCCGCAGTCCGCCTTCCGCGTTTTCCCAACATCCTTCCCTTGATACAATACAACCATCCGCACTGCGAAATGAACCACCTCTCTCCCACCCGCCGCGCCAAACCTACCTCTGGCGCAATGCGTTCCCCCCTTCCGGCCACCACTGCACGTCGCGCGGGCGCACGGCAGCGCCGAACAGCCGCTGCCAGAACCACGTCTCGCCGTACCCGTCCGCCACCGCTGCCGCCCCCAACGGCGGAAACGACAGCTCCCCCGACCGCGACCGCAGCCCCGCCGATTTCCGCCTGAACCGCGGCCCCACGGGCCCACGCGGGGATCCTCTGGTGCGCGCGGGGTCACAAGTGGGGAGAGTGGCGGGGTCAGGAAGTTGCGGGGGTGGTTCCCAACTCCAGTGCCATGCCATTTGCCAGCCGCTGTCGCTGCTGCTCACTCGCTCCTCCTGCTCCTGCTGATGCTCTTGCTGCTGCTCTTGCTGCTGCTGCTGTGACTGCGGCTGCTGCAGCCACTGACCCTGTTGAGCCGGCGGCCCCGCCGCGTGCTCGAGCTGATTCTGATTTTCGCCGTGAGAATGCGGATTGTCGCCATGCTTAAGCGCCAAATGGGTTTGCTCGGGCTTCAGCCGCGGATGGTCGGCGGGGGGGAGCGGAGAGATCCGCGCGGACTTCAGGCGCTGGCGCATCTGGTGGCGCGCGAACGCCTCATGCAGCGCGCCGAGGCATGGACCAAGCTTTGCCTGGCATAGGCTGCGAGTGGGACAGGCGGGGAAAGAGGGGAAGAGGAGGGATACAATGGGATGGCACCTTTTAGGTGATGACTCCGCGTAAGGGTGCTGCCAGAATTAGGTCAAGCTTCTGGGTTAAGAATAGTAGCAGTGTTCGCGTCGAAAGGCCTCAGTACGAATCGACCTCGTGCGTCATGGGGTTAGAGACACGAGTGGGCACAGACGGAATTAGGTTAATTCGAAAATGTATTACCGGCGCCATCGAAGCGCGGCTTGCGGATCAGCGGACGCGGAGACGGCGGTCCGTAACTCGCGGCACGAGCCCGACAGGCAAACAAGCGACCGCGCGTCTAGGAGGTCCAGGATTCGCCATTGCACGGACGTGGGGAGGAGGAGCAGCTGCGATGGCGGCAACCCCGAATCTGGCTGCGCGCAACGCACGCGCTTCTCCGGTGGGCTCATGTCGGGTGAACTTAGGGAAACGACAGCCGCATAATAGTACTAGGTAGAGGCGATTTAAAGACTCGGAGGCCGAGACGCGAGGAGGCGGCAGGGAGGCGAGGGGAGCAACGGCGTATTGAGCTCTCTAACTATGACGATGATGGTGATGATGATCGACGCGTTACCTTAGAGGCACTAAGCGCTATGGAAAGCAAACGGGCAAAGTGCCAACACTTCGACGAGCCGAATTGTCAGGGAGGGCTGGGGGGTTGCGTACGGAGAGCATGGGGCGAGGCTAAACGAACAGACCAGAGGAAACGGCAGCGTCGAGTCGTGAGGAGGTAGCGAGAGATTGAGATCCTGGAGCGAGCTCTTGAGAAGCTCGAAGCCGAGCATCCATGACCATGTCCTGACTTCCCGCTCAACTGCGTCCCCTCAGGTGAAGGCTGACAATTGCGGTACTGTGCTGTAATGCGCGGTCAGGATGTACAGAACGAAGGATATGGAGGAGGAAGAAGAGTTGGTAATTCATGGATGGACCACCACGAGTCTTCCTCATGCTAGCCTCAGGCTTGGCCAAGTCTGTTGTTCCTTGATCGCACACACACACACACACGCCAACCCTACACACACAAACAGAGTGACGCAGCACCTCTGTTGAATGATTACAGCTGGGATGGCAACACTGGTACTGTGGGCCACCGCATCCTTCACACCGTACACTTGCGTTGACAGATCCAGCGCAGCAGAGTGCGATTTGTCAAGCGAAGGGTGGGAAGGGTGTACAGTGTATACGAACAAGGAAGGGACAACATCAGCTGCAATCCAATTAGGCCAGCGCGGTTCGCAAATGCGATCCCTAACAGTCCGCCTGGAAGCAGCTGATAGGTCGTAATCTGCCCGCGGTAGAAAAAAAATAAACCCCATCTGGATGGCATGCGATTAGGGGAGCCCCAACCCTAAACACGGGGAGCCCCAACCCTAAACACGGGCAGCCGCATGGTTCTGCCCGAAAAAGATTACATTTGCAAACCCGCACTCCCTAAATGAGATCAAGGTTCGAATTGTCCGAACAAGGAAGGAAGGACGCAACGTAGTGCACCAATTGAAATTCCCCCTGGGCATGGGCTGGGCACCGGGTGGGCTGGGCACTCGAAAGGTCTGGGTTACTGTACTGTACTGTCTTGTAATGTAGAGCGGCATCTTCTGGAATTTCTCAGCATCCTCGAGGCACGCTAGAACTCAGCCCTCTATCAACGATCACGCACTGCTCCACGTTGCTGACCATTGTTGACATTGGACCTCAAAACCCAGGGATAAAAACGAATGTACGGAAAAAATTACGGGTTGGGTTCTCATAAATTCGAGAACACGCAGCGGCTGGTGTCCATCATGAGGCCCGAAAAGATTTTTCTTTCTGTTGTGACCGGCCGCCCGTCAGGGCCCTGGCTCTGCGGAGCACAGTGCGGCACACAGGGTGACCGGGTCAGGCCCGACACCATTTGCGGTGGATTGTTTGTGGGAGGCCTCGTCGTTACATGTACAGTAGGACGACGGTGTCCACCAGGATCAGCCAAGGAAAGCTTGCGAGGTTTGCTTCGAGATCTCCACCTCCCAGGCCCCCCAAAGCTGATGCCCCCCAAACCGATTCACCAACAACGTTTTTGGCAATGGAGACTGCCGCGCATCTTTGACGTTACGACGTGGGCCCAATCGACTTTGATCGGCTCGGATCTGATCGGGTTGGATTAAATCGGGTTGCTTCTGATCGCTTTTCTCGCGCCGCCCGATCAGAGCTCATTTTCCTCGAATATTTGATGCTCTTGCGTGGCAACCGTCTGCTTATTACCTGGAAGTTGCATCCAAACTCTGGCGAGACTGGCGAAATTAAGTATCGGGGTAATGTCGCGTGGCAGGTCTGCTCCTGAACCGTCGAACAACCGCGAGGATTTTTGAGACCTCTTGGCGAAGCGTGTTACATTTCGCGTACATCGCCCAGGTCCCCGATCACATGCAATCAAGTGATCGGGCTGATTGTGTCTGATCGGGTCTGATCGGGCTGTTTGACGCGGTTGATCGAGTTGGCTCGATCAGCTGTTCGCGATCAGCTGGTTGCCCCCGATTGCCCGAAAACGGCTTCCCGCTTTCCTCGAAGTTATTGATCGCGCCGATCAAAGTCGATTGGACCCACGTCCTTATGAGCTTGTTGCATGTTGTTACACCTGATCACCGATATTTTCATGCCTTCATGGCTGATATCAATACCGAAACCCAATCAAAGACATTTAGTACATTTTATATTCCACGGTGTAATGGCTGCTCTACTCAGACCGTTTTCCCCGTGCATATCATAACAGAGTATAGCACATCATATATTGTCTGCTTCTTGGTGGTGATCCGTGCACGATATACTGCGTAATTTAGATAACAAGCAGGAAAACTGCCCTACAACTAATCTACATTGACTAAAGTTGCAGCTTGGTTTTCTTAGATCAAACTGAACATTCTTAACTAAAAATCGCAAATTATTTGTCTCGCCCGTAATGCAAGCATGACATTCATGTGTTACGTAGCCGATCTCATAACTTAATACTTTCACGTAGCGAAGTTCTAAGTATGGTCGTATTCATAGTTGTATTTTCTATGCATAAAGTGCATTCACAGAAATGCTCCTTAGCCTCAAACTCCAGTTATCGGCGTGTTCACATTGCAATTTTCAATCCACCATTAATTACTGTGGTTCAATTGTCATGTGTTCGCCCATTTCCAGCGTTAAAAAGCGGGCTGTTCGATGACATTTTATTGAACATCCGTACATGCGCCACAGAGAGCCGTGGATGCTTACCCAGACACAATTTCTGTCTGGCCATGGCACGATTCGAAATAATGCGGAGTGATAGCAAATGGTCGACTACTACGATTACCTAGGGGTGAGTTTGTCGAATTCGCCCTCCCCAATTTTTACTTTTAGCACCAACTCCGTTTGTGGATCGCAATTCTGGCTCAACATATGTGCATTTGACTTAGTCAATTTGCACTTCTTATTTATTAACGATACAGTGAATGGTTAGGGGCATAACGAGAGGGGGTACAAGAAGGAAGCCTGTACTTACATAACCTAACCTAGCCCAACAAATATGCAAGCAATAGTCAATGTGTATGTTGAAAACCCCTCAGGCTAGGTAAGGGGAAGTCTACCTCGGAACAATACAAATAGGCACAAACAGTTAATGTAGTAATAGGCCATAAGTTTAGTCAGCACAAACAACAAAATATATAAGGTACAACCTATGGTGCCTCCAGTGAGTCAAATCGCCACAAGGCCAGTTATTGAGTACAGATGGACAAAATTAATGTCAAGGGAGAAACTATTTGGACAAGGCCAATGTCTGTACACAGCTGCTGATGGTCACGAGGCGGGAGCGCTTTAGAGAATATATCAGCGCGTTATCCCATGAGGCCAAGTGTATTACACATGCATGGCCATGCTGCTGCAGCTCATGCAGTAGAAAGTACCTCTGATAAATGTACTTCGATCTACCCTCCAGCCTAGGCTCCTGACATAGTAGGATTACGAGCCTTTTATAAGCGAACTAGGGCGGAGTTACGCGTATCACTGAAGTCAGTAAACCATAACGTTAGCTAGTGGAGCTCCTGATTAGCCATAGAACCACCGTAGATTTTTGCCTCACTATTGGACAGTGCGAGAGACAACGAACGAGTGGACATCTATAAGATCGCTTTCTAAAGTAGTAACCGTGAGAAGACCTGAGAGTCTTGATGCTATCTGCCCACGGGTCGTCAAAGAGTCACGTGAGCGACCGTCTATCGTTAGCTGGGTTCTCGCTATGTTGACTATGGTGTCAACTTTGGTAGGGAGAATTGGAATCATACGTTCTACTTGCCACCCTGTTTGTGCAAGATATTGTGGCGAACATGGCAGCTTGGAGTCTTAAAGCATCCGCAGTTTCTCTTCTCTGTGCTTATCCGGAGTCGGGCGCCATGTGGAGAAGGTTAGGTTCCGAGTAGTTTGCCTCGTTCAAGGACTATGAAGGGAACAAAGTGCACGTTGCCAGGTGTGTGAAGAACACATCAACTGAGAGAGGGTTCTTCTGGAATAGTGCGCCTGGTCGTTGTATTGCCCCTGAGCATGGTCGTTGTATTGCCCCTGAGCATGGTCATTGTATTGCCCCTGAGCATGGTCGTTGTATTGCCCTTGAGCATGGTCGTTGTATTGCCCTTGAGCATGGTCGTTGTATTGCCCTTGAGCATGGTCATTGTATTGCCCTTGAGCATGGTCGTGTTAGAAACTAACAGACAGAAGTGAGGTCACTAGCAAGGAATGAGAGTACAAGTACCAAACCCTAAAAGTGTTGTACTCTATATGGGCTACCCCACTACAGCCTACATACATATAAATCAGTTTTGACACACCCCCATAGGCAAATTGGGGGAGAACAAGTGGTCACAAGACCAGTCAAGAAAAACCAAAGGAAGCTCTGGATGGATCACGAAGTCACCACACACTCTAAGCACAAGCAATTGGCCACAAGGCCAGTCCACATGCAGAGTTATATAAAAGATATCAAACAGTATAGTGATCACTACCTAGCAAGAGTAACCATGCAGGTATATATATAGGTCACAGTACAAGCAAAGTCAAGCAGTGAGCAAGTGAGGCAAAGCAGGCACAAGGCCTAGCATAGTACAGAAGCGCTGATGATCACCAGGCGGAAGTGCCTTGGTGAATATATCAGTAGTGTTGGCCCGAGTGGCCACGTAAGCAAGACGAAGTTGACCACGGTGCAGCAACTTTCGAGCAAGGAAGTAACGCAGAGCGATGTGCTTCGTTCTGTGCTCCAGTCTGTGCTCCTGACACAAGGCAATAGCAGCCTTGTTGTCTACGTACAGAACAGGAGGAGAAAGAGGCCGCTCTCTCGAGTCAGTCAGCAGGTAGGTGAGCCAGCGTAACTCCTGTGCAGCCATGGCTCCCGCGTAGATCTCAGCCTCACAACTCGAGCTGAGAACAGAAGACGAGCGGGTAGACCGCCAAGAAACAGAGCCGGAGCCAAGGCTGAACGTGTAACCCTGTGACGACCGCAGCGTAGACAGATTGTCAACCCAAGAAGCGTCTGAGTGCCCAGTGAGAACAACTCGACTCCGTCCTCCAAGCACGAGCCTCATGCCCGATGTACTGCACAAGTAGCGTAACACCCTCTTAGCAGCCTCCCAGTGCTCTGGTCAGTATTTCCCGGGTGCAACGTAGTGTGCCAGGACGCTATGAGGGTATGCAAGGTCAGGTCTAGTGCAGGTCATCAGGTACATGAGGCAGCCCACAAGCTCTGGATACGGGCCACTCGGCTCTACGGACTCGTCCGAAGGTGGAGCTGAGAGCGAGTGACCGGTAGCCAGAGGAGTGGACTGTGGCGAGGACCAAGTGAAGCCGAAGCGCTGAAGGGCCTGCTGCACCATGTGTGAGTGGGACAGGGTGATGGTGCGCCGTGCTCTGTCCTGGGTGATCTGCAAGCCAAGATAGCTGCGCAGCTCACCCAGGTCTATGCACGTGTGTCTCTTCTGCAGCTCCGACTTCACAAGGGCGAGTGCCTCAGTGTCAGCAGTAGCAAAAACCAAGTCGTCGATGTACACGAGGATGTAGAACAATGGTAGCGAAGTGTCGGTGCGGAGAAACAGCGACGGGTCTGCAGTCGAAGGAGCAAACCCAAGTGCCGCAAGTGTCGTCCTTAGTGTGTCGTGCCACTCACGAGGCACCTGGCGGAGACCGTAGACTGGCCGTCGGAGGCTCCACTGGGTACCTGCAGAAAACGACCCAGTGAAGCCAGGTGGACGGCGCAGCCAGATCTCCTCATGCAGGCTGCCCTGTACGAACGTTATGCTGAAGTCAAGAGAATGAAGCCCGTAGTCACGCTGAACAGCAATGTGCAGCAGCACTCGAAGTGTGATCATCTTTGGGGTAGGGGAGAAGGTCTGGAAGAAGTCAACTCCCTGTCGCTGACTGAAGCCTCGTGCAATGTAACGAGCCTTGAAGACAGGCGGAGAACCCGGCGACCGCTTCACCCTGAAAATCCACATGCTATCGACTATGTTCGCTCCAGGAGGGAGAACTACGTCGATGTAAGTGCATGTGAACTTCCAGAATGCCATCTCTGCGTCCATGGCTGTCTGCCACTGAGAGGAGTAGGGACCCGAGATCGCCTCTGCGTAAGAGCGCGGGGTCGGGATGTCTGGTGCATCTGGGTCTCCCTCAGGGGCAAGCAGCATGGCCACGAGATGAGATACAGTGGCTGCAAGACACTCAAAGACGTCCATGCCAAGAGCACACTCACCCCCGACGGACGGAGGACAGACAGACTCAGACTTAGCAACAAGACTAGCGGCGTAGTCGAGACGACAAGCAGCAGCAAAGTCAACAAGCTCAGCGACTAAGGCAAACGCAGTAGCAGACTCAAACGACTGGTCAGTAACAACAGTGGCTAAGAGTTGCGTAACAGTAGGACTAGTAGCACGAACCAGGTCAGATTCAGGGTTCGGAACGTATAGAAGAGAGGACTCAGGAGGAGACGGCAGGGGAACACGCTGTGGAACAGAGGAAGGACGAAGTGTCATAGTGTGAGTGCCAGGGACAGGAGGAGGACGCTGACGAGGAACACGACGACCAGTGCGAACAGCGCGAACAGGCGAGGCAGGACGAGACGCAGGCTCACGACGCTCAGTAAGCGAGTCGGTCTGCTCAGTGTAAGGAGAGGGAGCAGGTAGTGAGGAGCCTGGCTGTAACGAGAGACCAGTGGAAGACGGGAGACTAAGAACCTGGCGAAGCACGGAGACGCAACTGTGCAGTACCACCAGCACCAGCTCCTCCAGCACCAATACCTCTAGTACTAGTACCGGCAGCTCCAGGGCCTCCAGCAACTCCAGAACCTCCATCTCCAGCGACTCCAGCTCCAGTGCCTCCTGCACCAGCACCTACAGCTCTAGGGCCTCCAGCAGCTCCAGAACCTCCAGCTCCAGCGCCTCCAGCTCTAGTGCCTCCAGCTCCAGCACCTCCAGCTCCAGTGCCTCCAGCTCCAGCGCCTCCAGCGCCAGGGCCTCCAGCTCCAGTGTCGGCAGCACCACCAGCTCCGGCAGCTCCAGTACCTCCAATACGAGCACCTCCAGGTTTAACAGCTCCAGCTCCTCCGATACCTACAGCACCAGTGTCTCCAGCTCCAGAGCCTCCAGCTGCAATGCCTCCAGCCCCAGCAGCGCCACATTGAAGGCGGCAGCGCTGAGCGTACCACTCGCGTAGCTTCTGCGACGAGAGAGTACCTCCGAAACGTCTAGTACGAGCACCTCCAGGACTAGTGGTGCCAGCACCACCAGCACCACCAGTACCAACAACGCCACCAGCTCCGTCAGCTCCAGAAACTCAAGTACGAGCACCTCCAGGTGTAGCAGCCCCAGCTCCTCCGGTACCTCCAGTACCAGCAGTACCTCCAGCACCTCCAGGACTGTCAGCTCCAAGGCCTCCCTCTCCAGCAGCGACACTCCGAAGGCGGAGCTGCTGAGCAAACCACTCGCGCGACTGCTGCGAGGAGAGAGGCTCCCGTAGTGGAGAAGCAGTACCCCTAGGCGCAGCACCCCCAGACTCAGTAGCTTCCCAGGCTCCGCACCCGCAGGCTCAGCACCCCCAGGCTCCGCACGCTCAGGCTCAGCACCCCCAGGCTCCACACGCTCAGGCTCAGCACCCGCAGGCTCAGCACCCCCAGGCTCCGCACGCTCAGGCTCAGCACCCCCAGGCTCCACACCCCCAGGCTCAGCACCCCCAGGCTCTGCACCCTCTGGCTCAGCACCCCCAGGCTCCGCACGCTCAAGCTCAGCACCCGCAGGCTCAACACCCCCAGCAGCACCAGAGTCACCAGTGACCTAAACAAGCTCAACCAAGGGGAGTGGGTCTACCTGAGACACACCTGAAGGAGCAAGACCCTGAGGGGGGAGGGGGTCTACCGGAGGGGGACCTGGAGCGAGGAAGAGCGACGGGGGGGGGGGGGGGAGGGGCAGTGCGGTAGGGGAAGAGACGGTAAAAGGGAACTGACTCGTCAAACGTGACGTCCTGAGAGGGCAGGACACGGCACGAGGTGGGGTGGTAAATTTGCCAGCCAGGCGCGTCAGGGGGGAAGCCAAGGAAGACACAGGGAATGGCGCGGGAGGAGAGCTTGTCCGCAGAGGTATCGCGGACAAAGGCACGAGCGCCCCAGACCCAGAACACTAACGCATCGCCAACCTCCCCCGTCCAATGCAGTGTGGGCGAAGTCTCCGGCAAGGAGACACGGGGCAAGAGGTTGAGCTGATGCGCGGCGTAGCGGACCGCAAACGGCCACAGAAAATGGGGAGCAGCCGCATGGATCATGGACGTACGAGCGACCTCCATGATTAAGCCAATGCAGCACTCAACAACCTCATTCTGCTGGAGGAGGCCGGAAGCGTGAACGACTGGAGGATGCCCTCCTCCTGACAGAAGTCCCGCGAGAGGTCGAGGAGAACTCACCACCTCAGTCAGAGTGCAGACGCAGGACAGGAAGGTCCGTGTGGAACCGCTCGCGGAGCTGGAGACGGACAGCGCGGATCCAAAGGATCAAGACATTAGGGACCGTGGTGTAACGCGTGTAGTCGTCAACAACCAGCAGAAAGTACCGCTCGCGGCCCTGTCCCTGGACGCGGGCTGGGCCCCACACGTCCATGTGGAGAGTCTGCAGGGGGGCCTCTATCGGAGGGAACGAGGAGGAGTGAGGAGTGGCGCGCTGCCGCCCCTCGACGCAAGGAAGACAGCTCGGGGTAGGCGAGCGCGGGAGGGGGGGCTGAGACCCGGGAAGACCAGAGACAAGGAGGCGGGAGTGCATGCCACGAAGGCGAGGAAGGGAGGGGTGACCAAGGCGGTGGTGCCGAAGGAGAGTCTGGTGCGAGAGCTGGCGACACAATCAAGGGGTGGCTACCTGACCCGACGCAAACACCTAACCAAACGTAGCTACCTGAGGAGGCACAGTAGTCAGTATGTACAGACTCGACCCTGGCCGAAGTCTGAACGTGGCCAGGTGACGGCCAGTCCGGGAGCACGTACAGATCGCCACACGCTGCCCTCCAGGGGTAAAGGTATCAACCCCTGCATCCTGGAGGACTGCGTTGCTCACCAAATTCGTCAAGAACAAGGGGAGTTGAAGACCTGACAGCAGGCCAGACGGAACCGCCGGACACGTGAGAGCAGTGGTGGAACGTGCAAGAACTGGGCCCCCTGAGGGGTCAGCCAGAGAGACTGCAACAGGTGCAGGGAGTGGTGTGACTGTGGTACTGTCGCGAAAGAAGCAGCGAGCTGAGTCAAGCGTGAAAGTGTGCAAGGCCTCAGCAGGCGTAGTACCAGAGAGAGCAGACTCACTAGCACCTAGAGCAGCAGCCGCTATACCTGGGTCAGGCGGCACACACAGGTAACAGTCACCCTCAGCACTAACAGTCAATGCATACATGGCAGCAATAATAGCATTATAGTCAAGATCAAAGATATCAACATCGCGCCTAAGCAGGTCTGCCCATTGAGGGAGCTCAGGTGCGTCAGGAAACTGTGTGCGCAAGGTGTCATCAAGACGGGAGAAGGAGCGGTACTCGGTGTGAAACTTCCTGCATGTTTGACCATGGCGGGGTCTTGTGCGAATGACATACGGGCAGCGACCAGTACCCCCAGACGCCCGACGCTGAGCATACCACTCACGAAGCTGCTGGGTCGTAAGGGTCTCGCGCGGGCTACTGCTGCTACTGCTGCTGCTGCTGCCGCTGGCCACTACCAGAGCCTCCCCTCTGAAAGGCTCCACCCCGACCGCCACTCTCACTGCCGCTCGCACTGCCGCCACCACCGCCGCTGTCGCCTCCACTGGCGCCACCTCCGCCGCCGCCACTCCCACTGCCACCGCCGCTACCGCCGCCACCGACGCCTCCATTACCGCTACCACTCCCACCGCCACCCTCGTCGCCTCCGCCACCGCCCCCCCGCCGCCACCTCCACCACTCCTGCCTCCCTTGCCCTTGCTGCTGCGGCGCTTCCCACTAGGAGCAGAAGCAGCGCCGACCTCCTCAACACCAAGGAAGCGTAAGAGGGGGCAAGGGGGGAGGGGGAGCACCCCTCAAAGAGGGGAGTGCGAGGAGTGCCACGAGCAGCACCTATAGCGGCAATGCTCTTCTCTGCTGCAAGGAGGTGCTTTTCAAAGTCGTCGACAGTGAGGGCGGTAGGGTCTAGAGCGAGAAAGTGGTCCCTGACTGTACGAAGAGAGTCATGGAGGCGGGTGACTAGGAAGTAGAGCTTGATGTACATCGGGGGCGGGTTCGCTGCTAAGAACTTGGTTGGGAGAGCGGCGCGGTAGCGAACGTCACTAGCGCGAAGGTGGGTGATGAGGTCCTCAACTGTGGCAAAGGAGGACAGCTCTGGGAACAGGTAGGGCAGGATAAGGCGGCTGAGAGCAGCAGTGGCAGGGAAGAGTAGCGAGCGACTACAGCGGCATACAGGTCCTTAGCTGTCTTGTGCTGGCCGAAGTGAGCACGTTCAGCTAACGGCAGATGGTTGCGAATAGCTAGGCGAGCAGCAGCGTCACGGGTCTGCCACTGTGAACGAGTGAGGCTGTCAACTGTGTCAGAAGGAGCGACCGAAGAGCCAGACGCATGGTCAAACAGGGAAACGCCGTCTTTAGCATCGGTCATGAGGTACAGCTGTAGGTCATCGAGCCACATGGCGAACTCTATCGGGCGGCCGTCAGGTTCGAACGAGAGGACGTTGAGCATAGCCATAGCTGCAGCGTGGGGCACGGGCAGGCAGCAGTGGCGCGCGGGCAGAAGAGATGGCACGTAAGCAGCAAAGGCGGCGCGCGGGCAGCAGAGACGGTGCGGGGGCAGCAGAGGTGGCGCGCGGGCAGCAGAGGCGGCGCGCGGGCAGGCAGAGGCAGCACGCAGGCGGCAATGGCAGCGCGCGGGGCAGCAGGGGCTGCATGCGGGCGGGCAAAGGCGGCTCGCAGGCCGCGGGGGGCAGCGCGCGGGCTGCAGACGAGCGGCGCGAGAGCCGGCAGGGGCTCCGCGCGGGCTGCGGGGGCAGTGCGCGGGCCGCGCGGGCTGCACGCGGGCGGCGCGCGGGCCGCGCATGCTGCAGACGGGCGGCGCGCGGGCCTGCGGGGGCAGCGCGCGGGCAGGCAGAGGCAGGGCGCTGGCCGCGCGGGCTGTAGGCGGGCGACGCGCGGGCTGCACGCGGCGGCGCAGCGTAGGGCAGGGCAGGGCGTGCGCGGGGCTGCGCAACGCAGGGCAGGGCAAAGCAGAGCGTGCGCGGGGCGGCGCAACGCAGGGCAGGGCGTGAGGTATCACGGTAACAACAGTTGATGGTGGGCCCGAAAAAAAAAAAACAAAAACAAGAGGCGACGGAAGTCATCGTAGGGTTGCGAAGCTTTTTCAAATTGGAAAAACAATCGCTAATATAAGTTCTTGGTAAGGTGATGTCCAAGAGATTCGAACCTAAGAACATTCGGATCTTAGTTGACATTCAATCGACTGAGCTACATGCCCCGTATCGGTTCGCGCGTTTTAACGTCACGTGAAGTATCAATGCGACGAAGTTTGCATTCCCTATGGATTCATTTCTTCCCTTTTTTTCTCGCTGCTTCCTCTTGCTCGCTTACTCTCCCCAGCAGCAGACGCTAGTTCTTGCTTGTCTTCTCTCCTAGACACACTGGTATGTTCGTTTTTTCCCTAGATTGCATCTTCGTCAGCTCAAGTATATAGTTGTCGCGATATAGTTCCCTTCAATTTCGTTTTCCAGCTATGACACTTTTTGTTTTTCTCGTCGTTATTTCGTTTTCTCAACTTTGATTTCCACCTCATTGCTCAGTAACGTAGCCGTTTTCTTACTCGTCGTAGTTTTCGTGCATACTCTATTTTCTAGATTTTCTCGAGCATCGAGATAGATCTCTCTCTCTCTCTCTAGAGAGAGAAGAGCAGAGAGAGAGAGAGACTCTCTCTCTCTCTCTCTCTCTCTCTCTTCTCTCTATCTTCTCGTTCTTTCTTTCTCTCTTCTCTCTCCTCTCTCTCTCTGCGTTCTAGCGATCTCTCGTGTCTCTCTTGTTGTCTCTCCTCTTCTCTCGTTCTTCTCTCGTTCTATCTCTCTCGTTTTCTGTCTCTCTCTTTCTTATCTCTCTATCTCTATCTCTCTCTCGTTCTCTCTTTCTCTCTCGTTTTCTTTTTCTCTCGTTCTCTCTTCTCTCTCTCTCTCTCTCTCTCTCTCTCTCTCTCTCTTCTCTCTCTCTCTCTCTCTCTCTCTCTTTCTCTCTCTCTCTCTCTCTCTCTCTCTCTCTCTCTCTCTCTCTCTCTCTCTTCTCTCTCTCTCTCTCTCTCTCTCTTTCTCTCTCGTTCTCTCTCTGTGAAATTCACAGCTAAGGTATATCGTTGTTTCCTGTTTTGTTACTTGCTCTGTTTTTTGCGTTCTGTTTTTTAACGTATAGCGTTGTTCATCATTTTTTTACCTTACAACCATTAGATTGCATTCTGTTTGGTTATTATAATATTCTCCTCATTTGACTTACTTTCTTTTCAATTTTCTCCACATTTTGATAATTCTTTTCTTCTCTCCCGCCTTCCTTCTTTCCCTCTCCTTCATTCGGTGCCTATTTGTTTTTCCAGATTTCCTTCTGGCTTTCGTTCCAGATGTGTACATCTGCCAAGATTACTTGTGAAGTGGATAGTAGTGGTAATCTGTAGGATTGTTTTGTATTGCATGTTTTGTTGTTTTTAGAGTTTTTTGCATTTACGGTTTTTTTTTCCGTTTGTGTGAATGTGTGTGATCTTGTATATGTGTTTGTATGTGTGTGTGTGCTGTGGCTGTGTGCATTCATCCGTATCCATTGCAATAACAACGCACGTCTTTGATCTTTAAAAAGAAATCTCAAATCTATCATTTCACAAAAGGTTCATTGGCGCACTCAGTGACTCGTGTGCGACCACTTCGAACTGGATTTGATAGAGATGACTTTTTTTTTTTTAAGATTTCACAGATTGTGTTGTTTCATGTGGTAGTTGATTATTCAAAAGCTAAGCTATTTACCTCCCCCCCATGCTAGGCAGGGGATGGCGGTAGCTTAGTTTTTGGGTTTTTAACTGTCACGCATTTTACCATGTGCATGCGCATCATTCATGATATATCACACGCATTATATAGCATTATTTATGCATTATGCATTGTATAGCATCATTTATGCATTGTGCATGCATCAATTTATTATCACACAACACCATTCAACAGTAAAACATATACGGTAATGCAAACAGTACAGCAAATCTGCACTAAACAACTGCAAAAAAATCATATGGTCTAATACACTGTGAACAGTACCGTAGTCAAGACTGCTTAACATGCATACAGTATGGGAAGGGTATTACTGTAGTTTGCAAATTTTATTTTCATGTTTTAACAAAAAATATAAACATGAAAATAAAATTTGGCAAAATCGATCGTAAAGGGTTGCTTTGCAACCAAAAAAAAAAAAAAAACGGTCCTACGGACCTACTGCTCTGAAACCATGTCAGAAACTAACACACAGGAATGAGTTCACTAGCAAAGAATGAGGAGTACAAGTACCAAACCCTAAAAATGTTGTACTCTATATGGGCTACCCCACTACAGCCTACAAAAATATAAATCAGTTTTGACAGGTCGTTGTATTGCCCTTGAGCATGGTCAAGTGCAAAAGAAGGTTCTGCAATGCCCAATTAGCGCCATTGCAATGTGTCAGAGGTCCACTGGTGATCCCCGATTGATCCTAGGGAAGGGTTACAGGCACGGCGGCCTGGGGGGTTATGGGCGCACTCACCCGCTACACAAACAAGCCCTTTTATCCCAGTGGTTAGTGGCTGGGATTCTGACATGGTATCAGAGCGAAGGTCTCGGGTTCGAATCCCGGTGTGTGCACCTCGGGCATCCCAGTGCGGGGGGGTGTCAGAGGTCCACTGGTGATCCCCGATTGATCCTAGGGAAGGGTTACAGGCACGGCGGCCTGGGGGGTTATGGGCGCACTCACCCGCTACACAAACAAGCCCTTTTATCCCAGTGGTTAGTGGCTGGGATTCTGACACAATGCCCGATTATCCAAACTCACATCAAACTCCCTAGGTGAAAGATCCTAGGTATGAACCTTGCAATGATGGACTTGCCGTATGTACACAGTTGCCAGGCCCTCAGATATCAGGATAAATTATCCTGATTACCCTGATTTCAGGATAGAGTTGGGGTGCCAGTGCTGGAAAATCAGGATAACATAAAATACAGCCCTGAACTTTCAGTATTAGGCTGTATCCTACACTGAGGAATTAAGATAAAGGTGTACCTGTAACACTGAACAGTAGCACAGAAATGTCTTATAACAAGAAAATCCCGTTCGTTCACATAGTCCGCTATGCGCGACGCAAGCGGGAATCGATCTCCATACTTCCACTGTGACAATTCGCAGATTCAAACAACTAGGCCATGACCGAGCTGCCGTGCTGATATTTCCATTCTTAATCATGAAACTTAATTTAGCCCTGAAAAATCAGGGAAACCATTACATCCAGCGCTGAAGCCTCAGGATAAAGTTTTATATTTTAGGATACAGCCCTGATAGGTCAGGGTACCCTGAAACCAATCTGAGGCCCTGACAGTTGCGGATGCAGGAAGGAGCAGCTGGATGAGGAAGGGGGAGGAGCAGGCGTCTAGTGATGATGAGAGTAATGATCTTGAGGTGCATGGTACTGTGATGTCATTGCATGCTACAAAGTTATACGGTAAAACTGGTGTGTGAAAAACTCGGTGTCCATTTCTCCTTGCAGTCAGTCAGAGCTTAGCAGAAAGGACCATTTTACGCTTTATGTTCATTACATGCGGAATTGCACAGCATAGCGACATAAGGTACTTGCTGCAATGATAGCTCCACTCGAATAATACCGTACCTCATTCCTACACATGTATTGCAGGCAACACAACAAGCTTCACAAGAGCCTCCAGCCAAGCTTACACGACACCTTCTCTTTCTTCAAATGCAGCGTCCAGGCGAGCTAACTGCTTTTCGATATCTGCGGAAGGTGTCAAGTCCAGAATCTGCTTGTCCACCTCCTCGGCTGCTGCGTTCCTCTTTGACCCGATCAGTTCTGCCAAAACCCCCTCCAGCTCCGCTGCAATCGCCCCCATACCTGGCCGCGTGGCGGAGCGCTTGGCAGTGCATCGCAGCGCCAGCTGCAGCACCCTGAGAACGAGATCATCCTGTGCCTCAATGCGCGGGTCCTTGAGACCTGGCCCCAGCACATCGCCAGACTGATCGAGCTGCTGCGTTACCTGGTAAGAAGGAATTCCAAAGCGATTGCAGGGAGGTGCGGTTGGGAAGCGTGGAAGAGAACAAAATACAAGACAATGAGGCAGTCTGAAGAAAGGGAGCGAAATGTTCACACTCCATGACTGAGATGTTAACTTGATAACTCACCGACGTCAGAATGTTCTTTGATTGAGTCGTTTCTTCATCCGAGACGATGGCAAGAGACTCTTCAATGGCCGGTCGGCCCGTCATCACCTCAAGAATAACAATGCCAAAGCTGCACGTCCAGGCACACAGTGCAAGTGCCAAGGCAAGTATCCGTATGAAAAGCTTCAGCTTGAAAGAAACTCGATGCAATTAGACGTATCTACGCCTTGAACAGATTCTGAAGGCCCTTGTTTACCTGTAGACATCAGTGGCAGTGGTGGCCCTGTTGGATGCCGAATAGGAGGGGTCCACATAGCCCGGTGTTCCCACCACTCGCGTACTTTGCGCTGAGTTGCCATCTCCCTTCCTCACAAGCCCAAAGTCGGAGATCTTAGCCTGCACCCATGCATAGAAGATGACACATCTTAGCATGCATGCACTCGCACATGGACGACAACGAGCAGGCAGAGGAAGTACTACGGTACAGTTTGCAAAAGTGATTGAGAGCAGGGTATAGATTTGTTTTATCATCTCTTGCATCGTTGAATGCAGGTGTGCGCACTTGAGTGCATGCATCCTGGCAGCAACGCCAGTGAGACTTTGAGATCCAACGATTTTTGGAATCATTTTTCTGAGGACTTAAAAGTGACACCAAGCAAGATGCATAGCATGAGAAAGTGAGTGAGAAATTCCTGCTTGCCTGCATGTTTTGATTGAGCAGGATGTTGGCGGGCTTGATGTCGCGGTGAACGATGCCGAAGCTGTGGAGATACTCAAAGCCGCGTGCCGCCCCCACCAGCACGCCCACCCGCTGCTCAAAGCTCAGCGGCGTTGCTGCCTCTGCAGCGCACACGGAATAGGAGCATAGGGGTGGCTTTTGAGTCGACTCAAAAGTTGTTGCAAGTGATTTTTAAGAATTCTCAAAAATCACTCAGAGGGGTGGTTTTTGAGTCGACTCAAATGTTGCCTCTGCAGCGCACACGGAATAGGAACATAGGGGTGGAGTGGAGAGGGGGAAGCTTTAGAAGGAGGCAAGTGACCGGTATGAAGAGGAATACCTGCAAGGCCAGACCAGTGGGGTCCTTTGAGCCTGAACACATCTCTTGTTTCCGAAGCACTTACAGTCCCAGAGCACCGCACGCACACTGATAGAATGCACACCTCATTCAATCCAGTGCAAAGGACCCAGTATCCACCGACCACACTACCCCCCGCATCATTCCTTAGCTTGTGCGAGAGCAACCTGCAGCTACACTACCCCCCGCATCCATTGCAGAATGCACACCTTTCCCGATCCATTGCGAGAGATCTCCGTTGGGCATGAACTCGTAGATAAGGATTTGCTCCACCCTTGTCTTGGCGGTAATCCCAACGGAGAAGCCCAGCAGCCGCACGAGGTTGGGGTGGTGCTTCGTTGCCATCTCACACACCTGCCAGGGGGGACAAGGGGCCCAGTTCAACACAAAGTAAGACACTGCTTCGTTTCCATCTCACACACCTGCCAGGCATGGCGGTGGGGCCAATAAAACACAATCTGATGATCTATCTGACACTGCTTTGTCGCCATCTCACACACCTGCCAAAGGGCGAACAATGGCGTGAGCCAAATAGAACTCAATATAAAGATCTATCTGACACGACTTGGCAGCCGTCTCACACACGTGTCAGGCAGGGGCAATGGCCGGCCAGCCCCATGACAAACACCGTCCATTGATGTACCCGATACACACCTGGCTACAACAATGGCATGGCAACACTTGTGAACAAGACGGTTCAACAAGAAGGACCATCTGGCACGCTTGTGAACGAATGTAACGCACTCTGATGCTCCATCTGAATGTAACTCCATGTTTACGCCTGAACATGCAATTTCCTACGCAGGTATGTTGAAACCACTTTTGGAATTTCTCAAAGGTGAATCCAACACTCTGATGCACTGCACCGTAGTGGTGCCGAAACATACAATATTTCTGCCCAGTGCCAGTGACGTGCATGTGCTAGAAGCTATGGCCATTCTTTGAGAAGAGTGTGCTTCAAAACGGATCACATCCCACCACACCACACCACACCACACCACACCACACCACACCACACCGCACCACACCACACCACACCACACCACACCACACCACACCACATCACACCACGTCACGGTCACGCACCTCGGTGTCAAAATCGTTGGTGATGATCTTGGCTCGCTTCACGGCCCACGGCGTGGCACCATCGGTGGGAGAGACGCCGCGGTACACATCACCATAGGCCCCCGCGCCCAGCAGGTTGGCCTCAGACCACCCGTTAGTCGCTTTCGCCACCGCTGCCAGTGCATACTCCTGACACACCTGCACTGCCGCCTTGCTGCTCACCAGCGCTGTGGGGAGGAGGAGATGTGGGAGGTGATCGGAAGAGGAACGAAGAGAGCATCAGGCAATCGTCATGGCCGCTGAGTGAGCCAACACCAAGGCAGCCACATGACCCTTTATGACGTTCCAGGCAAGCAAAGCAGTGCGAGGCATGAGTGTGGGGTGTGAGTGTGGGCTGTGAGTGTGGGGTGTGAGCGTGGGGTGTGAGTCTGAGGAGTAAATGTGAGGAGTGAATGTGGGGTGTGAGTGTGGGGTGTGAGTGGGGTGCGAGTGTGAGGTGTGAGTGGGGTGTGAGTGTGGGATGTGAGTGTGGGGTGTGAGTGTGGGGTGCGAGTGTGAGGAGTTACTGTGAGGAGTGAATGTGGGGTGTGAGTGTGGGGTGTGAGTGGGGTGTGAGAGTGGGATGTGAGTGGGGTGTGAGAGTGGGATGTGAGTGGGGTGTGAGTGTGGGTTGTGAGGTTGGGACGTGAGTGTGGGGTGCAACTGTGAGGTGTGGGGAGTGAAACAGTGTGAGGTGGGAACATTTGCATTGGCCTCTTATGAAGCAGAAGTGGTAGAGGTGGAGGACAAAGAGCACAGTTACAACGACACCAGGCTGAATGCGTTTTTTGAGACCTTAAAAAAAAAAACAAAGAATGCATTCAACAGTGTGATTTAAGACGCACGCACCTTTACGTTGGCCTCTCATGAAGCAGAAGTAGTAAAGGAGAAAAGCAACGAGCACAATCACAACAATAGCGCCAACCACGATCCCAATAATGGCGCCCACAGGAAGAGGCTTTGGTTTGTCACCTGGTATAATGAAAGGGGATTCACACAGGTTAACAGTAAACCATGGGCAAAACAAGCAGATGCACAGCAGAAGAGGGTGATGCACAGCAGAAGAGGGTGATGCACAGCAGAAAAGGGTGATGCACAGCAGAAGAGGGGATCCAGAAGTGGCTAATGAAACCCCAAGAGAGCACAGATCAGAGTCAGGTGCTTGGAAAGAAACACCCACCTCTGCTCTTTTCCCCGCTCCCTCCCAGTCAAGAGCGGAACTCACATGTGGCGCAGAAGTCGGAGCAGATGCGGCAGAAGGCAGAGTTCACGTCCTGAGGCACACCGCCGCAGCTGCTGTAGCTGTCAGGGCACGTGATACCCGTGCCACTGATGGCTCTGCATGGGGAGGGCGAAAAGGGAGAGGTACGAACGGAAGGTAGAGTTCCTTCCCACGTCTTGAGATTCTCAAATCAAGAACCTTCACACCCAAGCCAACAGACATGTGGCTTATGTGCCCTGCACATGCAGATCAGAGTTGACAGCACTTACAACGTTTTTAGATTGGTGAGGCTTCCATATAACGGTGAGAGGGTTCCTTGGAGGAGGTTGAAGCTCACATCCCTGTGTCCCATGCATGGAAGGCCCATGAGACACAACATGGAAGAACAGGGATGGGACGTGAGAAGCATTCCCCTCAAGATTGGACATGGTCAGAAGCATTCCCGTGTGCAGAGTCCGCCGGGGACCAAGAAAACGCTCTGAGATGTCTCTCACTTTGAAGCCGATGGTAAGCAAGTATGGCCATGTCCGAGGGTCACTAGAATTAGAGGCAAAGAAATGAGACGTTAGTTGGAAGTGGAGACGAGGAAAAGAGAGGAGACGAGGGGAGGAGGCGAGGTGAAGAGAGGAGATGAGGGAAAGAGAGGAAGCATGGGAAAGAGAGGAGGCGAGGTGAAGAGAGGAGATGAGAGAAGAGAGGAAGCATGGGAAAGAGAGGAGACGAGGGAAAGAGAGGAAGCATGGGAAAGAGAGGAGACGAGGGAAAGAGAGGAGACGAGGGAAAGAGAGGAGACGAGGGAAAGGGAGTAGACGAGGGGAAGAGGCAAGGCGGGGAAACGAAGGACCAGGAGACTCACAGGTAAGTCAAAGTAGTCATGGATGCGGGGTTATCAGGGATAAGGCCTGCGAGGTTATTATTGGCCACATTCCTTCAGTCATGCACACAAGGTGGGTGGGGGGCAGAGGCATTGAACAATGACAGGATGGGAGATGACAGGATGGAGATGACAGGATGGGAGATGACAGGATGGGAGATGACAGGATGGGAGATGACAGGACGGGAGATGACAGGATGGGAGATGACAGGATGGGAGATGACAGGATGGGAGATGACAGGATGGGAGATGACAGGATGGGAGATGACAGGATGGGAGATGACAGGACGGGAGATGACAGGATAGGAGATGTCAGGACGGGGGATGACAGGTCGGCATGGGGAGCGTTCACAGCTCGAAACAGACGTGCAATCATGGGATATAGAGGCAGAGATGCATACGCTCATGCTCTTACTACAGCCGAGCAGGATTCACAGGAAAACACTTGGGCCCTCTTATTTTACTGTGCTTAGGGGAACGACTCACGGTATTGCTCATGGGTGGCGTGTTCACTCTTGAGCACTCTCACAAGCTAACCCATAAGCAGGATGTGGCTGATTGTAAGGATGAGGCTTATCGTAAGGACGGACGGACTCACAGGTATAGCATGCTGGGCGAGTATAGATCATTGAGAAGGTGATCTTTCGACAGCTGACATCCTGACAGATCCCTGTTATCGCATACATCATGCAGCACATGGCACAGGAATGCAGATGCGGCACAAACACGCAACGCATGCACACAGAGAAGCACACACAGCAATGCACAAAGCAACGCGCGTGCGGCAAGGAGCAACACACACACGCACGCACGCGCGCGCGCGCACGCGCGCACACACACAGACACACAAAGCATGGCACACAAACGCGTTAGGAATGAAGGCGCATGACGCAACGTCCAATTGAGGCAGTTAGGGTGAGTAAAACACCATTACCATCACCATGTGGTTCCTCTGCCCTCGGCGCTCTGCCCTCTCACTCACAGCGATGCAAGAGTACTGAACTTGCCAAAATCCATGAGCCCATCTGTCCCTAAGGGATTGGACTTCAGGTTCCTGCCACTCGCAGAGGGGAGAGGAGAAGGAAAGAGACAACATATGTGAGATCTTGTGAGGGGTTTGGGATGTCAGGCTGTGTGGGGAAGAGCACGAGCAGCAGTGGATTAGCTGATAGGCTGCAGTGGACTGTGTGCATTGTGAGGCTTGCACAGGGCAGAGCCAACGGCGGGCGGGTAAGAGCGGGAGAGAGCAGATGGGGGCATGTGGGAGAACAAGAGAGTTTGTGAGAGAGTGATGGGGGTCTGGCAGTGGAAGGGTGTGGTGTGGGAGGGTGTGGGTGAAAGGGTGAAAGGAGAGTGCCGGCAAAGGCAGCACAGGGTGGTTGTATAGGGAAGGAATTACAGTGCGGAGCACTGGAGTATACCAACGTACGCCTCTAGCCGCACATATACCCACACACCATGCACACACCATGCACACACCATGCACACACCATGCAGTCACACACCACACCATGCAGACACAGCCACCCACACGCCATGCAATCACGGCCATGCCCCATGCCGTCAGAGCATGCCCCATGCCGTCAGAGCCATGCCCCATGCAGTCAAGAGCCATGCAGTATTGCCAAACGTAGAGAAAAAGAGGCGCCATACAGGGTTTGCAAATCGCTGTAGTCAGCTTTTGCCAAAGGCTGAAGGCTTGTTATCCCGTTGGCCGGCAGGGCCCTGCACAGGAGTACACGGAGTGAGGCAACAACAGACAGCTCATCATTGTCGTCGTCGTCATCGTCGTCATCATCATCGTCATCATCGTCATCATCGTCATCATGCTCATCATGCTCATCAGGCTCATCATCCTCATCATCCTCATCATCCTCATCATCCTCATCATCCTCATCATCCTCATCATCCTCATCATCCTCATCATCCTCATCATCCTCATCATCCTCATCATCCTCATCATCCTCATCATCCTCATCATCCTCATCATCCTCATCATCCTCATCATCCTCATCATCGTCATCATCATCATCATCATCATCATCATCATCATCATCATCATCATCATCATCATCATCATCATCATCATCATCATCATCATCATCATCATCATCATCATCATCATCATCATCATCATCATCATCATCATCATCATCATCATCATCATCATCATCATCATCATCATCATCAAGGGGAAGCTGCAGAGCAGAGAACACGTGCATAGCCTGGCTGTGGTGCACTGTGCAATCAAGAAGGAACTAGCATGCTGCTGCGGCCCGTGGGTGAGAGCTCATGGAGGGAGAGCTTGTGGAGGGAGAGCTCGTGAATAGAGGGGGAAGTGTGTGGGGGAAGTGGGTGGGGAAAGTGTGTGGGGGAAGTGTGTGGGGGAAGTGTGTGGGGGAAGTGTGTGGGGGAAGTGTGTGGGGGAAGTGTGTGGGAGAAGGGTGTGGGAGAAGGGTGTGGGAGAAGGGTGTGGGAGAAGGGTGTGGGAGAAGGGTGTGGGAGAAGGGTGTGTTGGGAATGCGTGGGGGCAGGCTCACAGGTCCACAAGGCTGGCCAAACTATTCAGCGTCGTGAGACTTTCTGGATTGGTGCCCAGGCCACAGCTCTCCAAATGCCTGCTCGTGTCAGCATGATGGACAATAGATACACAGAGCAGTGTGAAAGGGTGCTGCAATGCCTGCTCTATGCATGCATCACAGTGCATCACCGCACCGTGTATCATCACAGTGCATCACCACACCGTGCATCACCTCACCATGCATCACGACGCATGCATGCCCCGCATCACCATACATGCTCACACATGCCCACGCATCACCATGCATGCTCACACATGCCCACGCATCACCATGCAGTCCCGAACATCGTCCATCTTGATTCCACACCTTCCATTTCATGGCATGCCATTCTACGCGATGCCATATCTATCATGCCTTGCCATGCCATGCCATGCCATGCCATGCCATCCCATGCCGTGCCATGCTGTGGCATGCTGTAGCAGATGGACTAGTCACTCGTGTAAGTTCTGAACCACCAGCCTCATCTCATCTCATGCACACAGACCAGCTACAAGTAAACCAATCAGCCAAACAGCCAATCCATCATCAGGTGATGAACCGAGCATGCACCGTTCTTTTCAGCTGCTCGGCGTGTGCCTTGTATGCATGCTGCTGACGCGAGGTGTGGCTTACAGGCTGGTGAGCTTAGAAAGGTCGGACATGCTGGAAGGAAGGGTCACAGTCACTGTTGAAGAGGACTGGCAGACCACTGATCTGCACACATGACCATGACCAGACACATGCACATGAACATGCACATGCACACCCGCACACACTCACGTATTGATCCAACCAAGCGCAGTTTTGTGTGTTTACTGCATGCAATCACATGACCTAGGACCCTTAGGAAGCGGGGCGCACACACATGCAACAAAGCCCACTCGACTTGAAGCTCGCACACAGCAGAAACAGAGTTGTCCACATACCAACACAAAGAACACAAGTGTGGGAATAAAGATATGGAAAAAAAAAACCCCACAACTCCCCAGCCGTGTGGTGCATTCTAGAAGGAATTGGCATGCTGCCATGGGTTCGTGTGGTACAGTGTGGGGAGAACTCGTGAGGGGAGTTCGCTGGGGAGTGTGTGGGAGAAGTGCCTGTTCTGAGTGTGTGGGGGACCCACACATCCACAATGCTGGTCAATGCGGCCAGCGGCTTGGGCAAGGATATGTGAAGCTAAAACGAGCACGGGATGCTGATGCTCTTGCGGGGATACTTCACTGAAAGCCATGCCTCTAAAGGAGCACCAATGTGGCGCCAGAGTAACAGCACACCGCAGTGCAGCATGATGCAGCACACCAAAGCAGAGCAGAGCACAGCACAGCACAGCACAGCACAGCACAGCACAGCACGGCATAGCAGGGCGCGGACGCACAAGGAAGTGATCATGCCGTTTAAGTCGCATGTGATCTGCGCTTGGTTGCAGTCGCTCCCCACCTGCCAGCCTGGGATTTTCAACTGCTGCAGCACCGGGCCTGCCAGCCAGCCACCCACAGCGGCACAGATAGATCTGATCAAGAGGCTGTAGAAACCGTTCTGGTGAGCAAAGCATCAGGAGAGGCGCAGATAGGAGCAGGGGCAGGAGCAGAGGAGCAAGAGAGGAGCAGGCGGAGGCGCAGAGAGGGAACGGGAGGCACACAGCGGGTTGCTAGTGCATGCACGGCAGGTGAGCAGCGGATGAGGACGCCGAGGGTTGATGGGGGGCGGGGGAAGCACCGACGGCGTTTATAACGCAGGGCTGCAGGCTGTGTCGCGGCATGGCAGAGGGCCACACCAGCGGCGATCGTTTTAACGACAAGGTTAACGGGTGCTGACACAGCGGCGACTGGGGTCGACCGAGTGGCAGGAGCGACCCGTGCACGACTCACCCTGCGACTGATCGATGGCGATGGGCTGCGCGGACGACTGCGCGAGGGCCGTCCACGGCGCAAGGCACGCGAGTGCGGCGACGAGAGGCACGAGGAAGAGACCGTGAAGCATCGTTGCCGCCGTGACCGATGCAATGGCGGTGGCGGTGGCGGTGGCGGTGGTGGTGGCGTGGCGAGAGCGCTACGAGCGTAGAAGGAACCAGTCCTTACATACAGCAGTTGTTGCGATTTGCCCCCGACCTACACGCGCCACTAGCTCCAATAGTAGCACACGAGAACAAGCTGAATGTTTCGAAGCACCGGGACACGCCGAATTGCGGGCTGCACAAAGCATAAAGAGGATAAATCTCTGCTTGTTCCACTTCGCAGCTCAGATTGCTGCTAGTACTGTACCGCGCGCGGTTAACGCTGTTGCTGAGAGCACCCCTGGTAATCAATGGGACTAACATATGGAGCCTGTGCGAGTATGCTGGTGACGATTATGGTAACCAGATCGCTTGCTGCTACAAGAGCGAGGCTTTCCGGCGGTGGCGAGATTGAATGTGTTGCTGTGGCGAGTGCGACCAAAAGAATCTCGCGATAGAGACGGTATGTCTATGCATCTGCTCGTTTGTGGAAGCGAGGAAATGAGGAACCGATGAGGTGGATACTATCCACAACGGCTTGGATGTGGAGATAATGCAGAGTGCAAGGTGAGACAGGTGATGCAGGGCAGTGCCGCCGAGTGCAGGTACATCGCCGCTCTCGGCCAGTCACCCCCATACGACTCTTCACGTTGTCTTGCATTGCAACGTGAAGAGGCGCAGATGAGCGATGATGAGCGCTCATTTGACTTTCTGGGGAGGTGCGAGCGAGCGAACGCGTTCGGCTGGAAACAACCTTTGGGTGCACCCTGAATATTTGAAAGCGGTTCACTGGACCTTGAATGTCGAGGTATACTTGTAAATGTGAACGTTTCCCACCATACAGCATTCGAACATTGTACACCACACCAAACTAGCCGAATCATACTCTCTATTCCCAATTTGTTTTGAACGATTTTCCTTTTCACCTGGGATGGGGACGCTACCGCCGAGCCTGTATGGTCCACAATGGTCGCGCTCCGGGGAGACTGCACTCCCGCACGATGTGTAATGACGTGTCATGTGCGGTCGTTTGGGCTGTCACGAGGGTGCGCATCCCCCTCTCTATTGAGAAGTGTACTGTACAATAGCTTCGCACATCCGTAAGGTATCCTCGGCCTGAGTGCAGCCATGCTAAGAAATGTGTACCAAACTAATTTTCCATAGTGAATCGCGCTACGGTGGGTATTTTACGAAGGGCTACAGCGAAGGGATACCGCGGTTACTGACTCGTTACTGAATCGTTCCTCCTCTCGCCTGTCTCTGATGTGCTTTGAAAATGCTTGCCGCCACCACCACGTAAAGCACACATGTCAGGCAGGCCTGACCGCGTGATCCTGCCCCACCGCACCGCACCACCCGTCAGGAAGGAACTGCTGCATCGCGGCAGAATGTGCATGGCATGGTTTTCCTCTCTCAACCCACTCCAGCCCCAGCTTCTACTTTTGCTCCTATTCCGCAGTTTCTCCTGGTGCTACTAGCTAGTAGCTCCTGGGACTATGGCCCCCTTGATATCTCCACCTGCTCTTATCATTACTCCGTCTAATCTTCATCCAGTTCCATCCGTTTCTTCAGCCTCTTCCCTTTCCCCTCGCGCGGCCAGCCTTCTTGAACCGTTGATCCACGTTGCTGCATATCCTCACCGTCGATCAAAACCAGGTCTTTCAGTATCAGGGGGTCGCGACCAGGCACATCGACTTTATACCTTCCAGAAGCCGACACGCGCAGTCAGCGCTACAGCGTCCTCGTGTCCAAGTCGTCTCGTTCAACCCTCGCACTGCCGTCATGCGTCCTCCAATTTCGCAGCACCGTGCGAGTTTCGCACGGTCCGTCGTCCGAGTCGCTCATTTCTCGCCGCACGTCGCACACCCTTCAAGCACGATCAGCTGGTGCTTCGATGTAGCGCAGAAAGCGGCGGCGCGTCAGGAGGCGCTGCTAGCGGCGCAGGGAAAGCGGGTCCCATTGTAAGCGGTAAACCAGAAAAGGACCCCGCAGTCTCGTCTGGTCGAGGAGCATTATTCATCCAACCAATCGCTGCTCGACTACCTGTGCAGCCGGATCCGTCGCTGATAAACGACGATCTCGTTCCGACGCTGGCCAGCCAACGAACTTTCGACGCGTGGCACATGGCGTCGCTCTGGATTGGTCTCGTTGTTGGTGCGACTCACTCCCTCCGTCCAATACTCAATTCTCGCCCTCTCATGTTTCCCCGTTTATTTATCATTGACGCCATCCAAATAAGTTTTCCCTCATGGCAACATCATGAGCCAAATGCATCCACTCCTGCTTACCCTCTCCAGTCCAATATATCCTCCTTCAACGTTGTTTCTCCTGCTACCCGCAACCTTTGTTTTTGCCTCCTTCTCCTCACCAATTTTCCCGTCTCCCTCCACGCTACCCACCCTCCGCTATCCCATCTCTCCCTCCTC
Source organism: Closterium sp. Yama58-4 (assembly GCA_947470075.1). Classification (NCBI taxonomy): domain Eukaryota; kingdom Viridiplantae; phylum Streptophyta; class Zygnematophyceae; order Desmidiales; family Closteriaceae; genus Closterium; species Closterium sp. Yama58-4. The sequence continues at coordinate 64,519 of CANIUD010000377.1, read as the reverse complement.
TCTCGCTTCGCCATTCAGGCGTCCCCACGTGGTATCTCGCGGCCACCTTAGTGGAGGTAGGCATGGCATGGTGGCAGGGTCTCCTAACCGTGCTAGCAGGCAATCTCCTCGTGCTCATCCCCATGCTGCTCAACGGTCATCCCGGCTGCAAGTACGGCGTGCCCTTCCCCGTCCTCGCGCGCGCAGCCTTCGGCGTCAAAGGCGCCAACCTCCCCTCGCTGCTCCGCGGACTCGTCGCCTGCGGCTGGTTCGGCATCCAGACCTGGATCGGAGGCTCGGCGATCCTCCAGCTCGTCACGCACTTGCCGGCGGCGCAGGGGGGTGCTGGGGCCGCGGCGCTGGCGGCGGCGCCGAGCCTGCCAGGGTGGTTCGGCGGGGTGACGTTCGCGGAGCTGGGGTGCTTCCTAGTGTTTTGGGCGGCGCAGCTGGGAATTGTGTGGCGTGGGATCGAGTCGATTCGCCACCTCGAGTCTGCCAGCGCTCCCGTTCTGTTGCTGTAAGGACAACACGATTTAGTAGGTTCCGGCTGGTATGGTGAGACTGGTACGGCGAGGCTTGTGTGGTGAGGCTGGTGCGGTGAGGCTGATACGGTATGGTCTCACAGCCCTGGCAATCAGTTCACCAAGGTCTAAGACGTCTCAAAGCGCCATCGCTCTGTTAGCAGACAAAGTGCTGATATTGTAACCTGTCCTTTCCACCCACCGGCTTCAAACGGTGCCAGGGTGTCAGAGAGAGGAAAGGCCCAACCTTTTCTCAGTTTCCTCATGCAAATCGGTCTCCCACACCAGCTTCCATTCCATGATCCAGTTCTCCACATCCTCTTTGCTTCCCCTTCCCCATTTCATTCCCCTTCCCTTCCCATTTTCTTCCTGTTTCCCTTCTCCTACACCATCCCCATCCCAGCCTGTGTGTCTGTCTGCTAGCATGGGCCTACTCCAGGGCGGGCGGGCTGGGGCCCATGCTCAGCGCACCCTCGCTCTTTGCACCGGGAGGGCCCAAGCACGGGCAGTTCTGGAAAACGTTTTTCCCTGCCCTGACAGCAAACGTTGGGTTCTGGGCGACACTGAGCCTCAATATTCCAGGTGGGTGGACTGTCTCTGCTCGTGAATATGGTCGTGTATGTGGGCATAAGCATGGGCGTGGGCATGGCATGGGGATCTGCACTGCTTGCATATGGTTGATGGATGTTGATGGCAATGCATGTTGATTGATCAAGAGCAACTCATGGAGAGTTACGTTTGGTCGACAAGCAAGTGAAACGTATGGTGGATTGCTGTCAAGGGATAACAAAGGAATGGATATTTTTTAATAAACTGTAGTTAGCTTTCCGCTGACAGATTCCATACTTGCTGTGATATGGAAGGCAAGTGGATGCTGCCACACTTGACCTGATTCATAATCTACCATTTTATAGTGCTATCTACTGCTTTCAAGGCTAACCTTTCCCGTTCTGCGACCCCATTGCCTCCCCCCCCCCCTCTCCCCCCCCACCTTGTCAAACGCACATGTTTTTCACCCAATATCCACCCATCCCCCCCGGTTCCTCTGGCAGACTTCACACGCTACGCTCGCTCGCAGGCCTCGCAAGCCATAGGCCAGGCGCTGGGCCTGCCTGTCACCATGGTGGCGTTTGCATTCGTGGGTCTCGCTGTCACCTCCGCCACGCTCGTTGTCTTTGGCCCACCTGCCATCCCCGACCCTGTGCTGCTTCTCTCCAAGATTCCCGGGCTGCTCCCGTCGCTGCTCGCCTGCACTGGCCTGTGCCTCGCCACACTCACCACCAACATCGCCGCGAACGTCGTTGCGCCAGCCAATGCGCTGGTGAATCTGGCGCCGCGGCGGGTCTCGTTTGCTGCGGGAGCCACGGTGACGGCTCTTGCTGGGCTGCTGCTGGCGCCATGGAGGCTGGTTCGGGCGCCGGCGGATGGTGGTGGTGGTGGTGGAGGCGGGGCGTTTTTCGCTTGGCTTGTAGCGTACTCAGCGTTGCTAGGCCCGATTGCGGGGGTGTTGGTTGCGGATTATTTTCTGCTGAGGAAGACGGAGTTGGACGTGGATGGGCTTTATTCTTTGGACCCGTCTGGGCCTTATTGGTATGCAGGCGGGTATAATCCGGCTGCAGTGCTTGCGCTGGTGGCAGGTGTGCTGCCTAATCTTCCTGGGTTTCTGGCTGCTGTGGGAGTGCTTGCCTCAGAAGTGGTGCCGGCATGGCTGCACACGGTGTATTCAAACGCATGGGTGATTGGGTTTATGGTAGCTGGAGCGACGTATTTGTTGCTCATGGAGGTGTTTCCTTGGTATAAAGTTAGAACCTGATGGGTCTTGTTACGGTATTACTGTACGTTGATTTCCCATTGCTAGCTGCTGTTTTGTTCTGGGAAACTAGACTGGAAAGAAGGTTCATCCTATAGATTAGGGGTGCAGTGCAGTGCAGTGCAGATTGGGGGTGGAGTGCAGCCAGCACACAGTTCACACAGGCACCCCTGGGGGTTGTCGCGCGTCGTGCTGTTTGGGCTCTGGCTCAAATTTGGGCTGGCGGCTCGATTTGCGTTGAATTTCTCCTTGAATAAAATTGAGGGAGCTATAGTACAGTTCACTGTACATTCGGGTGTTTGTGCGATAGAAGCCGGGAAAATATGCAACAAGTAACGCACAGTGGCATCGATAATTTGTTTGGTAAAAAAAACAGTGTACGGTCACTGAAAAGGGTGTTTTCACGCGAATGATAATAGGGTTCACGTAATCAGTCACCATTAGCTGGCAGTTTTTCACGCGAATGGTCACACATGATACTCCCGCCAAAAAATAAATGAAACTCCCGCCAAGAATACATGAAACTCGGAAATTTTCCCGCTCGCGCAAAACCAATCAGTCAACTTTGAAAAAACTAAACCCAATCGGAAGCTGATGCGATTTGGGAACGGATCAACCCTAAACATCCCTCGGAATACGTGTCTAGGGTTGATCAATCCGAAAATGCATCCAGGTTCCTTTTGGGTATTATCTTTTTTTGGGCGGGAGTTTCATGTGTGACCATTCGCGTGAAATTCCGCCAGCTAATGGTGACTGATTACGTGAACCCTATTATCATTCGCGTGAAAACACCCTTTTCAGTGACCGTACACGGCTTTTCATTACCAAGCAAATTATCTATGCCACTGTGTGTTACTTGTGGCATATTTTCCCATAAAAGCCCGAGACGAACCGGAAACTAGCACGTGGCACTATTTTAGTCCAATGGAAAAGTACGTTAATTATCCAGCGAGACGCATCCACGTGGCTACCTCGTCTTGACGTTTTTGCTTCAGTGGCAATCTCTAGTTACACACCACTGACAGTCCCTCCGTCAGTTCAATCTAGATTTCGCCAACGTTCTGCTGGCGAAACAAAACCCTTCGTCCCCAAGTCGACTCGGAACCTGGAAAGAAGTTGGGCTTTGGGAAGCCGCAACCCGTACGCAATTGACAACACACGCGTCGCTTGCTTGGCCGTGGCGGTATATTCCCAAGATGGAGTGTGTTTCAGATTCAACTCAGAGCAGTGGCTTCTTTCATTGGGGATCCCTTTCGGGGCAGGCTGACCTTGAATCCGTCATAGCGACAAAACCGGTGTGGATAGCAAGCGATACATTTTAGGGGGCTCTCCTACTGACTTGAGAAGTCTGTCCGCCCTCGCGCGACTAATCGCAAGGGCCTTTGCTCTACTACTTTTCTTGCTATCGCATTTCCCGTTTTCTCTTCAATTTCTCGGCCGTCGCTTGGGATGGAATCCGCCATCTGTCGCGCGACCCCAACCATCCGCCATCATTCGGGGACCTTGCATCCACAATCCTCCTCGCGGCATCCAAATCCCGTCAATCTCGCCTCAGCTCAACCTCGCGGACGGCTCGTCTGGCCGGAGGCCTCCAGTCGTTTCACTCCCGCCAATTCGCTACCCTTGCGACCTGCGCGTTCCCACGACAATGTCAAGTCTCTTAATCTTCTCAGACCGCTCGCGCTGATCGGACGACCAGTAGCAGCATCAGACGAGCCGTCTCGGATCACCAGCAGGCGATGCTCGTACCAATCTTTTCCACATTATCACCGCCCCCGCCCAGATTATGGCGATGCATCAGCGGCCGTGACTGCGCGTCCTTCTTCACAGCGAAATTCTTCCAACCAATTGCCAACTTTAGTAGGCCTTGTTTCTCGCAATCCTCTAGTCGCTCGCTCCAACCGTTCACGATGCTGTTGCTCTGCCGCGTCTCACGCCGACGGTGGACGGGACACCGCCGCAGCCGGCGGCGCTTCGCTTGGATCTCCCGAGCAATGTGAAGCACTGTTCGAAGCCACGTCGGCAGAAGACAACTCGGATGCCACGTCAGTCACCGTCGCCGCCGCCGCCGCTGCTGCTGCTGCTGCCGTTCCATTAGGAGCGGCTGACGATGCTGCTGTTTCCTTGTGCGCGGGAAGCGTTGCGCTGGATGGGCTGATACACGATGGGCCGATACACGATGGGCCGATACATGACGACGATCTACGAGGATCCGACCTTGTCCCGAAAGGAGAAGAAGCTTCGGCTGCTAAGCTACAAGAATTGAACCTGGCTACCACGACAGAGGCAGGCGTCTACGAGGCGAGGAAGGTTGAATCCGGGCGGAAGGACGCGCGGTGGAGTGAGGAGGTCTGGGAGCAGGCGCGGAGTGTGGTGAGCTTCGCGGGGCCTGTTATGGGAATATGGCTGTCGCACCCGATTATGTCTTTAATCGACACGGCAGTGGTGGGGCAAGGCTGCTCCACTGAACTAGCTGCGCTTGGTAAGAGAGCGGAAGAGAAATGGGGGGGAACGGTGGTGGGGAAGGGATCGGTGGTGGGGAAAGGACGGAGAGGAAAGGGAGGGAAAGGGGAGGGTACGGAGGGATCGGGTGAAGAATAAGATGAGGCATGAGGTTGGTGGAGGGACGTTAATGCCTTTCACGGTCTGGTGGAGATTCAAAAAGGTGGCAATGCATCATAGTGAAAGTGAGGGGATGCTCTGTCAATGTAGGTCGTCTTGCTCCCATCCCTGCCACTCTCTCTTCCTTCCTCCTCCTCCTCCTCCTCCTCCTCCTGCTCCTCCTGCTCCTCCTGCTCCTCCTGCTCCTCCTCCTCCTCCTCCTCCTCCTCCTCCTCCTCCTCCTCCTCCTCCTCCTCCTCCTCCTCCTCCTCCTCCTCCTCCTCCTCCTCTTCTTCCTCCTTCTCCTCTTCCCCCCACCTAACCTTTCCTCCTCCTACCTGTCCTGGTGACCTCCCCCTTCTCCAACCGCACACCTCACAGCCAGCCACAGTAGAGCAACCGGGTGTCACTAATCTAATACAAGAGCTTTCTCGGACCCCCCTCTCCCCCCTGCATTTCCTTTCTTTCCTCCCCTCTCCCCTTACCAACAGAGCAAGGCCAGGAGCAGCACTTTGCGACCAGGGAGGCATGAATCTGCTCAGCACCTCACCAAATCAGACGTCTCAACTGCAACTGCAACTGCAACTGCAACTGCAACTCCCTCTTTTTCCCCACCAGCCCCCCACCCAACCCAACCACCCTCTCCTCCCCTCTTCCTCTCTCCCCCCTGCGTGGCAGGGCCGGGCACGGTAATGTGTGACCAGGTGGCGTTCCTCTTCATGTTCCTCTCCATCGCCACCGCCAACCTTATTGCCACCTCCATGGCACAGCAGGTAACATGCTCCCACACCCAGTCTAGGTCGGGCTAGCTCGGTCCGGGCCAGGTTGGTCGGGTCGGTCCGGGCCAGGTCGGTCGGGTCAGGTCAGTCAGTCCGGGCCAGGTTAGGTCAGGTCAGGCTAGGCTAGGGACTGCCTTGCACAAGGAAATTTACAGTTGCGGGTAAGGGGCATAGAGGCAGGCTAAGAGCATGGAGGGGGCCTGGAGGCATAGAATACACTGTACCTTCCGTGTTTGCCTTCAGAAGCCACAATAGGCATTCCCCTCTCTTCAACCCTCTCATTCCCTCCGTCCGTGCCCCTTGCCTTGCACAGGCATATGAGGGAGAGAGCGAGAAAATGCTGCTCCGTGCTCTCCCTAACCCTCTCATGCCCTCCTCCTCGCAGGATACAGAGCTGGCGTCTCGGCATCTTTCACAGCTCTTGTTCGTGGCCCTCATATGTGGACTGCTCATGACCGCCCTCTCATGCCCTCCTTGCATCTTTCCCAATCCCGCCAGGATACAGAGCTGGCGTCGCGGCATCTGTCACAGCTGCTGTTCGTGGCCCTTGTGTGTGGACTGCTCATGACTGCCATCTCCCTCCGATTCGTGCCACAAGCCATCACCGGTGAGCATGTGTACTGTGACGGCAGGGAATTGCCTAGAGAACTGGAGGAAAGTAATGGGTATGAGGAGAGGGAAAGGGGATGGGGTGGGGATTGCGGGGGGGTTCCTCTTTTCCTGCTTTCCTGCTCACAATCCTGCTTCTTCATATGCCCACGAATGCACGTGTGTGTATGTCAATGTTCCTGTGTGAGTGCATCTGTGTGCCTTCTGCCCATCTCCCTCTGCATGTATCCACGGCACATCAGGATTTGTGGGCAGCAACACTTCCATCATCCCAGCAGCGTGTGTCTACGCCAAGGTACAGGGATGTTGAACTTTACACTCGGCCTGGCACCTGCACCTGCACCTGCACCTGCACCTGCACCTGCACCTGAATCTCACACCCAGCTTTCCTTGTCAATGGTATCTGCCAGCTCTCTGCATGCCATCATTCCACCCTTCCACTCACCCTTACACTCTCGTTTGCTTCATGCCTCTGGTTTTCATCCCGCTAGCACTCTTCCTCAACCCACCCCACCACTCTCATCCGCATTCTCCTCCCTTCCCTCCTCTTCTCCCCGCCCCCTTCTCTCATGCGCCGGGGCTATGCACTCCTTCCCTCTCTGTGTGTGGCAGATCCGAGCTTATGCATGGCCAGCTGTTCTCATCACGTCCGTGGCTCAGAGCGCGAGGTGAGTGAGAGGCCTCGAACGGTAACTGAGTAAGTGAGTTGGCATCTGAGTCGAAAATTGTGTAGTTACTGAGTCAGGAGGAGTGTTACTGAGTGAGGACGAGTAGATGGGTGGTCTGACTTAGTGCCAGTCAGGGTGTTGAGTGAACGGACCGGTTGGTCAGGGCGTTGGTGCGAGGCAGGGTATGCGGAGATATGTGTCAGCTTGGTACACAGAAGAATGCAACTTCCTCATCTCCATGCTGACACGTCTGTTCACGTCCATCTCCATACGCCTCCCTCTAGCTCACCACTATCACCCGCTCCTCATCCCCCACCTGGCTACCACCCTCGCCACAACTACCACCATTCCCGGGTTGCAAGACGCGGGGGATCTGCAGAACTGTGACCGCTCTCCTCCCTCTCCCTCCTCTCCTTCCTCTCCTTCCTCTCTTTCCCAGTTTCACCCTTCCTCAACCCTCTCTCCCCTCGTCCCTCTCCTTCTCCTTCTCCTTGTGCACTGCCAGTCACAGGTTGCAGGATGCATGGGCTCCGCTGCATGTTCACCCTCTCCTTCCCCTACTTCCTACGCACCCGCCTCCCTCTCCCGCACACCCTCACTCCCACCAGTCTCGGGCTCCATCCGTCTGAGATCCACGCTCTCCGCCCTCTCCTCCCTTTCATTCCAAAACGTCTTCCCTGCCACTCTCTCTTCCCCCCACGCCCCCCTCCCCTTCTCCCCACACCTCCCAGTCTCGGGCTGCAGGACGTGTGTGGTCCACTGCGCTGTCTCCGCTTTCCCTCGTCTCAAGCCCCCAATCTCCTCCCTCCCCTCCCCTCACCCCTCACCCCCCACATTCCTCTCCTCATGCCCCGCCAGTCTCGGGCTGCAGGACGTGTGGGGGCCGCTGCGCTGTCTAGCGGTGGCGAGTGCAGTGAACCTGGGGGGAGACATACTACTATGCCCGCTGCTGGGATACGGCATTGCAGGGGCTGCCTGGGCCACCATGGCCTCTCAGGTACACCTCTCCTCTCCCTTTCCCGTCCCTTTTGAGACGTCTCAAAAACACCCTCGTTTCACGAGATGTGCTGCTATGCCCGCCACAGCCCGCTTCCCCTCTGCACCGTGCTTCTCACCCTCACAGTCTGTGCCTGTCTATCTACGTGTCTCTCTGCTCATGCCAGCCACTCAGTGTTTCTCTCTTTCCCCCCACCATCCTTGTTCTTTTTTGCAATCCCCCCTGTACGTTAATCGGATTCCGGAATCTCACGCTGTGCCGTCTGCCCCCATTCCGTCCCCTCCCTCAATCCCCCACCTAACCACTCATCCCCCGTCCCCCTCATTCCACCCTGCTCCCCCCCATCATGCAGTATATGGGTGCACCTCTCATGCTGCAATCCCTTCCTGAGGCTTTCCAAAAGCCTTTTCCCCGCGTTCCCCTTTGATCCTCCTCCTCCCTCCATCATGCAGTACGTGGGCGCGCTTCTCATGCTGCACCCATATAGTGCACCCATATGGGTCCACCCATATACTGCACCCATGCTGCACTCCCTTCCTGAGGCGAGCCAAAAGCCTTTCCCCCGCGTTCCCCTTTGATCCTCCTCCCTCCATCATGCAGTACGTGGGAGCGCTTCTCATGCTGCACTCGCTGCACCGGTCGGGTCGAATTCGCCTCGCCATTTCGCCCCCTCCGCTCCCCGCCCTGCTCACCTACCTCTCCCTCACGGGTCCCATCTTCGTCTCCCTTGCTGCCAAGGTCCGCTTTTCCTCCTCCACACTCACTCACACCCTCACCTCCCATTGTTGGTTCCTTTTCCATATCCATCCATCCATCCATCCATCCATCCATCCATCCATCCATCCATTTATTGGTTGGCCTGCCCTCTCAACTTGCCAGTGCCTCGTTGCATCGGTCTCGCAATTTCTAGATTGTTACATATGTTACATATGCTGTCAACAGTCTCTCAACGGTTTCTAACCGTCTTTCAGCGATTTCGAAAGTCTTTTAACTGTCTTTCGATGTTTTGTCAAGGTCTATCAACGGTTTTCAACTCACCTCCAACGTAACGGTTGTATTTCACTTGTAATCACCAGCCTTCCAACGGTTGTGAACGTTCTTCCAGCACTTCACCCCACCCCATACATCCCAAATATCCGTTTCCTTGTCTTCATCCTCTTCCCTTCTTCTCCCCTCTTCACCCCCACTCCCCTTTTCTCCCCTCGTCTCCCCCATCAGGTCGGCTTCTACACATTGGTCACCTTCCAGGCTACAGCTCTCGGCACTGTTCCTCTTGCTGCACATCAGGTCTCGCTCTCCTCTCCCCTTCCTCTGCCTTCTCATCAATCCTTAGCTGGTCTTATAGTGTTTGAAAACAACCAGCTTTTTCACTGCCATGTCTTCCCTCCAGTCCTCACCATTCAATCAACCTACAAGCACCACTTGTCCATAACCTGCCCTCTACCACCCTCGTCATCACATCACTACCTTTTACTCCCTGTCCCCTGTCCGCTCCCTTTCCATTCCTTCTCCCCCTCTTCCTCTCCTCTTACACACGTGTCAGGTGCTGGTGGGAGTGTTTTCCCTCTGTGCAGTGTGTGCAGAGGCCCTCTCTCAGACAGCCCAGTCGTTCCTTCCCAGCCTATGCGTTGGTGTCCACAGGAACATGGACAAGGTGGGTGTGTGAGTGTGAGTTCTCTCTCACACGCAGCCCTTTCTTAGCTTATAAGATGCGGGTGTGTGATTCCTCAGAAACTGTCCTTGTCCTGTCTCTTCCAAACTCACGATTCAAATGCCAGACTTCATGGCCTATCAGGCCGGAGCGCTTTTTTTTTTTCCTACTCTAGCAAAGCGCTCCTCCTGGCTCATTCCCCCTGTGCATCTCACTCACTCTCTGGGTAATCACCCCATCTTTCTGCCCCTTCTCGTAGCTCGTTCCGCCACATGACTATTCCATCCCTTTCTTCCAAGCCTTCCATGTTCCCATTGCCACCCACCCTGTCAACAACCACAGGCGAGGCGGCTGCTGATGACGCTGGTACCCATAGCAGCCCTGCTGGGCGTTATAGACGTCTTCCCTCAATTTCCTTCCCCCTCTCCTCCCATACCACCCGCGTGCCAACAACCACAGGCGAGGCGGCTGCTGATGACGCTGATACTCATAGCAGCCCTGCTGGGCGCCTTGGAGGTCACTACTGCCCTCTTCGTCTCGCTTCGCATGCCCTCGCTCTTCACTGCCGACCCGGCTGTCGTCTCTCAGGTGGGTGTCAGGTGAATACTCAGGTGGGCATCAGGTGAATACTCAGGTGGGCGTCAGGTGAATACTCAGGTGGGCATCAGGTGCATACTCAGGTGGGCATCAGGTGCATACTCAGGTGGGCATCAGGTGAATACTCAGCTGGGCATCAGGTGAATACTCAGGTGGGCATCAGGTGAATACTTAGGTGGGCATCAGGGGAATACTCAGGTGGCAGGGGCCTTAGGTCCTCAGGTGGTACTTCAGGTCCGCATACCCTTCTTCTCCACAGCGCCCATTGCGGCTGCCTCTTGTGCTGGTTTAGATTGTGATGTGAGGACTGCCACGTGGGTGTGCATTGCCACTTGGGTGTGCAATTGCACGTGGGTGTGCATGGATCGTATCTGGAGGTTTACCTCTTTTTCACATCCGCATTATCACTACAATCGACCCAGCCTTAAACACAAGCAATCCCATTCCACCCTCCAAGCCACCCCTTGCCACGCAGTACAAAACTCCTTCTTTTCCTCCTCCCCTTTCTGCACCTTCTGCCTCCGTTCCCCCTCCTTCCCCTTCGCCCTTTCTCCCACCAACCTTCCCCATCAGATAGCGCGCATAGCTCCGGCCCTGGCAGTCAGTCTGATGCTCAACCCCATCGTGCTCTCCTCTGAAGGAGCCCTGCTGGTATTCCTGCCCCGCCACCTGCTGCTGCCATACCTGCTGCTGCCATACCTGCTGCTGCCATACCTGCTGCTGCCATACCTGCTGCTGCCATACCTGCTGCTGCCATGCCTGCTGCCACTCCTGCCACCATGCTATTATGCCTGCTGCCATGCGTATTGCCATGCCTTCTGCTGTGCCTACTGTCGTGCCCTCTTCTGTGTCTGCTAGTGTTTGATTGCTACTATGGCAGCTGTTGCACCTGTCCCTGTATTGGCACGTTGCCCTTTCCGTCTCTGTATGACAGCTGGCAACTGCCGCCTTTTTGTTGACTCTCTCCTTTGGTAGCCCATACAGCCCCTCCTCCATAACCATCATTACAATCATTAACAACAATCAACACTATCATCATCACCACCACCACCACCACCACCACCACCACCACCACCACCACCACCACCACCACCACCACCACCACCACCACCACCACCACCACCACCACCACCACCACCACCACGATGAGCAGGCGAGCAGGGATTTGGCATACCTGGCAACTACCATGAGCGCTGCCATGCTCATAGGCGCACTGCTGCTCAAGGTTTACCCCACCTTACCACCATCACTCCCATGCCACACGATACACCTGCACACTCTTTATTTTCCAAATCTCAAGTCTGCGAGCACTTTCTTCATCCCAGCATTGAGCATCCTTAAAAAACACCGTGGGATGGGAGTGCTGTTCGCTCTCCTTCCTGGCCCACGCTCCTCACTCACTCACCATCCGTTGCATGGCAGGGGGCGCAGCACTGGGGGTTTGGACTTGTTGGCAACTGGTGGATCCTAGTTCTCTTTAACGTGGTAAGCTGTGACAGGACACATGTTCCTTTGCCCTGACCCTTTCGTTGTTCCCCGCTTCTTATACATCCTCGCCGTTTTCCAGGTAGTTCTTGTGTCAAAGCAGCTCACCTGCTCTCGCTTTGCCCGCACTCCCCTCTTCACATTCTCCCCTTCCCTCACCCTCCCTAAGAATTTGTCCGCCTCAGAATTTGTCTGTTCTCTGTCTCCCACATTGTCTGTCTCAGATGCGACTCACAGCGGCTGCCGTTCGTCTTACATCTTCGAAGGGAATCTTTTCTCAAGGAGGGTCATCCCAGGCAATGTTTGCATAACTGCAAGTGCCTTGACCTGAAGTGTTTCAAACCATGCTTCGGATGCTTTCATTGTTATGAATGTGTACTAGTTACTTGTTCTCTCCCTCTCAGTCTTGCATGTCTGTTTACCTATGTTTTCTGTACAGGTAGTGGACTATGATCATGAGCAATGAACTGTATGTCAAATGTCACTGTACACGTACCACTTGGTGTTGGAACATATATTGTATAGTATCACCATTCTTGTGATTTCAGATATAGTGAAAATGTGGGTTTGCCCAAGATGTTTTGCAGTAATGTTCTTCCCGAATTGTGTGCTTCCTTGTAGGAGGCGCTAGCAAGGAGCACATGCCATTTCTGATCTGTTAGCCCGTGTTTTAGTTTCCTGTTGGCACACATTATGGTTACCATACTTATCAATTTGAACCATACCCACATTTGTATCTACAAATGGGTACTGAAATCCCCACTAGCGGACGAGCTTGTTGGGGGTTTACCCATCATTGATTGGACTAGCTTGACGAGGGCAGCAGCAGTGCTGCCAAAGTTATTCCTCGTCCCACAACACAGAATCTTTCAAACGCGCCAGCGTGTGGTGGCAACATTCGGATGCGTCAATATGGGAACGGCGTTGCTAGTACTGAAAACGTGGAGGGCGTACAGCTCTGGCTGCTTGAATCCCTTCCGTACAACTGGTACTTCCAGGTTCAGAAATTAGTAAACTCGTGATTGCATTTCTTACTAGCTTTTGAGGACAACGCTGTAAGTGTCAGTGGGGGTCGACAGGCTTTAAAAAAACCAGACATCCCATTTCGTGAGGGTGGAAATGGATACAGCTCGACAAATCTTCCTCCACGCTGAATGGGCGCTTCGGCGTAGTTGATGCCAGCACGAGATGGGAATTTTACTGTAGAGCCCCCGATTCCCGATTCCCGTCGCGTCGCATCCTCCCCAATCGCATGTCTCTCTTCCATCCTCAGCTTACAAATTCTTCCCGTCCCAGCATTTGTGATGAAAAACCCAACTTCCATAAGCTATTTGCGGTTGCCTTCAGCAGCACAGCTGCTGTTGGCAGGCACTCCCTCGCTCGCGTCTGAGAACCAGTTTTTGCTCGCTGTCTCTCTCACTCTCTCTCTCTCTCTCGTACTGCCGTTGGAGCTCTCCATCGCGATCTGAAATCAATATCTCCTGATCCGTCGCGCTGCGCCTTGCCCTTCATCCACCATGGCCACCTCCCACATCCTCGTATGCCTGCCGGACGGCTCCATGCGACTCTTCGACGAGCCGCTCCTCATCGCGCGCGACGTGCTTCGCGAGTATCCGCACCACGACCTCTTCCTCTCGCCCTCTTCATCGGGCGGAGATCGCGACCCCGTAGTCTGCGATCGCGACCGCGACCGCGACTTTGACGACGGCGAATGGGTCTGCGACGACGACGACGCTCGCAGCACCGCCTCCTCCGCCACCAGCGACAGCCATAGCGGGTCCATCATCACGGGATACAAGAACACCGGTGTCAAGAAACCCGGAGCAATGTCCGCGGCGCGGCGCTTTCACCCCGTGAACCCGCACCGCTGCTTAACACCCGGCGCCATGTACTACCTCATGCCGCGCCGCGAGTACGCGTGGAAATGCCAGCTCCAAGCGGCAGAGGCGGCGGAAGCCGCGGCGGAGAGAACGACAACAAAGACCCATCGGAAGGAGAACGACAACTTGTTAAAGAAGGATCATCATGATCAGCGCCGGCATCATCATAGCAGTAACGGCTGCCGTCATCTCGCGGCGCGGGAGACGTCGCCGCCCGCTCCGTCGAGCACGTCGTCGAACAACCCGTCGTCGTCGTTTCCGCGCGCGGCCACGGCGTCCCCGCGCCTCACGGCGTCCTCGCCATTGGTGACACCTGTCAACACGGAACCGCCAAGCGGTCGCACCCATCCAACGACTACTATTATTGGTAGCAATACTACAACTAGTACCAGCGGTAGGTCTAGCGGCACTAGTAGCAGCAGCTCCAGCGGCATTCAAGAACGCGCCTCATCCCGTGGAGAGATGTCGCTGCACGAGCCTGCAATGAGTCATCCGGAAATGAAAGCGTTTCCACGCGAAATGCACTTTGTGAACGATGGGGCGGGACGATCATTCGACGTTGCGGCGGCGGGAACGACGGGAACAGAGCGTCGCGAAGACGAGTCGCAGCTGATGCTCATGCTGCTGGTGAAGCAGCAGTCCATGCTGCAGGAGCTGCTCGAGGCGCGGCGGTCGGCGGGGGAAGGAGGATGCGAGATCGGCGCATGCGCCGCGGCGGGCGCAGAGGATGGCGGGAAGGCGCAGGACTTGCGGCAGCATGAGTGCTACTATCATGAGCAGCAGCAGCAGCGGGAGGAGGAGTCAGGAGCAAGTGCGATGACGGAAGCACAGCCTGCAGAAGGCTTGCCTGGCCTGGATACGGGTGAACTGACGAGGCAGTTGGCGCTGCTGCACGTAGCGGACTCTCTCAGCCACCTCGAAGGACTCGCTGCCTCTACCCCTCCCTCTGCTACAACCTCTGCCTCGGCTCCTGCTGCTCCTGCTGCTTCTGCTGCTGCTGCTAGTGCGGCAGGTGGTGCGAATCACGGATTGTGGAACTCACCTCGATCTGGCAAGAACAGTCAGCATTATCACTCGGGAGAGGTACGAGCGTCATATGTTGCACTGCATATGGGAATAAGAATGTGATGGCTCGTTACCTGATCTCTGAACGCCCTTTTCACTTCCGATGCAAAGTCTCTGGTCTTCTTGTTTCCATTCTCCTTTGACGTCCCAGTTTCCGTCTGACGTTTCATTGTCCCCTCTTGCTGCGTTCATGTTCGGGGACAAACGTTGCAGGTCAATATCGAAGGAGATCTCAACAAAGAATCACATGACGAATCATCTTGCAGAACGCAGCAGCAGCTCCAGACTCGGCAGCCCGAGCAGCAGCAGCAGCAGCAGCAGCAGCAGCTCCATAGACTATACTACCAGCAGCACGGGCTCCCAGAGCAGAACGCCATGAGTATCACATCAGCAAGGGCTGCCACGTGCACGGACAAACACCTCTCCCACCGCTCCCACCACCAGCACCAACAGCACCAGCAAGAGCAGCAAAAGCGTCTTTCTTCTCCCAGCTCCTCGGCCAGTGCAATCGGCAAGAAGCTGCTGCGGCTGATGACGCTGCCTGGCGTGCGACACTCCAAAAGCTCCATCCTTCCTAGCAACTCACAGCCTGAAATGAGAGACAGCCCGCGGAGACGGGCCCGTGGTGGAAACGGGCTGGCAGGTGTGGAAGCGGCAGCGGCTGCTGCGGCTTCAGCAGCCAGGGCTGGAAGAGGGGTACCATTGAACGGGCATGAGCATGTGCATCAGCGTGGGCATTTGCAGCCACGGACCTTGGAGATGGGAACTTCCATTTCCTCACCATCGGTTGATGGCTTTACGTATATGATCTGAGCTCACTCTACACCACATCACATCGCAACGCATCGCATCATATCGCATCACATCATATCGCATCACATCGCATCCCATTGCGTCTCATCGCATCGCATCACATCACATCACATCACATCACATCGCATCGCATCATAGCACGACACATAAATTCGCATGTCGCCATTTTTGGATGCACTATTTGCTTTGGAACCAATACCATATTATTTCTAGCATCTTCTAGCGCTTATAACCAATTCGTTTATAACGGAGCCCAAGTGTAACCATCCATAAATCTACAATATGCGATGTCCATTAGTAGAGACTCTGACTTTGTAACCTGTAACTTCCGCAATGCAGCGAGTTGGTTCTTTGTTACCAGCGAGATGCTAGTGAACAGGTTCATCTGCTGCTGGATCTAGATAGACATTAGGACTGGGAGATCACGATCAATACCCTTCAATCAATGCAAATTTGAAGAATTTCCTAAAGGGCGTACCTTCTGAAATTTGTTATTGGCGCTTCGCAGTAAATTAAGTAGGGTGCAGATCGTTGACTGAGAAAACTTAGGGACAATCATGGGATGTTCCATGCCCTAACAGGCAAGGAATGCCCATGAGTCAATAGTATAAGCATCTATGTTTTCTTTACACGTTTGTTGTGAATGTAAATACATTATGTATGCAAGTACACCTGCAGTCTTAACTGGATTTGATTGCATGTACAGTAGGCTTCCGCTATTTCACACCCATGGGCAACTATTCCTAGTTTGCCTGAAACCGAAGGTCGTTTCGGACGCTTCCTATTTTACAGGCAGTTATGTTTGGGACTCAAGCACGAGAGCGGGGGAGACACAAATTTGGGTTGATGCTATGTGGTCTTGGTACGGGAGTGTCGTCGTTTACGGGATTCGACACACGACAGTACTTTTGACTGATGAATTTGCGAGGAACGCAAGTGTTTTCACTCTAAGGACGCGGAACATGTTTGCATTTTTCCAGGATCGAGTGAGGATCGGGGCCTTACATCGATCCTGGCACATCGATCGGCACACCGATGTGCCCACACTGCAAATTTGCAGTGGGGCTGACACATCGAGCTATAAGTGCCAGGATCGAAATTGCAGGTTCGGGCAGGTTGGAGCTGCTGCGGGGTACACCAAACAGTGCAATGCGCAGCCAATAAGGGCAGAGAGTGGTTGATCGCCCAGCAATTTCATTCGCAGCGACTCAGAAATTCTGGGCCTGCGACCGTGGGCGACGCCGATCGATCGCGGCTGTCACCTGTGGCTCGATGTGCCCTCCCACCAACCTAAACGCAAGATCGATGTGTGCACATCGGCACCTCCACCGTGCGAGCTGCAGGTGCCACCCATTTAGGGTACCCGTTTACTGTAGAGTTTCGACGTTCTGCGAAAAACGGATACCAGGCGTTGGCGATATCGCCAACACACTGTACATGTGGCACATCGATCCCCAGCCACGATCGATCGTAGCTTCCACAAAACAGGTGCCGCGTCCTAACTCTCTCTCAGTCGTAACAGCTGAAGTCCCCCTCCCACAAGGCGTGCTTCTAGATTCAAGTGGAGGTTGGGAAGACGCAAGTGGGTGCTTGGAACCTGAATTGTGACGCGACGACGATCGTGCAACTCACTCTTCAATCAAACATTTCATATTCTGAACATCCATTTAGGCGATGCAGTGGGGATAGACAGGGGAACTGAAGACTCACTTTGCAATGCGTTGCACGTTTTAAAAGTGCGTGTCACTGACCTGCCTTGCCAGGTTTGGGGTCAACGGGCAAAACAGGGTTCTCCCGAACGTCACCTTGCTTTTGGTGGGCTGACCAAAACAAACAGGGTCCTCCCAGCTCGAAAGGTTGAATCTGGACTTCCCAGTCCATCACGGCCCAGTTCAGAACTTCCTCGATGCTGAATGGGCGGTTCGGCGTAGTTGATGCCAGCAAGGGCAGGAATTTTGGGGTTCTTCGCAAATTCACCAGCTCGTGACATCGCGTTGCATCTGTCTGCATCCCATATGTCTTTGTCCTTTGAATATTCACATGCAACGCATAGTCGCCCCTTTCTAGAGTTTTTCCCTTGCCAACACAGCGTCGCACAGTATTTGCTAAGCCCAACCCAGGCCTAGTTTAGCACAAAAGAAGTTGATTCGGCAGCACCGCTGCTGTCCGTACTTCCTCCCTCTTTTCTGAAGTCCCATTTCTCCCTCGCTCTCTCTTTCTCTCACTCTCTCCCTCTCTCACTGTCTCGGCTGCTCGCCATTGCGACCTGAAGTTCACAAAAATCCTTCGTCTCCCTCGCGCTGCGTCGCGCCGCATCCGCCAACATGGCCACCTCGCATGTCCTCGTGTGCCTTCCGGACGGATCCATACGTCTCTTCGACGAGCCGCTCCTCATCGCGCGCGACGTGCTTCGCGAGTATCCGCACCACGACCTATTCCTCTCGCCCGCACCACCCGGCGACGATCGTGGCCGCGTCTTCGACTGCGATTGCGTCTGCTACGACGACGACGCCGACGAAGACGCTCGTAGCACCGTCTCCTCAGCCGCTGGCGACGGCGGAACCATCGCGAAATGCACAGCAGCTGCCGAGGCGCGGCGCTTCAACCCCGTGAACCCGCACCGCTGCTTAAAATCCGGCGCCATGTACTACCTCATGCCGCGCCGCGAGTACGCGTGGAAATGCCAGCTCCAAGCGGCAGAGGCGGCAGCGGAAGCCGCGGCGACGGAGAGGACGACAACGAAGAAGTCCCATCTGACCGACATAGACAGCTTCTCGACGAATAAAAAGGATCATCAGCGGCAACATCATCACGGGATTAATAATGGCTGCCGTCCTCTCGCGGCGCGCGAGGCATCGCCCGTGCCGTCGAACACCTTCGATGAGACATCCAACGCGTCGCCCATCAACTCGTCGCCGAACGACGCGGCGCCGTCGCCGGCGGCGGCGGCGGCGGCGGCGATGTTGCCCGCCCGCACGGCGTCCCCGCCGTTAATGACACGCGCCAACACGGAACCACCGGGATGTGGATCCGACGCAGTGACGACGATCATCCGCAGCGCGACTACCAGCACAACAGCTACCAGTGGTAGCTCAGGCGGCATTAGTAGCAGCAGCAGCAGCGGCGGCAGCAGCGGCAGCAGCAGCAGATCCAACGACGTTCCGGAATGTACCACATCATCCGTCGGAGAGAGGCTGCACGAGGCTCGCGCGGCGGAGGCGCCTCGAGGCTCGTCTCCGCGACAAACGCCGCACTTGAGCATGCTGCTGCAGGAACTCCCTGCAGATGTCATGATGATGACAGGCTCGTCCGAGTCGGACGGTGCTGGAGTACTAGACGCGGTGGCAATGACAGGAATGACGCCGGGAATGCCGGCAATGCCGGGAGTGCCTGGAATGCCGCCGGGAATGGAGTACGACGAGTCGCAGCTGATGCTCATGCTGCTGCTGCAGCAGCAGTCCATGCTGCACCAGCAGCAGCAGCAGCTGCTCGAGGCGCGGCGGTGGGCGGAGGAAGCCGCCGCCGCGGCGGCAGCGGCGCAAGCTGCTGCGCCGTGGGCCCCGCCGCAGACCATCATCCCCGAACTCGAGAAAGGCGCCGTTGCGGGTGCCGCCACGGCGAATGGCGGGGGGAAGCAGGAGACGTTTCAGCACGAGTGCTACTATCAGCAGCAGCAGCAGCCCCCACCGCCGCCGCCGCAGCAGCAGGAGAGGGCGGAGGAGGCAGGAGCGAGCGCAAAACCAGCAGCGGCGGACGCTGCAGCGGTCCTGCCAGCACTGGATACGAGTGAGCTGGCGAGGCAGCTGTCGCTGCTCCACGTGGCGGGGGACCCCCTTGAGCACCTCGAAGGACTCACCACGTCTACCCCTACATCCGCTGCTACAACCTCTACTTCTGCGTCTGCTGCTGCCACTGCTGGCGCTTCTGCTGGTGGTGCTGCTGCTGCGAATGTGTCTGCTCGTACCGGAACAAGTGCGGCGGCTGGTGGTGCGAAGAACGGATCGTGGGAGTCGCCGCGATGCGGAAAGGGCGGCCAGCGGCATCACTTCGGCGAGGAAGTAACGCCGCCGTACAGCGGCAAGGGTGGAAAAAAGGAGGTGACCGCCCTTCTCTCTCTCCCTCTCTCCCCTATGCAACGCTGTCCAATCTCCAGTTTCGCATTTCTCCTTTGTCGTCCCCTGTTACTGTCTTCGGCCTTTTCGCCCCCCCTCTTTACTGACTGAGGCTTCCATGTTCGGCGATGCGATGCACATTGCAGGTGAGTCTCCAGGAGCTTTTGGGCAACACGCTGTGCGATGCATCATCATCGGAGAGCGGCAGGCAGCTACAGGCCAAGTTGCAACAGCACGAGCAGCTGCAGCACCACAGCATGTACTACCTGCAGCACCTGCTCTCCGGACAGAACGCCCTGGGTGTTTCACCTCGCCCGGCCACGTGCACGGACAAGCACCAGTCTCAAGCAGCAGCAGCAGCAGCAGCAGAAGAAGAGTCTATCCGCTCACGCCCACGGCTCCTCTTCCAGCGCGATTGGCAAGAAGCTGCTGCGGCTGATGACGCTGCCTGGCGTGCGTCAGCTCTCCAGTCGCTCTATCCTCCCGGGCAACTCGCGGCCGGACATGAGGGACAGCCCTCAGAGACGGTTCAGTGGCGGGGGCGCGCTGGCTGCTGTGGAGGCAGCAGCGGCCGCTGCAGCTGCTGCAGCCAGGGCCGGAGGACGGGCATCGTTGTCGAATGGGCAAAATGCCGCGTGTGGGCGTGCGCAAGTGCATGGGCAGGGGAATATGCATGGGCAGGGGAATATGCATGGGCATGGGCATGCCCGTTCGCAGCCGCGGCTCTTGGAGATGGGCCCAGGCCCATCCACGACTCCTCCACCATCAGATGATGGCATGACGTATATGATCTGAGCTCATACAATACCGCGTATACATCTGCACCGCCTCGCATCCCATCGCGTCACATCACATCCCATCCTATCCCATCCCATCCCATCCCATCCCATCATATCACATCACATCACATGGCTATGTGCTGCTCCATCTTCAAGGCTTGCTGGTGAAGATGCTATGGAGAAGAACCATGGGATAGCACGAAGTAACGGGACACATCCCACTCTCGTATCCCCTTTTTTTGTTTGGATGCGGCCCGTGGATTGCAGCTACCTTTATTCTATATTCATCATTATTACTTCCAATAATTTCTCTACTTTGTAGAGAGTAGGCCTCTGGCTATGGAGTGTACCATATACTTATATCTTTTGTTAGAATGCATTATGCATGTTGACATGCTGTTGCTGCTTACTGATGGAGATGCGGTTTGATCCGCTGGTCAATTTGAGAGAGCGCAATGGCATGTATCATGCTAGAGTGAGGATCTTTGGATAGGATAGGAAGTGCTCTGAGAGAATTGGTAGCGGAAGTCTTGGTAGGAACCCTTGATCATAGTGAATGTAAATGAAAAGGTTGATTGATTGATAGAATACAAGCAAGATAAATAGTCCTAACTAGCCATGTACTCTAAGGGGTACATTCCCTAATTATAACTGTTTTACAGGCATTACAACAGTGACTCTGACTATTACATTTCCTTTCTTGTTACCGAGTCGCTGCTTGTAACCGTGCGTACGGTTACGCCTGTTGCCATTCCACGATAGTAGGTCAATCGTCGGTCCAGATAGTCAACAGTCGCGACAGTTGACTCTTGCGACTGTTGACTTTCCTGCCTTGATATAGGCTGATCCTACATTTGCTGTTCGCGCTGCTTCGATGGTGGCAGGTGCGATGTTGCTGCACCTTCGGGAATGCTTACGATTCCCTTCATACTCCAACACTCCCCTTCATTCCTGGAGGTGCGCCACGTGGCTCTTGTGAACGATTCCGCACAGGTCCGAGCAGTACTGGAACTTCTGACGTGGCAGCTTCTTTGTCAGGAAATCAGCTGCCATTTCGCCAGTTGGGCAGTAGGTGAGCTGGACCTTGCCCTTGTCGATTTCGTCTTTGACGAAAAAGTATCGCAGGGCGATGTGTTTGGTGCGGTTGACGAAGCCGGGCTTGTGTGCGATTTTGATCGCGCTCTGGTTGTCGCAGAGTAACTTGAAGGACCCGTTCATCGCCGTTTTCGTTTCCTGTAGGAGTTCTGTGAGGTAGAGCCCTTCGCGAACTGCTGCGCTTGCTGCGATGAACTCTGCTTCTGCTGACGAGAGGGCGATGAGCTCCTGCTTATGTGACTTCCAGGAGATGGTTCCTGCAGGCTCAAGTTTGAAAATGAAGCCTGTGCGGGACCTTCTGTTTTCTGCGTCCCCCGCGTGATCTGCGTCGACGAAACCAGTAAGCTGCAGGTTAGCCGTTAGGTTCGCTTTGTAGGTGAGGCCGACGTCTGGCGTGGAGACGAAGTACTGTAGGGCTCGACGAAGATCTGCCATGTTCTCCCCTTCAGGTCGGCGCAGGTACTGGGCGAGCTGGCTGGCGACGTAGGAGAGGTCGGGACGGCATGTGACGGCGGCGAACAGGAGGCAACCTAGCTGCTGCTGGTAGAGGTGATGATCTGCTGGGGAGAGCGGAGTGGTGTCCATTTTGTCAAACATATATGCTGCATATTGTCTAGGCTGTAGTGGGGTAGCCCATATGGGGTACAGCCCAATTAGGGTTTACTACTTGTACTCCTGCATGCTGCTAGTTCACTCATTTTTCCTGCTGCTAGATTCTAACATGGTTTCAGAGCACTAAGGTCCGTAGGACCGTTTTTTTCGGGCCCACCTACCGCTGCGGTTACCGCGCTACCCCACGTACCTGCCTGCCTTGCCTTGCCTTGTGACGTGCTGCACATGCGCTGCCTCCTGCTGCCCTAGGCCAGCGCGCTGCCCCTAGAGGCCCGTAAGGCCCGCGCGCCGCCTCTACACGCCCGTCAGGCCCGCACACAGCCCCTGCAGACCGTTAAGCACACTGCTGCCGCGCGCTGCCCGCACCGAGTCGCGCGCAGCCCGCTGCAGCCGCGCGCAGCCCGCACCGAGCCGCGCGCAGCCCGCACCGACCCGCGCGCAGCCCGCTGCAGCCGCGCGCAGCCCGCACCGAGCCGCGCGCAGCTCGCAGCTGCCGCGCGCAGCCCGCGCCGAGCCCACGCAGCCCGCGTCGAGCCGCGCGCGGCCTGCTACGGCCTCGCGAGGCCCGCGCGCGGCCCGCAGCAGCCCGCGCCGAGCCGCGCGCGGCCTGCTACTGCCTCGCACGGCCCGCGCGCGGCCCGCAACAGCCCGCGCCGAGCCGCGCGCGGCCCGCTACTGCCTAGCGCGGCCGCGCGCGGCCTGCATCAGCTTAGCGCGCTGTCAGCGCAGCCCGCGCCGAGCCGCGCGCGGCCCTCTGCCTCGGCCCCGACCTGCCGCTGATGCGGCCCCGCCCTGCAGCTGCCACGGCCCCGACCTGCCGCTGATGCGGCCCCGCCCTGCAGCTGCCACGGCCCCGACCTGCCGCTGATGCGGCCCCGCCCTGCAGCTGCCACGGCCCCGACCTGCCGCTGAAGCGGCCCCGCCCTGCAGCTGCTTCGGCCCTGCTCTGCAGCCGGTGTTGCGGCCCCGACGTCGCCGCTGTCGAGCGCCGGCCCTGCTCGCCCGGTGAGCGCCTGCTCTCCCAGCCTTTGGTGAGCGACTGCCTGCCTGCCTGACGGCCTGCCTGTCTGCCTGCCTGCCTGCCTGGCTGCCTGCCTGCCTGCCGGCCTGCCTGCCTGCCTGCCTGCGCGCCTGCCTGCCTGCCTACCGGCCTGACTGCCTGCCTGCCGGCCTGCCTGTCTGTCTGCCTGCCTGCCTGCCTGCCTGCCTGTCTGCCTGCCTGCCTTCCTGCCTGCCTGCCTGCCTGCCTGCTTGCCTACCTGCCTGCCACGCCTGCCCTGCCCGCGCTGCTGCTGCTGCTACTGCTACTGGCAGGTGGCCAGATGCAGCTCCAGCGACGTTCACGCGAGCCTCTCACGCCCCAGCAGCTTAGTGAGTGGTATACTAGCTGGGGTTGTCGCGGTAGCCGTCGTAGCTGTCGCCCTGGGGCTGGTCAGTTGGGAGCGTCTAGCAGTGGCCAGCTGCAGCTGCAGGGGCGTCCACGTGAGACACTTACGCCTCGGCAGCTCCAGGAGTGGTACGCTCAGTGTAGCAGGTCTACCCGTACAGTTCGCTGCCCGTACGTCATTCGCACAGGTGCTAGGACTGGTCAGCCTTGTGGGACGCTTGGTCACACACAGTCCCGCTGCTTCGCCCGTCTGAGCGACGCCTGGCGCACAGTGTTTGGCGACGAGGCTGAGCTCCCCACCTGGCTGGAGCTGCATGGACAGAGGGTAGATATCTTTGCGCTTGACTATGATGCTATTCTCACTGCCATGTATGCCTTGTCTACTAGTGCTGACCGTGCCTGTTACCTGTGCGTACCGCCTGACCCTGGTGAGGCTGCTGCCCTAGGTGCTAGTGCGTCTCCTGCTCTAGGTGCTGGTGAGGCTGCTGCTCTCGGTGCTAGTACGTCTACTGCTCTAGGTACTGGTGAGGCCGTGGCTTCAGGTGCTGGTGAGTCTGCTCTCTCTGGTACTGCGCCCACTGCGGTCTCGCACACCTTCACCCTTGACTCAGGAGCTTCCTGCTCCTTCTTTCGCGACTGCACCGCACTCACGCCGCTCAGTCGGCCAGTTCCAGTCTCCCTGGCGGACCCCTCTGGGGGTCCAGTCATTGCCCACCACTCCACGGTTCTGCCGTGTCCGGCCGTCCCGTCTGGCTTCCTGTCAGGTCTTTACCTCCCCTCGTTCTCTACGAACTTGGTGAGTGGAGCTGACCTCCAGGATGGGGGGGTTCACCAGTTCACTCCTGCGAGTCAGCGAGTGACTCACTGTACGTGTGCTAGGACGGGCCGGCACTTGGCCACGTTCACCCGTGCACCTGGCTCGAGTCTGTACACACTGACCACTGCGTCCCCTCAGGTAGCTGCGTCTGCGTCTACGTCTGGTCAGCAGGCGGCCCCCTGCGAGTGTCGCGCTTTGTCGCACGACACTCTCCTGTGGCACCACCGCCTTGGTCACCCCTCCTTGCCTCGCCTGCGTAGCATGCACTCTCGCTCCCTGGTCTCTGGTCTCCCCAGGTCTCTGCCTGCCCTCCCTCCCTCGCCTGCGCCGCCCTGCATTCCTTGCGTCGAGGGGCGGCAGCGCGCCGCTCCTCACTCCTCCTCGTTTCCTCCCACAGAGGCTCCACTGCAGACGCTCCACCTGGACGTGTGGGGCCCAGCCCGCGTCCAGGGACAGGGCCACGAGCGGTACTTCCTGCTGGTTGTCGACGACTACACGCGTTACACCACGGTCTTCCCCTTGCGGAGCAAGGCGGATGTCCCTGCTGTTTTGATCCCCTGGATCCGCGCAGTTCGTCTCCAGCTCCGCGAGCGGTTCCGGTCGGACTTTCCTGTCCTGCGTCTGCACTCTGACAGAGGTGGTGAGTTCTCCTCCAACCTCTTGGCAGCCTACTGTGCGGAGCACGGCATCACCCAGTCGTTCACGCTTCCGGCCTTGTTGAGATAAGCGGTAGTCTTAGGAGCCATAGCTAGGAGAGTCCTAGCTAGGCAAGAGAGTTTAGGCGAAAGAGAGGGGTTGCACTAGCAAGAATGGGGATACAAATAGCAAACCCTAGAAGGGTTGTACTCGCTACAGAGCACCCCACTACAGGCTAGAGCATAATATTCTGACACACCCCCATAGCCAAAGTGGGGTGTAATCAGCAGAGCAAGCAAAGCAGTACAAGCTCAGGGTGGATCACAATGTCACCACACATTCTGAGCACAAGTTTAAGAAGCAATAGTTTAAAGTTCACAATTATGAGCAAAGCTAGTGGTAGTCACAACGGGGAAGTGAGGAGGAGGAGGGCTGGCGAGAGGAGAGTAGATGGGAGGCGACGACTGAAGCTGCAGTCACACGGGCAACAGACGGCTCTGGTGCGACACAGTGGCTACCGGGAGTGAGTGCCCCGGAGTACAGGAGTAACAGGCTCCGCGGCTAAGACGAGCAGCAGGAGCAACGGACCCACAGGCGACGGCGCAACCGGCTCTCTGAGCTACCGGGAGTGAGTGCCCCGGAGTACAGGCGCTGCGTACGACACGACGGCAACCTCCCCTCAACCTCCCCCAACAGTCCCACATCCCTCGACACACACCCGCTGCTACACCGCTAGCTCCACTCCCCCTTCACCCCCCCTTAGTACCACTCCGACGGCTCCAACAGGTCCACCCCCCTCAGCGGCAGCTGCAGCACAGGGAGACGGAGGAGGAGGAGGAGCAGGGAACGGCACACAGAAGCTGCACCCCCATACCCCCCAACCCCAAACCCTAATCCAGGAGAACGGGCAGAAGGAGGGGTGGGGCGCCTTCAGAAGCACGGGGGACAGCGGGGAGGACAGGGGCAGCGAAGAACGGGGCGCCCACGGGCCTGGCACAGCCTCCCGAACCGCGCGCAGGAGGTCCGAGCCGCGCGCAGGACTGGCGCAGCCCGTACGGGCCGCGCGCGGGCCTGGCGCAGCCCGTACGGGCCGCGCGCGGGCCTGGCGCAGCCCGTACGGGCCGCGCGCCGGGTGTACGGGCCGCGCGCAGGCCACGACGGGCGACGGGGGGCGACGCGCGGGTCCCCGTCGCCCGTCGCAGCGCCTCCCGGGGGCGACGTGCCGAGTGACGGGGCAGGAACCCGTCGCGCGCCTCGGGGCGCACGGCGGGCAGAAAACCGCCGCGCGCCTCGGGGCGCACGGCGGGCTGAAAACCCTAGTTTCGACGCCGCGCACCACGGGGCGCGCGGCGGACAGGGAGTAGCAGTAGCAGCGGAAGCAGTGAAGTGGGCCCACAGGCCAGGAACGTTAAGCTCTGATACCATGTTGAGATAAGCGGTAGTCTTAGGAGCCATAGCTAGGAGAGTCCTAGCTAGGCAAGAGAGTTTAGGCGAAAGAGGGGTTGCACTAGCAAGAATGGGGATACAAATAGCAAACCCTAGAAGGGTTGTACTCGCTACAGAGCACCCCACTACAGGCTAGAGCATAATATTCTGACAGGCCTCTCCGCAGCAGAATGGGGTTGCTGAGCGCCGCATTGGCTTAGTCATGGAGGTCGCTCGTACCTCCCTGATCCATGCGGCTGCCCCCCATTTTCTGTGGCCGTTTGCTGTCCGGTACGCCGCGCATCAGCTCAACCTCTGGCCCCGTGTCTCCTTGCCGGAGACCTCGCCCACACTGATGTGGACGGGGAAGGTTGGCGATGCGTCGTGTTTCCGGGTCTGGGGTGCTCGTGCCTTTGTCCGCGATACCACCGCGGACAAGCTCTCCGCCCGCGCTGTCCCCTGTGTCTTCCTTGGCTTTGTCCCTGACGCGCCTGGTTGGCAGTTTTACCACCCCACCTCACGCCGTGTCTTTGCGTCTCAGGACGTCACGTTCGACGAGTCGGTTCCCTTTTACCGTCTCTTCCCCTACCGCACTGCCTCGCTCCCCCCCCCGCCGCTCTTCCTCGCTCCAGGTGCTCCCCAAGTAGCCCCCCTCCCCGCTCCCGGTCCTGCTCCTTCAGGTGTTTCTCAGGTAGACCCTCCTCCCTTGACTGCGCCGATTGAGGTCACTGGTGACTCAGGTCCTACTGAGAGTGGTCCTGCTCGGGGTGCTACTTCTGGGGGTGCTGAGCCTAGGGGTGCGGAGCCTGGGGGTGCTGAGCCTGGGGGTACTGAGCCTGCGGGTGCGGAGCTTGAGGGTGTAGAGCCTGGTGGTGCTGAGCCTGAGTGTGAGGGGTCTGGGGGTGCTGAGCTTGGCGGTACTGACGCTGGAGGTTCTGGAGCTACTGAGGGTGCTGGCGCTGGAGGTTCGGGAGCTGCTGGAGGGCCTAGTACTGGTGACGCTGGAGCTGGAGGTTCTGGAGCTGCTGAGGGTGCTAGCGCTGGAGGTTCTGGAGCCGCTGGAGGTACTGGTGCTGAGGGTACTGACACCGGAGGTTCTGGAGCCGTTGGGGGTGCGGGCGCTGAGGGTTCTGAGTCTGCTGTTGCGCGGTCTCCTTGGAGTGGCCGCCTTCGTCCACGTGTGCCTCTCACCCCACAGCAGCTGCAGGACTGGTACGGTCGCCGTCAGCGTCGCGCTGCTGGAGCTCGGAGTCGTGCTGGTCCTTTGTCTACTGGAGGTGCTGGAGTTGCTGGTTCTGGAGGGGCTCGTGCTGGAGACACTGAGGCTGGAGACCCTGGGACTGGAGGTGCTGGCTCTGGGGGTGCTGCTGCTGGAGACACTGAGGTTGGAGACCCTGGAGCTGGAGGTGCTGGTTCTGGGGGTGCTACTGCTGGCGACCCTGAGGTTGGAGACCCTGGGACTGGAGGTGCTGGTTCTGGGGGTGCTGCTGCTGGAGACACAGAGGTTGGAGACCCTGGGACTCGAGGTGTCGGCTCTGGGCCTGGAGCTTCTGGAGCTGCTGGAGGTACTGGAGCTGCTGGAGGTACTGGAGCTGCTGGAGGCACTGGAGCTGCTGGAGCTGCTGGTACTGGTGCAGCTGCGCCGACACGACTGTTCTTCGCTCCGCCGTCTCCGTCGTCTCTGCCGCCGTCTGCCTCTGTTCTTCGTCAGGTTCTTACTCTTCCGTCGTCTACTGGTCTTCCGTTACAGTCTGGCTCACCGCTGCCTGCTCCTTCTCCTTACACTGAGCTGACTGGTAGTCCTGCTGAGCGTCGTGAGCCTGCGTCGCGTCCTGTTTCGCCTGTTCGTCCTGGTCGTACCGGTCGTCGTGTTCCTCGTTCGCGTCAGCCGGCTGTCCCCGGCGCACACCTCGTAGTCCGTTGTCCTTCCTCTGCTCCGCCGCCTGTTCCTCTGCCGTCTCCTCCTGCGTCCTCTCTGCCTGCCGTTCCGGACCCTGAGTCTGACCGGTTTCGTACTGAGCACCCTACTGTCACGCGTCTCCTAGCCACTATTGTCACTGACCCGTCGTTTGAGTCTACTGCTGCGTCTGCCTTGGTCGCTGAGCTTGTTGACTTTGCTGCTGCCTATCGTCTAGACTACACTGCCAGTCTTGTTGCTGAGTCTGAGTCTGTCTGTCCTCCGTCCGTCGGGGGTGAGTGTGCTCTTAGCACGGACGTCCTTGAGGACAGACAGGAGGAGTTCCAGTATCTTGCTGCTGCTTTACCTCATCTTGTGTCCTCGCTACTTGCCCCTGAGGGAGACCCGGATGCACCAGACATCCCGACTCCGCGCTCTTACGCAGAGGCGATAGAGGGTCCCTACTCCTCTCAGTGGCAGGCAGCCATGGACGCAGAGATGGCTTCCTGGAAGTCCACAGGCACCTACGTTGACGAGGTTCCCCCACCTGGGGCGAACATCGTCAGTGGCATGTGGATTTTCAGGGTGAAGCGGCCGCCGGGTTCTCCGCCCGTCTTCAAGGCGCGTTACGTAGCTCGAGGCTTCAGTCAGCGAGAGGGAGTTGACTTCTTCCAGACCTTCTCCCCCACCCCGAAGATGACCACTCTTCAGGTGCTGCTGCATGTTGCTGCTCACCGTGACTACGAGCTTCACTCTCTTGACTTCAGCACAGCTTTCTTGCAGGGCAGCCTGCACGAGGAGATCTGGCTGCGCCGCCCCCCGGGCTTCACTGGGTCGTTCCCTCCTGGCACCCAGTGGAGCCTCCGGCGGCCGGTCTACGGTCTCCGCCAGGCGCCACGTGAGTGGACTACACACTGAGGACTACGCTTGCGGCTCTTGGGTTCGCACCTTCTACTACTGACCCGTCGCTGTTTCTACGCACCGACACTTCACTGCCGCCGTTCTACATCCTCGTGTACGTCGACGACTTGGTTTTTGCCACTTCTGACACTGAGGCTCTCGCCCACGTGAAGTCGGAGCTGCAGAAGAGACACACGTGCACAGACTTGGGTGAGCTGCGCAGCTACCTTGGCTTGCAGATCACCCGGGACAGAGCACGCCGCACCATCACCCTGACTCAGTCACACATGGTGCAGCAGGTCCTTCAGCGCTTCGGCTTCACCTGGTCTTCAGCACAGGCCACTCCTCTGGCTACAGGTCACTCGCTCTCAGCTCCACCTTCAGACGAGTCCGTAGAGCCGAGTGGTCCTTACCCAGAGCTAGTCGGCTGCCTCATGTACCTGATGACTTGCACTCGACCTGACCTCGCGTACCCTCTTGGTCTTCTGGCTCGCTACGTGGCTCCTGGTCGGCACCGACCTGAGCACATGGCTGCTGCTAAGAGGGTACTGCGCTACTTGTGCAGCACATCAGGCATGGGGCTAGTGCTTGGAGGGACGAGCCCAGTTGTCCTCACTGGGCACTCAGACGCTTCTTGGGTTGACGACCTGGCTACTCAGCGGTCGTCGCAGGGTTACACCTTCAGCCTTGGCTCTGGTTCAGTTTCGTGGCGTTCTACACGCTCGTCTTTAGTTCTCAGCTCCAGTTGTGAGGCTGAGATCTACGCCACAGCCATGGCTGCACAGGAGTTACGCTGGCTCACCTACCTGCTGACTGACTTGGGAGAGCAGCCTCGTTCTCCTCCAGTGCTGTACGTCGACAACAAGGCCGCCATTGCCTTGTGTGAGGAGCACAGACTGGAGCACAGAACGAAGCACATTGCTCTGCGTTACTTCCTGGCTCGAGAGTTGCAGCAGCGAGGCCAGCTTCGTCTTCGTCACGTGGCCACTCGGGCCAACACTGCTGATATATTCACCAAGGCACTTCCGTCTGGTGATCATCAGCGCTTTTGTACCCTGTTGGGCCTTGTGCCTACGTTTCCACACTTGCTGTAGTCTCTGCTTGTACTGTGATCTATATATATACATGCATGCCTGCTCTTGCTAGGTAGTCATCACTGTACTGTTATTGTTGCATATATATCTCTGCATGTGGACTGGCCTTGTGGCCCTTTGCTTGTGCTCAGAATGTGTGGTGACGTTGAGATCCACCCTGAGCTTGCTTTGCTTCTCTTGACTGGTCGTTTGACCCCTTGTTCTCCCCCACTTTGCCTATGGGGGTGTGTCAAACATATATGCTGCATATTGTCTAGGCTGTAGTGGGGTAGCCCATATGGGGTACAGCCCAATTAGGGTTCACTACTTGTACTCCTGCAAGCTGCTAGTTCACTCATTTTTCCTGCTGCTAGATTCTAACAGTCCGGCTCGTGGTTGGGAGGAGGAGTGCGGAATGGGGTGGTAATGCCGATGGGAGCGATGCCGAATTTCTTGGCGAGGCTCTCGGCGTACTTCGCGGCAGAGAGGTGGATAGAGTTGGCGTTCTGTGTGACGTTGAGACCGAGGAATTGGGTGACATCGTGGTCGATAGTCACCTCCAGCTTCTCCTGGATTTCGCGCTCGAAGCGATCGAGTAGCTCGGAGTCGTCCCCGTTGTAGAGAAAATCGTCCACGTAGGCGACGAGCAGGATGAAGTGGCCGCGGGATTCGAGGCGGTACATCCCCTGGTCGTGGGGAAGCTGCTGGAAGCCGAGCTCGATGAGAATGGTGTGAAGATACTGCTGCCACAGGCGCGGTGCCTGTTTGATGCCGTAGAGTGACTTCTGGAGGAGGCAGATTGCGTCGCCGTCTTCCTCGAAGGCGTGCGGCTGCTCGACGTAGATTATGGCGGCGACGATCGCGTACAGGAAGGCGTTGGAGACGTCGATCTTGCGCAAAGGGCGCTGTTTGACGGCGGCGATGCACAGGAGAATGCGCACGGACGTGTGACGGCCGACAGGTGCGAAGGTCTGGTTGTAGTCCACGAATTGCGTTTGCTCGAACCCGCGGACGACCCATCGCGCCTTGTATTTGTCGATGGTTCCGTCCGCCAAGGTCTTGATCCTGAAGACCCATTTACCTGTGAGAATTTTTCTCCCCTTCGCGTGTCGTCGTGGGACCAGCTTCCAGGTTCCTCGGCGCTGAAGAGCAGCGACTTCGGCGGCCATGGCGGCTCTCCATTTCTCGGCATCGGGTCCGCTGAGGGCTTGGCGAACAGTGGTGGGCTCCACCAGCTGCTGGTTACCCCGGACGGCGACGGCGAGACCGAGAATGCGAAGACCGGTAAGGTTGGATCCGGCTGCATTGGTTACTTCGACGACGTCGTCGTCGTCGTCGCCAGGGATGTCGTGAATCGTGTCACGGGAGGAGTCGCGAATTGGGTCTTCGTCCATGGGTGAGTGCATTTCTTCACTGGTGTAGTCAAATTGGGCCTGTACTGCTTCGCGGGAATCAGTGTTGGTTGGGAAGAAGGTGGGTGTTTCGAACTGCTCCGTAACGGGTACAAAGGGTGTGTTATCTGTTGCTTCGTTGTCCGGCTGTTCTCCTGCCACGTCGATGTCATCCTCGTCATTGGCGTAGCTGTGCTGTCCCTGAAAAAGGTTGTCTGGTGCTTCTTGTGCAGTGCGGTGCTGGCGGTACAGTGGCAGGGTCAGTCTTTCGTAGAAGATGCAGTCACGTGAACGCGTGAGCTGGTGGGTGGCGAAGTCCAAAATTGTCCAGGCGTGATATTCGGATTCGATTCCGAGGTGAATGCCCCAGCGGGCACGGTCTTCAAATTTTCCGGTTCGGGCAGTGTGGGGGCGGTACTGTACCATGCACCCGAAGACTCGCAGCATGCGGGTGTCGGGGTGTTTTCCGGTCCACTCCTTGAAGGGCGAACTGTTGTTGGGCAGGGCCTTCGAGGAGAGCATGTTGTGCAACCGAACTGCGTGCGCCATGGCATAGGGCCAATACTTGGTTGGCACAGCGGACTGCTTCATGAGGGCTCGCATTTTTGTCGCGAGGCTCCTGTTGGTTCGCTCGGCCAAACCCTGCTGCTCGTGAGCGTAGGGAAGTGAGATCATCCTCTTGATGCCTTTCTGCTTGCAAAGGTTCTTGAAGTCCTCTGACATGTACTCCAGGGCTCCGTCTGTCTGGAAGCTTTTCACCTTGTAGCCGTTGCTTTGGGCTTCTGCCATGCTGAGCCAGACCCCGAAGCACTGGTAGGCGAGGTAACGGTCGCTGACGTTTACGGCCCAGACGAAGCGTGTGCCTGCATCGATGAAGGTAAGTGTATACTGCTCCCCACCGACTCCTTTTGCAGTAAGCACCAGGAAGTCGCTGTAAATCTTCTCCAGCGGTTTGTAGCGTTCGGCTCCAGGAATCTTTTCGGCGAAGGGCGTGTGACGGAGCGCGGCTACTGGGCAGACAGAACAGTTGGGTAGGTCGGTTCTTGGTTTCAGCAGTTTTCCGTCTGGCAGCAACAGTGCGTCTTCCGCAAAGACTTTTGCGTTGATGCAGTTGTTGAGCACCTCGATTGATGGGTGACCCATGCGTTGATGCCAGATGTCACCGTCAGCCCGGTATCCCTTGGTGCGAGCGTATAGCTCCTTTTCCCGTGCTAAGATCTCCTCTGCGGTTATCCTCCTGGTTTCTTCCGCAGGTTCGTCGGGCACGGTGACGTGGACCGCTGCTGCTTGGATTGTTGCGCCGTGATACGTCCCGCCGGTATCGCCGATGGTGACAGTGTCGATCGTCACCGGCAGCGTCGGCGGTTGTTCAGAAGATGAGGACGAGGTCCGCTGGTGGCGATCGTCGGGCTGTGTGATCTCCCCTTCTTCGAAGGGTGTGTCGCCGATCGCCACTCCCCTTGTCTCGAGGCGGAGGTAGTCTCTGCCGTCGGTTGTGATGGGAAGCAGGTGAGGTCCGTACTCCGTCAGTAGCTCTTCTTCTGCTTCAGGTGCTTTTTCTGTTACTTCTGGTAATTCTACTGCTTCGGTTGCCTCTGCTGCAGGTTCTTCGGCGGTGGTTCCCCATCCTGACGTCTCTGCTTCCACGGCTTCTCCCAGCGCGGTGTTGTCGATGACCCAGCGTACGTCGACCGCGTCCCACCCTTGAGTGGTGTTCCAGCCAGCAGGGTGAGCGACAGATGGCCAGGTTTGTTGCAGGACTTCTGCTTCTTCAGTTTCGGTCGTTGCGATTGCTGTGTCTGACGTGTCTTCTTCTCCTTCTTCCACTGCTTGCGTTCCTGTGCTTCCAGGATTTGTGGTTGAAGCGACGGGCACGGCGAGAGCGCGGAAGGTACCGTCGAGGCCAGGCCGCTGGTAGTCGGTCTCCTCAGGATGACTCCATTGTGGCGGCGACGGGTGTCCAGGTGGGTCAAGGACGAGGATATGCTCGTTGTCTCCAGTGGTTTTTGGTGACTCAAAGTCAAGCACGAACACTCCTTCCCGATGAAAATCCCGTTGTAAATCAAGTGCATCTCGTCTTCTGTTGTTTCCAGGCCGACTCCGCACTTCATCAACTGGTGGAGCGACAGAAGGTTGTACCGAAGCTCAGGTACAACAAGTACGTCGCTGATGTGGATGCAGTACCCGGTGTCGTTGGACTCCAGCTGGATCTGCCCGTGGCTATTGGCGTAGATGGTCTGACTGTTGGCAACAGTGATCTCTACTTCGTTGAAGAGCCGTTCACTGTTGAGGATGAAGACGTCCGACGACACCATGTGCTGTCCGCAACAGCTATCCAGGTACCAGGTGTTGATTTCTTTTCTTGCCTTGGCGAGGTTGGCGAGCCTTGGAGTGATGTGATGCTCCATGTCGCGCTCGTGCTCGTAATCGTATGTAAAATCCTTGTCTTCGTATGCCTCGCGTGCAGGTGGTGACTCCTGGATCCAAGGCGGCATTTCCCAATCATGCTCCATGCGGCCAACTGTCAGCTCGTCGTATGTTGGGTCGTTTTCCTCCTCGTCTTCGACTGACCCTTCAGGACGCCCTTGCGGCGGGTCTGCGAACATGTCTTCCCAGCTCCGGAAGAAGCGGTAGTGTCGGTTCGGGCGAGGTGGACCTCGTCGAACCATGCAGGTTAACACCTTGCTCTTGCCTTTATCGGTTGTGTTCGCAGAGACGCGCGCCGGAGCTTGGGATGTGCTTGCGACGGCAGGTGGCGATACGGTCTGATTGCGCACTGGAGTCCTTCCTTGCTGGTGAGAAGCGGCTCCCTTCTGGTTGTTGTTGTTGCCGTTCAGCTTCCAGCAGTCTTGGATTGTGTGTCCAGTCTTCTTGCAGTACTTGCAGAAGAGTCTTTTCTTGTCTGGTGGCGCTTGTGCGTAGAAAGCGATCTTCTCCTTCTTGTTGCCTCTCTCGTTGTACAGGTCCATTTCCTTCTGCTCGGAGAGGAGCGTTGAGCAGAGGGCGGTTTCGCTGACGGTCCCTTGAGTGCGAAGGAGCGACTTGCACTGGCGCCATTCCGGGCTCAATCCAGCGAGAATGATTGTGACGAACATGTCGTCAGGGAAGTTTCCGCCGCTTTTCCTGAATTGGTCTCTCAGGTTTCTGCAGCGGTTGATGTAGGATCCGGCCTTTTCGCCGGGAAACATCTTGACATTGTTCAGCTGGTTGAGCAGGCGACTGAGCGTCACCGAATCTGTTGCCATGTGGCAGGTGCGCAGGTGTTCCCAGGACTGTTGCGCGGGTGCCCATTCGTTCTTGAATGGACGGATGCTCAGCTGTTCTTCAGGCGACAGGTTCCGGATCAGGACGGTGAAGGCCAGGAGAGATTCGTTGTAGTACTGCGTCTTCTCCTGAGGTGAGCCGTTGGTTGGGAAGGGGTATGAACCGTCGTAATACATCCAGATCTGGGCGCCTTGAGCTAGTAGTTCGCTCCAATTCGAAGCTCCAGGTATAGAAATCTTGTCCGTCGAACGGTTTTGTTGTCTTGAGCTTTGACGTGGACAGGAACTTGCTCTGCATTGACGCCACTGTCTCGAGATGCGTCTGTTGTGCTTGAGCAGGTCCTGGAGCTCCGCGATTGTCGAAGGTGAAGGATCGTTCAGATCCAGCTCCTTGAGGATCGGGAGGTCTTCGGGCGTAGCTGGAGCCGTCAATGCTCATTGGCTGATGGCTCTCCAGTGCGCTGATGCGGGAAATCAGCTGCTCGAGGAGTGCTGTGTCCACGGTTGTTGTAGTAGAGATAGCATTAGTGAACGGATGTACTGGATTCTCTCCAGTTTCTCCGCAGTCGGCGCCTGGCATGTTTGCTTGCCCTTGTAGTAAGTTATATGAAGAGTTACCTTCTGAGAAGAGGTCATTTTAGCAGTTCCTATAATCCAAACTGGCTCTCATACCATGCTAGAGTGAGGATCTTTGGATAGGATAGGAAGTGCTCTGAGAGAATTGGTAGCGGAAGTCTTGGTAGGAACCCTTGATCATAGTGAATGTAAATGAAAAGGTTGATTGATTGATAGAATACAAGCAAGATAAATAGTCCTAACTAGCCATGTACTCTAAGGGGTACATTCCCTTATTATAACTGTTTTACAGGCATTACAACAGTGACTATGGCTATTACATTTCCTTTCTTGTTACCGAGTCGCTGCTTGTAACCGTGCGTACGATTACGCCTGTTGCCATTCCACGATAGTAGGTCAATCGTCGGTCCAGATAGTCAACAGTCGCGACAGTTGACTCTTGCGACTGTTGACTTTCCTGCCTTGATATAGGCTGATCCGACATTTGCTGTTCGCGCTGCTTCGATGGTGGCAGGTGCGATGTTGCTGCACCTTCGGGAATGCTTACGATTCCCTTCATACTCCAACATATCATATCAGACCGACCACAGAACCAATCATCACCCCCACCCACTTGTCTTATGTGACCCACACCATGAGGCAATCACAACACAACTCATATCCTTTTTGAATAAAACCCATTTTCAGCCACACGCATTTTTCCTCTCCCTACACTCGCATCAGCGGACACAGTACGGTAGATGAGAGGAGTTTGGTTGATGGGTCGAATCAAAGAAGTACATCAGGAGAGGACCAGGACCATGCCAAGGTGGTCCGTGCTGTGACACTACGCGTTTTTGCTACTGATGGCAACAGTAGTATATGTGACTTATGGAGCTTCGTCCAGAGTTTATTACATGCTTTTGAGTGCTGTGTGCGAGTGCTTTGTGTTGTTGTGGGTGTCATAGAAGCTTCAAGTGGCCTGTGACTCCGCTCACTAAGTGCTCCGGACCTGTGCACATGGTGGTGAATGCAGTGCGAGAGGGAGGGAAGGCAAGGGAGAGAGAGGGTGAGGGAGGGAGAGGGAGAGGGCGGGAGAGAGAGGGAGTGGGAGGGAGAGGGAAAGGGAGGGTAAGGGGGGGGGAAAGAGGGGAGAGGAAGGGTGAGAAAGGGAGGGGGAGCAAGAGAGGGAGGGAACGGATAAAAAAATGCTGCTTGTGCTTTTCTAGGGAATGGATTGGAGGTATGCAAGGCATTGAAGCAACGCGAGGAAAGAGTTTCGATGGGTCATGCTATATCGGCTATTTCATATGCGACCTGCCATGGAGCATCACTAGCAACCATGGCATGCTCGCTCTCCCAACCAACCACTCACCGATGATGGCCATGACTGTCTTTGAATCTGCATGCACAGAGTTATTCACAGGCAAGAAGGGCAGGCAGAGGGGGGGGAAGAGGGGCGGGAAGAGGGGCAAGCAGAGAAAAAGGGGAGTATCCCAGTGAGTGGCGCAGTGACATGGATGTGAGCTTGAAAACGGGGGGCGAATGGGGTGCATGATCAAAGCGGCGAGAGTGAGTGGGCAAGAGTGAGTGGTGCGGAAGTGAGTGAATGAGGCAGAGGAAGGAGAGCATACTGGGCTCGATCTGTGTTCTGCCAGCGTCGATTGTGATGTGCGTTGGCAGGCCAGACTTCTTTGCCTTGTCCTGGGCAGAGTGAGGGAGCACGCATTTGAT
The DNA here is from genome assembly GCA_947470075.1 of Closterium sp. Yama58-4. Taxonomy (NCBI): domain Eukaryota; kingdom Viridiplantae; phylum Streptophyta; class Zygnematophyceae; order Desmidiales; family Closteriaceae; genus Closterium; species Closterium sp. Yama58-4. The sequence goes on along the minus strand of CANIUD010000377.1, from coordinate 27,388 downwards.
GGGATGGGATGGGGTGGGATGGGATGGGATGGGATGGGATGGATGCAGATCACTCCATGATTGTGGATTCTGGACATGAGCTCCATCAGAGCACATGAGCTCCGAGGGAATGCAACATTGCAACAACGGATGGGAAAGGCGGTCGGGTGAAGTGAAGAGGACAGAAAGAAAGGAAGGGAAACAAGAAAGGGAGGTAGGGAGGAAGGGAGGGAGGGAGGGAGGGAGGGAGGGAGGGAGGAAGGAAGGAAGGAAGGAAGGAAGGAAGGAAGGAAGGAAGGAAGGAAGGAAGGAAGGAAGGAAGGAAGGAAGGAAGGAATCAAGCAAGCGAGTAAGGAAGCGAGGGAGGGGGAGGGCAAGGCAAGGCAAGGGCACCTGCAGAATGATGAACTCTCCCTCTGAGTCCACCTTCACGTGTAATGAATCGTGTATTAAGTCGACTCAAAAAGCAAGGAAGGGGGACAAGGCAAGGCAAGGCGAGGCGAGGGCACCTGCAGAATGATGAGCTCCTCCTCTGAGTCCACCTTCACCACCACCTTCACCTGCCCGTTCTCGTCCCACCTGCATGCACAGCACGCAGGGCATGCCGGGCACGCAGGGCACGCAGGGCATGCAGGACACGCGGGGCACGCAGGGCATGCAGGGCATGCAGGGCACGCAGGGCATGCGGCGCGGGGCACACGGCACAAAAAAAAAAAAAAAGGGTCAGGGGAAGGCACTGTGCAATTGCGAGTGCCATGGATGAGCGATACGTTGGAGAATGACGTGGGGTCCGAGCAGGGCGAAGGGGACGGGGAGGGAGGGAGGGAAGGAGGGGGGATGGAAGGAAGAAGGGAGAGGGGGAAGGAGAGCGGTAGCGAAGGCAGGGAGGAATGCATGGGGGGAGAAGCGGAAAGGGGGGGAGAGGCGAGGCATGGAGGATGAGGAGCAGCAGAGGGCAGCATAGAGCAGCAGAGAGCAGCAGAGAGCCGCGTACCTTTGCAAGGCTGTGGGTGCTCTCTTGGCGAGTCTCTTGTACAGGCCGAGTGTGGCGTGGCTGGTGGGGGAGCGCAGAGGCAGAGAGAAGAAGAGGGCAACTGGGACGAAGATGGAGGTGGCGTGGAGAGGTAGAGGGAGAGGAGGAGACGGCATGGATGGGATGCAGGAAGGATGTGTGACGGGAGATGGGAGAAGTGGGGGGAACGATAGAGATGTGGTTAGGGAAATCAGAAGCGAGCTGGTGTGAGAATGGAAGCTTGGTTCGACATGCGTGCTGGTCTGCCTGCCATTGAATTGCTGCCTTTGCGTGTGGGTGGGTGGGTGGGTTTTGCTTGGACGGCAAGAAGGCAGGCGGGAAGGAGGGAGGGAGGAGGGATGGTGAGTGTGGTGTGGGGACGTCTTACCCGCACTGCGCGCCGATCTTGCCCTTGCCCATCTTCAAGTCGCTCCGCACCACGAGCACCTGCAATCCCAAGGCCCGCACACGGCCACGTGACGCCACGTCAGGGAATGACAGGACATGGTGCGTGGAGTGTGGTGTGGTGTGGTATGGAATGTTATGATTATGAAATAGTATGGCTGTTAAGGCATAGCGTGGCGTGGCATGCGATGGCATGAATGGTGCACTATGGACGGACAAAAAGAGAGACACGCGCACGGGCGGCTCATTTGAATCGCTGGAATGGGTTGCTGGTCGGATAACTCCAAGTCACCTCGCATAGCCAGCTAGACAAGTTCGCGATATGTCAGCCTGCGCTCTTCCACGCACGGCACACACGCAGCACACGCACGGCACGCGCACTGCACACGCAAGGCACGCGCACGGCACACGCACGGCACGCGCACGGCACGCGCACGGCACACGCACGGCACGCGCACTGCACACGCACGGCACAGGCACTGCACGCGCACGGCACGCGCACTGCACGCGCACAGCACGCGCACTGCACGCGCACGGCACGCGCACGGCACACGCACCATCTTGAAGTCCTCGAATTCCTGCGCCATGCTATCCAGCTCCAAGAGCGCGCCCCCCTTTCCCCCTTTGCCCGAATTCTTCCCGCCAGCCCCCGCGTTGTCCGCGTGCCACGCTTGTAGCTCCAGCAACGCGCGCCGCCATCGAGTGGAGGAGATTAAATGGCCGCAGAAACAGCCCGCTGCGAAAACGCCGACTCCAGCCGCCGCCAGCAGCGGCCAATTAGACGACATAGCGCGAAAGCAAAGCTGCGCGCCAAAGGCTTCTGAGATTCGCTAAAGATGGAAGTTATGACGTGGCTGGAGCTGTTCAGGCTGCTGATCGGAAAAATCGTGATCGAATGGGATCTGCGGTAAAGGTTGTCCGCACTGCCTTGATCACGATAGTCAGCCGTGCCTTACGCCTTCCGATTCGTGGAAGGATCGAAAGTGGCGACTCGGGAGGCGAGGACGGCAAGGGGTGCTGCAATTCCTTGGAAGCAACCGCTAGGGCTCCAAACCCGAAACCCTCCAATAGAAAAGAGGGGTTTGATGTGGCACCTTTGTTACAGGTGTATAGATATTTCAATTAGTGTTTCCACTGAAAGCGCCTAAACGGGCCGATATTAGAACGGTATATTCTGACGCCACAAAGTGGGCTCCACGTGGACGAACGCGTGGACACACACAGACCCTTGCCTCCAGGGATCTCTCATTCTCGTCCAACAGTCAGCTTCGTCAACCCGAACCACTCTTCGTCGCCACCTTGTCGCTGTTACTTGGTTGTGGCAGCTTCGCCTCATCAATGTTGTCGGGACTTCAGCGACCAAATGCAAATTTTGCTCGCCTCAACGAATCACAAACGACGGCATCTCTGGTTTGTTGCTTAGAAACAGTTTCGTCCACCAATCTTGTGCTTCAAAAAGCCTCATATCAGATCAGCGGTGCGGGCCGCTTTCGCACATGTAAACCGCCCCACATCACATCATACCGACTCCCGAGCCTGCATAAGCACCATTTCTCGATTCAGTCGCGACTTCAGCCAGTCGCATTGGTGCCTCACTCTTGCCCCTGCAACTGCCACTGCAGACCTATCTTTCACCACACACGAACTGCACCTTCAGCTCCGCCGCCTGCGCCGTGCCGCCCGCACACGTCACACCGACCTCTGCTCGCGCTTATTGCATCGAGAAAAATACTATTCTTATAGCTTCTTCGATCATCGCTGTGAAGTAGAGCCCGTAGTTTACAATACACTCGAAATGAGATAATTCAATTCTCTGATAACCAAGGGGTGGCATTTCCGCCCGCCCACCATGCGCAGCCCCGCCGCGGCTGGGTTGTTCCCCCAGCCATCCCCGCATCTCGCGCAAACCGTCGCAAATGCCACCTCCGCCGTATTGCAAAGCGCAATTATCACCGCTAACTCCGCATTACTCCCACTGCCGACCACGCCGTCATCGATATTTCCGCCACTCATCTCCAGCGATGCGGGCGCAGGGGAAGCCATCGTCGGCGGAGGGGAAATGGGGGGAATAGGGGGGATTGCGCGAATGGGGGGAGTGACGGGGGCGGCGGGCGGGGACGAGGACATGGCGCGCGCGATGGAGAGCCTGATTCCCGCGCTATGGCAGTCGTTCGCGGTGATTCTCATCGGATACGCGTGCGTGAAGCTGGAAGTGGTCAAGCCGCAGCACAAGCAGGTACGATGTTTCCTTTGCCTCCTTTGCCTCAATCCTCCCCACACTCCGCGCCCATCGTATCTGCGCGCTCGTACCCCGAACATTCTCTCTCTCCTTCCCTGCCCCTCCCTCTCCTCCGCCCACGCCCCTAACTTCCGCTGTCGCCATGGGGTCCGTCCTGGTGGTTTAACTGAATGGGCTGTGCTTGTGTCACTTTTGCGAATTCTCAGAACTGGTAATCTGTGTGATTCAGAGAAGACACAGTAAAGCCAGAAGTTAGCGCCGCGCTTCCCTCCTATACATCCCACGTCTTGCACAATCGCGTTGTGCGTTCACCCTTCTCTCTCAAGACTGCTTTACTTTTGCGGCCACATCTTCAACTCTTCCCCCTGCCGTTTCCCCACGCCCCCCGCCGCTGCCGCCACCACCACCACGGGCACCACGGGCAGGGTCTGTCGCTGTTTGTGACGAAGCTGGCGCTGCCGGCGCTGCTGTTCTCGGGCATGGCGTCGCTGGACTTCTCCAAGGTCAACTGGTCCTTCCTCCTCGCCGTCACCATCGGCAAAACCGCCGTCTTCTTCCTCGCCCTCGGTGCGTGCTTGCACGCGTGTGTGTGCCTGCTTGCATGCGTGCTTGCGTGCGTGCATGCATCCATGCGCGCATTCGTGCGTGCGTGTGCTCCCTGGGCTCCGCTTCTAGTGCTTACTGTGCTGAGTTCCGCTGTGCTGTGCTCCCGTGCTGCTCTAAACGGTTTGCCCTCCTTCGTCCTGGTCCCCGACACTACGCACTGACATGCGTGAAATGATGGCACACAATGCAATGGCATGATGGCATGGCGTGGTATGGCATGGCATGGCATGGCATGGCATGGCATTGCATTGCATGGTATGGGATGGCATGGCATGGCATGGCATGGCATGGCATGGCATGGCATGGCATGGCATGGCATGGCATGGCATGGCATGGCATTGCATTGCATGGTATGGGATGGCATGGCATGGCATGGCATGGCATGACATGGCATTGCATGGTATGGGATGGCATGGTGTGGCATGGAGCAGGCATCACGATGCTGCTGGACATTGGAAAGCCGCAGGTGGTGGGCACGGGAGCGGTCAACGGCATCTTCGTCTCCCAGTCCAACGACTTCGCCCTCGGCCTCCCCATCTTCCAAGTACGTTACTTCCCCTTCTTCCCCACACACTCTCTCACTCCCTTGCCCGCCCGCCATCCACCCATCATTCAGCGTCGAATACCACTCACATACTCCCTCCTCTTACACCCTCGCTCTGTCTAATCCTCCTCCCCTGCCTCCTGGTCCAGACAGATTTCTCATCCCCTCTCCTTATCCTCCTTCTCTCGTGCCCATTGCTCCTCTCCGCACATTCATCCGTCCTTGCCCCCCAATCAGCCCATATTCGGCGAGCTGCACCCAGAGTACATCTGGTACCTGTACCTCGTAGTGCCCGCCCATCTCGCTCGTCTTCTGAGTCGACTCAAAAGTCACCTCTCTTTCTCACCCCACCACCACCACCACCCCTCCATCCTCCCGCCCATCAGCCCATATTCGGCGAGCTGCACCCAGAATACATCGGGTACCTGTACCTCGTAGCGCCCATCTCGCTCGTCTTCCTCAACCCTCTCGGCTTCCTGCTCATGGAGTCAGACCGAAAGAACGGAGACTCAGGGGAGGAGTGGGAGGATGAGGAGTACGAGGAGGGGCGGGAGGAAGGGGAGGAGAGGGTAGGGGGGCGTGGGGTGCGGGATGGGAGGGAGGGGGATAGGGATCCCTGGGAGTGCTGTGACCTTGTGCCTGAAGGGGAAGAGGCTGCTCTGATGGCTCTTGAGGAGGAGGAGAGGGAAGAGAGGCGTGGAAAGGAGGCTGTGCGTGATAAAGGGAAGGAGGAGGAAGAAGAAGAGAGGGGAAAGGAGGCTGTGCGTGAGAAGGGAGAGGAAGATGGGGGAGGGGAGAGCGCTGAAGTGGAGGAAAGGAAAAGACTGCTTCCCATCAGTTCCACTTCAGGTTCTGGTTCCGGTTCTGGTTCGGGATCTGGTACAAGAAAGGGCGCTTCAGCAGAGCGGGCTTCTGTGCCCAGTCATGCTGGTTCACCTCCTCCCACTGCCCCTTTTCTGAAAGACACTTCCACTGTAGCTACCACTGCTGCTGCCACTGCCACTGCTGCCACTGTGACTGCGGCTGCTTCTCTCTCTGCATCACCACCGAACTTAGACGATGCAAGGAACGCCCAAGGTGATTCTATGACCAGCAAAGCAGGAGACGGAGGAGCAGGAGGAAGTGGTGGAGGAGGGGGAGTGGTGGCAAAAGGAGCGACTTTGAGGGTGGGAAGTAGTCTGGGGAAGAGAGAAGGTGGTTCAGCCGCTGATGCAACCACCGCCGCCGCTGCTGCTGCTGCTGCTGCCACTGCAGCTGCTGATGGGGCGAGTGGCGCTGGTGCAATCCTTAGCAGCAGCAGCAGCAGCAGCATGAGCCGCAAGAGCAATCCATCTCACCACGTCCGCTCCCTCAGCGGCTCAGGCTCTCGCAGCAGCAGTACAGCTCTCCCTCCCCCCTCGCCCTTCATTGCTGCCTCCCCCCCCAAATCCCTCCGCTCCTCCCTCCTATCCCCCTCCCTCCTCTCCCTTCCTCCACCTCCTCAGGCTCCCTCCCTCCCCCATCCACCACCCACCACCCTCTCCCTCTCCCCTTCCCCGTCCACATCCGTTGCTCCTGTACACGCCTCGCTTGCCCCCTCGCCGCTGTCCCGCGTGCTGCCCTCACCCCTTGGGCCCCCGTCTCCTGTTGCCGCTGCTGGTGGTGCGGGCGTGAGTGGTGGCGCGGGCGTGAGTGGTGGTGTGGGAATGAATGGTGGTGTGGGGTTGAGCGGTGGTGGGGATGGGGGAGGGGAGGCAGGGAATTTACCACAGGGGTGGACGAGGAGGGCGTATACAGGGAAGCTTGCGGGTGGTGGCAAGTCAGTGGGGGCGCTTAGTGGGAAGCGGAAGGGGAGGGCTGTGCGCAGCCACGTGCGGCTGTGGAAGGTGCTGTACGGGGTGTTTGCATCGCCCGTGGTCTTCATGGTGAGACTGAGAGCTGGGGAGATGCTGTGCGTGTGGGTTTGCATGTGTGTGAGTGTGCACGTGCGCCTTTGGAAGGTGCTGTACGGGGTGTTTGCATCGCCCGTGGTCTTCATGGTGAGTCAGCTCTGGAGGGACGCTCGTGCTTGGCTCGTGCTCGTTCATGGTGAGTCATCCTTACTCCACCCCGCGCTCATTCAACCTCCCACCCTCAATCTCCCAAACCCCAAACCCTCTCTTTCTGTCTCTCCTCCCAAGCTCTCTCTGCTGGTCCTGCACCAATTTCTCTGCCACCCTTCCGCCCCTCATCGAACTACGCCCCAACTGCCCCTGTCTGCCCGCAGGTGCCTCTGGGTCTGGCTGCTAATTATCTTTTTAACCACGACATCCCACCCTTGCTCTCAGGCCCGTTTCAGGTATGCCTCCCCGCGCATGACCTATCTAACATCTCACCCACGCATGACCTATCTAACATCCCACCCACGCATGACCTATCTAACATCCCACCCACGCATGACCTATCTAAGATCCCACCCACACATGACCTATCAAACCCCCATGCTTTTCATGCCACACATACACTCTCATACATGCACAGGTAGTGTCTACCCATCCCACCCAGCACACATACGCATTCACGCACACGCAGTCACACACACACGCACAAACACCCACACCCACACACACACACTCACTCACAGTCATTCAGAAACACCTCCCCTCCCCCAAGCGCATCCCCACACCCTTCCCACTCCCCCCTTAAACCCTCCACCTCTGATCACTTGGAGCAGCCTTACCACTGCTCTCACTCTTCATCCTTGTGAGCAATTTGCAAGAATTTCTAAATCGCCTTCCCTTTCCCCCTTACCCCTCTCTCACCTGCAGTCGTTCGGAGCGGCCTTCTCACCGCTCTCGCTCTTCATCCTCGACCATGGACATGCCGAGGATGAAGACTGAGAAGAGCGAGATGCCCAGGATGAAGAGCGAGATGAGACTGAGAAGGCATCAGACAAGCCCACCCGCCTGAGCGTTTCAGACATCCCCAAACCCCCCCACACCCTTCTCCACCCCTCCATACCCCTCACCAGTCATTCGGAGCGGCCTTCTCCCCCCTATCGCTCTTCATCCTGGGCATGTCCATGGCGGACGAGACAGAGAAGGCATCAGACGAGCAGACTCGCCTGGGCCCACTCCTCCTCTCGCTCGCCCTCGTGGCCGGCAAATGCCTCGTGCTGCCGCTGCTCATCCTGCTGCTCCTCGCCTCCTTCCAGGGTACGGACGAATCTATTCTTGAAGGCCTGGAAGAACCCGAGTCGCCCTAAAATAGCATCCTGCTGCTCCTCGCCTCCTTCCAGGGTACTTACCAACGCACGGAGGGAGCTGTGATGAGCTGTGATGAGCTGTGATGAGCTGTGATGAGCTGTGATGCGCGTGATGAGCTGTGATGAGCTGTGATGAGCTGTGATGAGCTGTGATGAGCTGTGATGAGCTGTGATGAGCTGTGATGAGCTGTGATGAGCTGTGATGAGCTGTGAGACGTCGTTTCAAAACATGGAGCCCTTCTTGTCGAATCAATTCTCACCGAACCCATGCTCTGGCATGTATGTGAATTTCACGGATCAAGTTCAGGAGGAGGAGGAGGAGGAGGAGACGTGTCAAACCCCAGTTGCACAACTTCTAGCATGCTGGGAGTTACACAACTCCCCAGTTGCACTCCTGACACAATAGAGTCTTGAAAATCTGTGGTACCTCCTCCTTTTACACCAACACCCGCGCCTCCTCCCACCGACACCTCGCAGTAACACATACCCTTCCTCCGTATTCTCCCTTTTTCCTCCCCCTCTACCCCAACGGCAGCGGACGACACATCGCTGTCCCTGGCAGGGCTCATCTATGGCAGTCTACCTGTCACGCCAGCCACCTTCTTCTTTGCCTGTGAATACGGTCAGTAACTCACTCTCCCACCTCGCCTCGCCTCGCCTCGCCTCGCCTCGCCTCGCCTCACCTCACCTCACCTCACCTCACCTCACCCCATCTCGACCCACACTGCTGTCTTGTGCGTGCCAGCCTCTTGTGCATCAAATCACCACGGCCAAAGCCACTTGGGTGCTTACTCTCGCCTCTCCCTGCTTGCTTCTTTTACCCCTCCCCTCCCTCCCTTCCCCTCCTCCTTCTGCTCCGCCCGCAGGTCTGTGCCAGTCGTACCTACTCATGGCGACAGTTTTTTAGGCGCCTCAACACCTCTCCCCTCTTATGTACCCCTTCCACCCCCCGTCTTTGAAATTTCCCAAAAACCACCTCCAAACCTCTCCCCTCTTATCTACCCCTTCCTTCCACCACCCGTATCCCCCGCAGGTCTATGTCAGTCGTACATAGGCATGGCGACGGTGCTGGGCACGTTCCTGTTTGGTCCGCTGGTCTACGTGCTCACACAGCTCGCCTTCCTTGTCATGAACCACTACCAGCAGCTCCTGGAACAGGTGACAACCTCCTCTCTCTCACGCCCTTCACGCCCTTCACGCCCTTCACGCCCTTCACACCCTTCACACCCTTCACGCCCTTCACACCCTTCATGACGTTCAGTTGACTGAAAAGCTTCCTCGACATGAACCACTACCAGCAGCTCCTGCAACAGGTGACGTCACATGACAGGTTCATGACTTGCAGGACTCGCTCGCTCGCATGGCTCGCATGGCTCGCATGGATCGCATGGCTCGCATGGCTCGCATGGCTCGCATGGCTCGCATGATTTTCGTGCCTTTGAGTTGACTCCAAGCCTTTCTCGTTATGAACCACCACCAGCAGCTCCTGCAACAGGTGCCTCCCTCACTCGCATGACCTTCACTGCTTTCGTTGCTTGCAATGCTTTCATATATTAATGAATTTCATTGCTTTTGTGAGTTTCGTGAACCATAACCAGTCTGCCCGCCCACCCTCCTGCTTGCCTGCCTGCCTGCCCGCCCGCCCGCCCGCCCGCCTGCCTGCCCGCCCGCCCACCCGCCCGCCTGCCTGCCTGCCCGCCTGCCAGCCCGCCTGCCTGCCCGCCCGCCCACCCGCCCGCCTGCCTGCCTGCCTGCCTGCCTGCCACATCATCCATCTCTCTTCTCACCACACCACCACCACCCACCTCTTTCTTTCTCCACATGGCACCTCCCCCAGGTGGAGGCGTCATCGCGCAGCATGGCATTAGTGGGTGGCATCTGCGCCCTCTGGACCCTCCTCGCCCTCCTCCGCCTCCTCCTCTCCTGCCGCCCCAAGCCTCCCGTCTTCCCTCGTGCCACCACCACCACCACCACCGCACAGACAGCAGCAGAGAGTGGTGCCGCTGCTGGTGCAGGCACAGCGATAGAAGGGAGTGGAACTGAGGTTATTGGCGCTGAAGCAGCAGGAGCAGGAGGTGTGGCGGAGGGAGGGAGGGGTGGGAGTGAACAGGACCCGTACGAGTTGCACCGTGTGGTGGGACAGATGCTCGTGTGCTGCATTGCACTCTGCTGGGTGAGTGGGGAACTGGGGGGCGGACGTGGGAAGAGATGGTGGAAGAATCAGAAGGAGACCGGTTGGTCAAGCGTGTGTGGGAAAGAGAGGGGGATGGACAGAAAACAGTGTTGCAGGCAAGGGGAGGCCGAGACATCACACCTCAATCCATGCCTCTTTCCCTTGCCACACTTGCTCCCTCCCTTCTGCCCCCTTACTCTCCTGCTCCGTCCTCCTCTCACTCCCACTCCCTCTTCCCCTCCCCTGCTTATACCCACCCCTCCCTTCTATCCCCCCACCTCTCCCCACCTCTTCCTACCGCTCCCTACCCCACCACCAGACCTCGGCCAGCGTCGCATCCCTCCTCTGCCCAGCATCCCTCCCACCGCTCCCCTCCCTCCTGCGCTACCTCTTCCACACCACGGGCCACCTCGCCTCAGCCGTCTTCACCGCCCTCCTCGCTCTCTCGGAGCTGCTCTGCTCTGCGCTCGGCCCTTCCCTTGTGCACCGCCTGCGCTTCTACCTCGTCTTCTCCGGCTGGCTGCTTGCTGCGCTGCCCGTGGTGCTGCCGCTGCTGCTCTCCCCGGGCTGGCCTGATATCCCTGCTCTCTGCCCCACGGACCTGTGAGTGTGAGAGACAGCTGCTTGGGGACGCAACGGAACGCAGTTTTGCAGTTACGCGTGCGTTTTAAATTGTTGTTGTTGTGTGTCTTGTGCTAACGAGGTAGAACTGCTCATGGGATTCATGTTTCTGTTCTTCACTCCCCTGGCATGGCATGGAATGGCATGGCATGACTTGAATGAAACGTCATGGCACGGCATGTGAGTGCAGGATAAGCTGCTGGTACCCCTTTGGCTCGCTGCAGTTCCTCGCTGCGCTCATCGTCTACTCCATCGCTGGTATGTGCTGTGCACCCGCCTTGTTCGTTCCTTCCCATGCTTGCATGGGTAGCAACGGATGGGAGAGCTGCAACAATAGCTAGTGATAGGATTTAATTTGATGTGCTGAGACGGATTGTGGTCCAGCTCATTTTCAACACCTTGACGCAGTATGCTTTTCTCTTTCTTCCTTCTTTCTTCTCCATCCCCACTTTCGTCCTTCCCACCCATCCTCTCCTCCCCCTTCCCCACCCACCCCCCACACACACCCATCCACCAGTGATCATCATCATAACGAGCCTATCACTGCTCATATGGGAGCAGTACGCGGGTCTGCGTGCCTCAGGTCTGCCAATCAACTGGTCCGACCTCCCTCTCTCCTGGCAGCCTCCTCCCAACAAGCACCTCGCCGCCCTTCCCTCTCTGCCTCCCTCCCACACTCTTCTTCACCCCCCCTTTTCTCCTACTCCGCTCACTGCCTTTCCCTCGTCCTCCTCCTCTGCTGCACCTCCTCCTCTCTCGCCTAACACTGCTGCTGCGGCGGCGGCTGCTCCTGCTGTTGCTACTGTGGCCCTGGCTTCTCCTTCCCAAGTGCGCCGTCGCTTTGCTCCCTCCGCCTCCCTCGCCTCGTCACCACCGGTTACGATCGCCACTGCTCTGCTCTCCCCCACGCGCCAAATGGGAGCATCGTTCACGCACGCGGGTGGTGCTAGCGCCTCTCCAGTTGCTGGTTCTCCCCTTCAGAACTGGCACCACCAGCAGCAGCACCAGTCCAACTACAATCCACCTCCTTTGATTTCAGATTCTGCTTTGCCCAACTCACCTAAACAAGCTCTCAGCCCACAGCTTTTGCACCAACAACATCTGCAGCAGCAGCAGCAGCAGCAGCAGCAGCAGATGATATCCATACCCTTCCAACCCCCACCTCCTTCCGACCAAGAAGACCTGGCTCGCCTATTCGCAGCAGCAGCAGGCTTTGGAAGTTTTTCCAGCAAGAGCATCAATACAGCAGCCGCGGCAGCAGCAGCGGCGGCGGCTGCGGCTGCTGGTTCAGTGGGCAGAGATCCCTCCTCCTTTGGTGCCGCATCCGCAACAGCAGCCGCTGCTGCAGCTGCAGCAGCAGGAGCTGCGGGAGCAATGGGAGTTCCTCCTGGCTCTGCTGCTGCTGCAGGTCCTCCTGGCCTGCTGTCCTCAAGTGTGCTTGCAGGCATCGGCATAGCACAGCAGCTTTGGCGGCGGCACTGGCAGCGGCGCTGGCGGTGGCGGCAGCAGACCAAGCAGCAAAGTAGCCAGCCGTCACAACTCGTTCTCCCTTGCCGCCGCCGCTGCTGCTGCTGCCGCGGCTGGGGGTAATTCAGCGGGGCCACACCAACCAACACATGGCGCTGCTGCTGCTGCTGCTGCTGCAGGCATTGCTGCTGGAAGCTTTGGTGTCCCTCTGTCCCTGCCACTCAGTCGGCAGAGCTCGCTTGGAAAGAGGGAGAGGGGCAGGGAGAGGGAAAGAGAGAGGGAGAGGGAGTGGGAGAGGGTTGAGACGCGCAGCATGGGCAGTGGTATGAGTGTGGCAGGGCATGCGGATGGAGAGATGATCCCATCCTTGCTCATGTCTCCGTCCAGGTACGCGGCAGCACTGAATAGGTGGCTTTACTCATTCCTAGCCTGAATAGCAGTTGTCACCTTCGCACGCACACTGCATGCCCCAAGTCCACTCCCATGACACGCAGCAACCATCACCGGTCATGCCCATGCATGCGCTGTCTTCCATGGCAGAGTGAGGTCTTTTAGACGACTCAAAAGCTCCCATCACAAGCACCAAACCCCGTCACTCGAATCACACCCACCCATACGTTGCCCCCCATGGCAGGGTGGTGGCAACAAGGTGGCGGCAGAAGACGGACCTGGACTCGCAGAACGCGTTGCTGCTCTTCTGCTGCTACGCCGTCTTCTCCATGCTCGTCTCCTGCACCATCTCCATCTTCGCCCTCCTCAACGTACGTACTCCCTCACCCCCGAGTCAACAACTCAGAAACAGGTCTGCCTCGTGTTTATGCTTTCTAGTCACCTTGTCTCCTGCACCATCTTCATCTCGTTACTCCTCGACGTTCTCACCTCCCTTCCCTCCCTACTGCCTCGTTTCAGCCTCCCTCTCCCCCTCTCATTTTTGACTCTCTATCCCAACCCCAAACTCCGTCCCAACCTCTGTCCCAACCTCCGTCCCAACCTCTGTCCCAACCTCCGTCCCAACCTCGTCCCAACCCAACCTCCGTCCCCTCCCATTTCCCACGCTTCTTTCCGCATAAAGGCATTGTTGGAACAAACCTGAGTCATTAATTCCCAATTTCACAACTTTCCTCATTCCTTTCTTCCCACTTTCCTCTATCCCAACCCACCACCCTTGGGACCCCCCAACCACCCTTTCCACCCTTTCCACCCCTCATTCCACCCTTTCCACCCTCGTTCCACCCTTTCCACCCCTCAGGACGGGCGGCTGGAGGGGCACTTGGCGCTGCTGCTGCTGTTGATGCACGTGCTGCTGTCCTACAGCCAGGGCGCCGTGCTCTTCCTCGCCTTTGGCATGCACGCGGGGCTTGTGCTGCCGCTCGTGGAAGCTCGGGAATGGTGGCGCAAGCAGCGCCTCTCCTTCCTCGGCGAGGTCTGTCTGCCTTGATCTCTTCTCTTCATCTCCTCCGTTGACTCTCTCTCGCTTCTTTCTCTTCTGCTGTCTCTTCACCTCTCTTTTCTACTTTCCACCTCTGCTCTCTTCTGCTCTCTCTTCACCCCTGCTCATGCACCTTTCCACTGAAACCCATATTCACCTCCATCTTGACGGTCTACCAACACTCTGATCCACATCCCTCTTCTGCTCCGATCCCGTTCCTCTCATCCACCCCTCCCCCACCAGGTGTCTCCCTTCTTTGTGGACGAGTGGCAGTACCTCGTACCAGATGACGACTACCCCATGCCGGGTGCCCCGCATTCAAACAGCATGATGCTTGCTCGAGGCTGGTCCATGAACCCGGCGCAGATGCAGCTCTTCCCCCGGGACTGGGACCTCTACTCCCGGGGATGGGAGGATGCAATGAGTGTGAGGGACGACGGCATGAGTGTGCGTGACTACTACCCTTCGTATCCGATTGATGAGGGGGACGAGGACACTGTGGTGAGCACGGATGCAGGAGGGGATGATCAGACGGACCGTGATGACGCCGAGACTGTGGTGGAGGTCTCAGAAGACTCCGTCTTCTAATGCATGAATTGTATTATGCATTGGCAGAAGTAGTTGATTTGTGTCGCTTGTTGGATCTTACTCTATCAATGAAGCCACATGAATATGCAATGGTTCATCATGTATCCAGACATCAAACCCCATTATGCGCTACTTTCATAATAATTGACAAACTGGTGCGTCGTCAAATCGTTAAACCCTTTTGACTTCTTAATGATTCAAAATCATTCAGCTATGGAGATACCGGTATATGGTGATGATGCACTCTCTAACAGGGAGTGGATCTTCGGGGAAGCGGAAAATACACAACCACCTGCGACTGGTTGATGTGTGACGTGGCTTTCAAACGATTTTCGGTCAATTCGAACTGCGATCCAATTTTCCAAGCACGTGTTTGCAAATGCGATCTTTTCGGGCAGAACCACGCGGCTGCCCGTGTTTAGGGTTGGGGCTCCAAGTGTTTAGGGTTGGGGCTCCCCTAATCGCATGCCATCCAGATGGGGTTTATTTTTTTCTGACCGCTTGCAGACAACGACCCCTCAGCTTCTTCCACTGGGGATCGCATTTGCGAACCGCGCTGGCTAAATTGGATTGCAGCTGAAGTTGTCCCAACGATTTTCGAAGTGTTGCGCTGGTTACTTGGAACGGTTTCGCGAAGAAGGCGGAGCACCCGACAAGAGCAGTCTTCGGCACGGTTCGCTCGTGACCCGCATCAAGCTGGTTGGTTCGCCTCAGATCTCCCCGTTTCGCGCCTTCATTCAGCATATCCCAAACCTGCTTGCGTGGGCCATATTTCGCTCTAGATATCCGGGCCGAGCCGCCGATGTCCCTTTCTTGGCTGCTGCAAGCATCACGGAACAGTCCAACCGAACCAATTCTTCCGACCTTCCAAACCACGCTACCTACAGTCATTGGCTTCTTCCTGACCAATGATAGGACAGATCTCATCTGACTCCTCCTGACAGACCACTTACCTCTCGGGGCCACGATCTCACGGCTCCCCACCAAGCCTCTATTGTACCGCCCTCTTCCTTTCCCGCCCTTTCTTGACTGACGGCAAGGAGCCCGCTTCGGTCGGCTTGGGTCCCCCCAACAAAACGGAGCCATTGACGGAGGTCCCATCCCAGTCCATCGTGACTCCCGGACTGAAGTGTTCCGTTTCGTTTTGCTGGGCTGAGGGGCAAAGCACCGAAGGACCCGCCAAATTCCATTCGAGCGATTGCTAGGTGTGGTAGCACGCGGATTGTACCCCTAAAACACTTTCACTCCGCACCGCTGCCGACGGGATCGCGGGTTGAGACATGCCCTTCTTTGCCTTTCGTCTCTCCCCTCTCTCGTCATCATTTCACTCCTGCTTCTGTAGGTGAGTAGATCTTGGCGAGGCCGCATAATAGCTACGCCGTAGTAGCTACGTGCTGTTAAGCACGCCTTTCGCAGGCACATCAGTCCCGGGTGAGAGATCGACAGATCGACAGGGGGGAGGGGAAGCGAAGGCGCAGCCGAAGAGAAGTTGAAGGAGGAGGAGTAGGAGGAGGAGGAGGCGTCGAATGGCCGAGGCAAGTCGGCCATCCCCTCATGGGGGACTTTTACGGCTGCTGCTCGTGCTGTGCGCCACGGTCGCCGCCAACGTCCTTCTCTCGCACGCAGCCACCACGGAGGAAGGTAAGCGTGCGTGCACAGACTGCAAGTACGTTCCGTCTAGGCGTTTCACAGCTCTTCAGGAGCTGCCAGCGTTTGTATGACCACGCAGCAACGACAGACTAGGAAGGTAAGCTCTTAGAAGAAGCATTCAGAAGAACAGCATTTTACAGAAGCGATCAAGTGTGAAAACGTACGAGTAAAAGATAAAACGTCCCCTAAACATAATAAGGTTTCAGAATACGTCGAGATAACACCGTCACATGCAAGAGACGCTTGCCCCGACTCCCTGAAGCAGCAGGATAGTCGTCCCAGTCCGGGGCATCCGGTTAACGCGAGGCGACGGGCCCCGTTCGGGCCTTTGAGAGACCAGTGCGCGGCCGGGATCGAACGAGGGTTGCGCGTGAATACGAGCAACGTTATACGCGTGAACCCGCTAGCAAAGAGCCCCGTTATACGGGATCCCCGCCTTATGTTGAGATCCCCGCTATGTGTCCCCTGTTCGTTGCGCTCGGCCTTGAACGTCCTCTCAACTCGCTAGCTCAACGTGTTTACGCCATGCTTTCTGCCGAGTCGCACGCAAGCTCGGATGCGCTGCTGCATTCCGCGACGCGCGGTATTCCTAAGCGGCTATATTATCTTTTTTCGCAAAGAAAACGTACTCCTGGCTCGTGTATCGTTGACCCGTAGCTAGCCATGCCGTCCGTAGTTCGACTAGCGAATCGACTTATGAACAGGCCGCGGCAGGGTATAGCAACCCCAAGTGATACACCAAGTGCTTGCTTGGGTCTGGCCAGGCGTGGCAAACCGTGGCGCGGCTCGATGGCTCATATGTATGTGTTTCCGAAAAGATGTGTGAGCACGAGCCGACGCACGGCTCCTGCGGTGAATAAACAGTGAATGTGGGGCGCATAAACGATTTGTTTGAGGCACAGCTTCTCGCACCCATGGTGGCGAGTTCCTGACCTCCCTCCTCCCTCTCACGCATCCCTACCGATCTCCCCTTCCACACGAGCGGGATCCCATTTCGTTCTTATCCTGGCTTCCCCTCCCTGTGCTCGTCCTTATCGCCTTCTCCTCGTATGCTGTGCGCTGCTCCGCGCGCGCGCGCGCTGCGTGCGTGTGTGTTCCCCACATCCTCCCGCCCCTCCCCTCGCGTTGCGTGGTGCTTCCTTGCGGCGCGCAGTGGCGGCGCTGAACAAGATGAAGGATACCCTGGGCCCCGCGAACCTGTTCGTGGGGTGGGTGGGCGATCCGTGCACCGGCATGTGGCTCGGCGTTATCTGCGACGCGCCGCAACACGTCATCGGCATGTAAGTGGCGACATGTCAGCACGTAAGCTCAAAAGCAGCGACACGTCACTATAGGGTTCACCGATGCACGCACAATGCGACGCATCCTGTAGCCTGTTACGCGTGCTCTCTCCCCCTCCGTCTCCCCTCTTTCTTCCTCTCACTTCTCTCCCCCTATCTCCCTCTCCCTAGTTCATTCTCCCTCCCTCTCCCTCCCTCACTCCCTCTCCCTCCCCCACTCTCCCGCTCTCATCAGCAACTTCGAGTCGCTCAACGTGGACGGCACGCTCGCCGATGACGTCAGCCGCCTAACGTCACTTCAAATCCTGTACGTTCGTTTGACCACCCCTGACCGATCTGACGGTATCCTGGGCTAGGTTAACCAGGAATCCTACTGCTCCGTCCCCTCCCGCCTATTGAGCCCCCCACCTCGTGACCCTCTACCCATGTGTTTCGTTACTCGCTTCTCTTCTTCCCCGCACCCTCTCGCGCCCACCTCTCCCGCCATCTCTCGTCTCTCCCCGCTCCGTTTCCCCCTCCTTGCTTTTGCGACTCCTCATTCCGTGACTAGCAGCTGCTAGCCTGCTTGTGCTTGTCTCTGTGCGCGTGTGTCCCTTTGCGCGTCCCCGTGCGTGTCCCTCCGACTGACCCTCTGCTTGTCCCTCCGCGCGTGCGCGCGCGCAGCAACCTGGCGAGCAACCAGTTCACGGGGAAGCTGCCCAAGGCCATCAGCACGCTCACCAACCTGCAGCACCTGTACGCGCACTTTCCCCTTGCGCATTGCGCTGAGGGCAGGAAAGAGTGGCGAGGGAGTGGGGAAGCGGGGGGGCGGTGGTGTTCGGGGGAGGGTGGTGTGGGTGGGCGGGGGCGGTGGGGAACAAGGGGAAATCGAGAAAGGGAGTGGTTTGGGACAGGGGAGGGATGGTGAAGGGAGGGCGGGAATGGAGGGTGGGTGCGTGGAGCTGGCTCACCTTCGTTCCCCACGTCCCCTTCTTTCCCCACGTCTCCTTCGTTCCCCACGCATTATGCATGCCTTGCTCCTTCGCGTCCGACCGTCGCCTCTCTTCCTTTATCTCGCTATTCATAATTTACACGTCCCCACGCATAATGCATGACTCGCTCTCATGTGTGTCCGCCACCTGTCCACATGTCCGTGTCCGCTTGTCCGTGCGCGTGCGCGTGTGGCATGGACCGCAGCGATGTGAGCAACAATAAGTTCGAGGGGAAGCTTCCTGACGCCTTCAGCCAACTCACCGCCCTGCGACACCTGTCAGTCCCGCCACCAGCCTCCTCTCCCTCCGACAGCCAGCCACCTGTCTCCTCTTACTCCCTCTCCGCTATGTCTGCTATCTTGTGACCTACATTGCCTGTTCAGAATCCCTTTTCACACTCACTCTCTCTCATTCAAACCCTCTTCCTTTCCCGCGCTCTTCTCTCGGTATCTTCCACCGCACATCCCCCGCCTCCCCTCCCTGCATCTTCTGCGTATCTGTGTGTTGCTGCGTGCAGCGACGCGAGTCAGAACACGTTCACCAGCGAGCTCCCCGCGTCCCTCAGCGCGCTCTCGAGCGTCACGTACATGTGAGTCAGATAGATAGGAGGTGTGGAAAAAGGAAGTGCGGGAAAAGGGAGTGAGGGAAAAGGGAGTGAGGGAAAAGGAAGTGAGGGAAAAGGAAGTGAGGGAAAAGGAAGTGTGTGAAAGTCGCTCTTTGAGTCGACTCGAAAAGCTCCCCGCGTCTCTCAGCGCGCTCTCGAGTGTACATGTGAGTCACGTAGATGAAACGCGGCGCGGTACGTGTGTGAGAGAGAGATGAAACGCTGTGGCGTACATGTGAGAAGCATGAAACGCGGTGCGGTACCCATGGGGAAAAAAATGAAACGCGGTCCAGCACATGTCAGCGCCAAAAACACATGGTGCGCCCATAGAGTAACAAAGAATCACAGCCTTTTCCCCGACCTCTGTCCCCCCTGCCTCCTCTCGCGCCTCTCCCCCTCTTCCCTCCCCCGTCCCGCTCCCCTCTCCCCTTCCTGCTCCGCTTCCCCCATGCGCCCACCTTCCCCCCCCCCCCTTCCTCCGAGAGCAGCAACCTGGCGAACAACCAGATAACGGGGTCGCTGCCAGACAGCCTCACGGGCCTCAGCGAACTCACCTACCTGTACGCCCATTCCCCTCGCGCCAATGGCCCCATGCCCCTCGTATTCCTCATGCCCCTTGTCGCCCATGCCCCCCTCGACCCCCTTACCCTTGCTCCCTCGTGCATCCCGGCCCCATGAAATGCCGTACCAGTCTGCCGTAAAATCTTCGCCCGTCTTCCTCCCTATTCCACTCCACCTCACCCTTTCCCCCCTCTCCCTCCGCTTCTCGCCTCTGCTTCAGCTTCTGATTAGAATGCCTTTCTCCCCTTGTTCCCGCTTCCCCTCTCCGTTCTCTTTTCCATCTCCCCCTCCCCATCCCCATCCTCATCACCTTCTTCTTTCCGCATTCCCCTTTCCTTCTCCCTATTCCCCTTCCTCATCCTTCCCCATCCCCATCCGCGCAGCTCAGTGGCGGACAACAGCATGTCAGGCACGCTACCGGCATCCCTGGGATCCCTGGCCAAGCTGTCCAAGCTCGACCTCTCCAACAACGCATTCACGGGGCCCGTCCCCTCCACCTACTCCGCCATCCCCGACCTCATGTACCTTCCCCCAACCCCGCCCTCCCCCCCCCCCCCCCCCGCTCTCGCCCTCGCGCTCGCACTTGGCCTCGCCCTTGCCCTCGTCCTCTCCCCCGCCCCTTCGCTCGCGCTCACTCACAAATTCGCGCTCACGCACTGGCATTCACACTCACGCGGGCGGTTGCAATGCTGCTGTTGCCCTCGTTGTCTCTTGGGCTGTGAGGCCCCTCGATTCCCATCTGGTTCCCTCCTTGTCCATAGCCTCACCTCTCCTCCTCCTCGTTGCTTTCCACCTCCCTCTCTCCCTCCTTTACCAAACTACTCATGCTTCGCATTCCCTTTCCCCCCCCACACCCCGCACTCCCCTCCCCACCCGCCTCCCCCTTCCCCCAGCACCACGGGCACGAGCATTGACGGCGCAGCAGCAGGCGCGCCAGCATCAGCTGGCGCACCAACAGGGGTAGTCGACGCCCCGCCCGCGCCCGCCCCTGCCCCCATCGCCAACGCGCCCGCGCCCGCCTCCGCATCCCTCCCCGCGCCTCCGCCTGCACCTCCGTCTCTCCCCGCGCCTCCGCCCGCCCCCGCGTCCGTCCCCGCCCCCGTACCCGCACCCGCCCCCGCGTCCTTACCTGTGGATGCCCCAGCGCCCGCCCCCGCGTCCCTTCTTGCGCCCGCCTCATCACCCGCCCCTTCCGCTCTGTTCGGATCCGTGCCCGCGCCCTCCCCCCTCATGGGCTCCCCCGTTCCCGCCCCTTCTCCGTCCCCCTCCGCTGCCCCCCCTTCCACGAGCGCACCCACACCCGCACCCGCAATACCCGCCCCTGTTGCCCGCCCGCCAAAGCACAAATCCCCCCCTCCGCCCAAGGCCTCCCCTCCGCCCCCGTCCCCCCCGCCTCCGTCCCCTTCCCCTCCACCCCCCGAAGTCTCCCCGCCTCCGCCTCCCCCTCCGCCTCCTTCCGCGCCGGTGGCGTGCGGGGGATGCGCGGAGGGGCAGGTGGGGTGGGCGGAGGGGTCGGAGGGCGGGGGGCAGTGCGCGTGTGTGTATCCGCTGCTGTTCACGCTGCGCCTGGGCATGGAGTACAGCCAGTTCACCGCGGAGAAACAGCTCGTGAGTGCCCCGTGCCCTTGCCCTTGCGCTTGCACTTGCTGTTGCCCTTGCCCCTCGTGTCCGTGTGTTGAGGCGTCCCAAACCGCGACTGGGCATGGAGTACAGCCAGTTCACTGCGGAGAAACAGCTCGTGAGTGCCCTCGCCCTTGCCCTTGGGCCTGCCTTCGCCCTTTGCGTTGCCCATTCCCCCGTTTCTCATTCCCTTGCCCCTGCCCCTGCCAATTCCCTCGTGTGCGCTCGTTTCTCTCACTTCCTCCTACCCATCTACCCATCTCCCCCATCCTCCACATCTCCCCCATCTCTCCCATCTTATCATCTCCCTATCTCCCGACCTTTCCCCCACCTTCTAACACCTTCCCCACATCGTCCCCCACCCTACCCCCCACCTCCTTCCCCTTCTCCCCGCCAGTCCCTGGAGCAGCAGCTGGAGGCAGGCTTCTCCCTGCAACCCGGGCAGGTGCGCACGCAGTCAACGCGCGCGGGCAGCGTGGTGGCGGACATGGCAGTGGGGCCAGTCTCCCCCGCCACGATGCTGGACCAGCCCACGGTGGACCGCGTCACGGGCATTCTCTACGGCACCAACGGCAGCATTAGTCTGAGTGGCTTTGGGAGTGTGACGGTGGTGCAGCTCGTGCCACCCAACCAGATCGCCCGCAACGACACTGGTGGTGAGTGCCCTCCGGGGTGGGCTTTGTGTGTGTGTGTGTGTGTGTGTGTGTGTGTGTGTGTCTGTGTGTGTGTGTGTGTGTGAGAGAGAGAGTGAAGCCTTGCGCACGTGGATGCATGTGTGTGTGTGTGCAAGTGTTCCCTCCCCCCTCTTTCTTCCTCTCTCCTTGTCCCTCCACTCTCCTCCCTAACCGTCGCCCGTCTCGTTCCCCCCATCCCTCCATTTCCTATTTCCCCCATCCCTGGTCCATCGGTGTTGTGGTGGCGGGCTTTATTGTGGCCTTCTGTGTGTCCCTCTCTCGCCCCTCTCTCGCCCCTCTTCTCGCCCCTCTTCTCGCCCCTCTTCTCGCCCCTCTCCTCCTTGTAGTTTCACTCACTTCTCCCACCGTCCCTTCTCTTTTCCCCATTTCCCCCGCATCCCCCAACCGCGTCCCCCCATCCCTCCATCCCCCCGTCTTCTTTTTTTCCCATCTTCTCCTTCCCACCCCCCAGCCCCCCCGCCATCACCCCCACCAGCGCCAGCACCTGCCTCCTCGTCAGGCGGGTGGTCATGGCGGCCATAATCGGCGTGGCCGTGGCAGGCTTTGTGGTGGCCGTGTGTGTGGCTGTGCCGCTCTCTTTGCCAATTCACTCTCTTGTCTCACCGCCCTCTTTTTTTCCCCCATTCCCCCATCCCCCAACCCCCTCCCACATCCCCCCATCCCCCCAACTCCCCCCCCAGCCCCCCCACCATCTCCGCCACCAGCGCCAGCACCCGCCTCGTCCTCAGGAGGGTGGTCCATGGCGGCCATAATCGGCGTGGCCGTGGCAGGCTTTGTGGTGGCGGTGCTGCTGGTGGTGGCGCTCGTGGTGCTGTGCATGCGCTGCCGGCCCAGCCGCAAGGACGCGTTTCAAGACGACCTTGCTGACGACGCCGCCCGCCCCGCCTTCCAATGTGAGTGGCAGGGAGGGTTGGAGCCAGCGGCGCTTGGTGGGAGGGAAGGAGAGCGAATGAGGAGGGGTGGGGGTTGCTGGTGAGATGCGACGGAGGGAGGGAGGGGGTGAGGGATTGAGGGATGGTTTGTGAGTGGACTCAAAAACTGCGCAAGTGCTTCATACCCAACCACAGGCATGCTTGCTAAGACGAAGAAGCGAGGGTAGGGAGGAGAAGGGGTGGGAGGGAGGACTGTGAGAAAGACGAGGACATGGGGGTGAGAGCAGTACTTCCAGATATGATATGATGAGGGGAGGGTAGTTGCTAGACCAGATTGTGCTGCTAGATATGATGAGCGAGGGTAGTTGGCGATTACCCTGCCATGCCTTGTCCCCTCTCTCCCCACGCCCTTTCACTCTCCCCTCCTCCGCTCCACCCCAATCCCCTCACCCCTACCCCTCCAGCATGAGCAAGCAGCTCCTCGACCATTTTTGCAGCAAACAAATTCTGAAATTTCTCAAACGCCCCCGCTTACCTTCCCTCACCTCCTCTCCCGCATTTTCCCCTCTCTCCCTCACCAGCATGGGCGAACGGGTCGTCAGCCAAGGCGAATGGCGGCGCCTCCTCGCGCAAGTCCCAAGGCGTGCCGCCCATAAGCCTAGCGGAGCTGCAGATGGCCACGGACGACTTCGCCCCGGACCGCAGGCTCGGCACCGACCCTCTGGGCACGACCTATGTCGGCACCATGCCGGACGGAGAGGAGGTGGCTGTGAAGAAGATTGAGCCGTCTGTAGTGGAGGGGCAGTCGGATGAGGATTTTGTGGCGGTGGCGGCTAATATGGCGCGGTTGAGGCACGCGCATGTGGTGCAGCTGCAGGGGTATTGCGTGGACTATGGGGAGAGGATCCTGGTGTTCCAGCACTGTGCTGGAGGGAGTTTGTATGATCACCTGCATCGGAATGACGATGATAGCTCGCAGCTGCTGTCGTGGGAGGATCGCGTAGATATTGCGCTGGATGCTGCTGAGGCGCTCGTGTGAGTGTGCTGGGGGGCTGGGAGGGGTGAGAAGAGGGGTGGTGAGGGGTGAGGAGGGGTGACACGGGACTGTGAGGGGAGAAGGGATGATCTCGTGGATATTGCGCTGGATGCTGCTGAGGCGCTCGTGTGAGTGTGCTGGGGATGGGAGGGTGTGGGAGTGAAGAGGGGTAGGAAGGGGTTAGGAGGAGAGAGGGTTGTGCGTGGAGAGGAATTGGATGAAGTAGAGTGATTTGGAAGTCAGGCACGAAAGTATCGCCTGTCATCCGGAACACGAGCATCTCCCACCGCATACACTCTCTCTTCCCAATACGTCCCCATCACCCTCTCCCCCCTTCAGCACCAGTCCAATAAGCTAACACCACACCCCCCTCGCTCCCCCTCCACAACCCCCCCCCCAAACACACGGACGGCGGTGCAACCCGGCAGGTACCTGCATGAGGAGTGCATGCCGCCCATGGTGCACCGCAGCATCTCCTCGCGCAACGTGCTGCTTGACTCGTCGCTGCGCGCGCGCGTCGCCGGAGCAGGCCTCTCCTTCCTCAACCCCGTCGGCACCGACGAGAAGGTACACTTGGCACTGCCCCGTCCTGCCCCGTCCTGCCCCGTCCCGTCTCGCCCCGTGCTTGGTTGTACTGAAACTTTTCCAGCCCCTGTGTCTAGCGCATGGATCTTCCCTCATTCGCTCCCTCGTGCCCTCACACTTTTCTGGCAACCATCAGCTCCGTCACTCGAATGGTCCTATTCTGTCTCTTCCCCCATTTTCCACCCCTGCCCTGCTCACTCTCTCCCTCTCTCCATCTCTCCCACTCTTGATCTCTGCCTCTGCTCCCCTGCCTTGCAACAGTCCCTGTCGGACCAGCTGGTGGGGGGCTTCACATACAACGCGCCCGAGTACGCCATGTCAGGCATCTAAACGACCAAGAGCGACCTTTTTTGTCTGCAACTGAGCCTTCTTCTAACCACTCCCCCTCCCACCCCCACTGCACCTCCCTGTCGCTCCTTCCCTCAGTCGCTGTCGGACCAGCTGGTGGGCGGCTTTGCATACAACGCTCCCGAGTACGCCATGTCAGGCATCTACACGGCCAAGAGTGACGTCTACAGCTTTGGTGTTGTGCTGCTCGAGCTCCTCACAGGCCGCAAGCCTGTCGACCCGTACGTGTCTGCCGCCCTCTGGAGTGTTATGATAGCTGTGTGGCATGGGATGGTTTGGATGTGCATGGTGGCGTGTGGGATGAGTCTATGGCTTGATGCCTCTGTTGTCATGACTGTATTTTCTGTGTTAAACCAACATGCAGCAGAACCCAAAACCCAATTTTAATTCCAAATGTGTAGGTTTCCTGTGGCATCTGATCCCCTTTCGCCTAACTTCCTTTACCCTCTGCCACCCCTCCGAACCACGATGTGACGGAGCTGGTAGAGCACATGGTGGATGCACTCACCACTCTCGTCACTCTCCACACCCGTCCGCCACGTTCCCCTCCCCCAGGTCGAAGCCCAAGGCGGAGTCATCACTGGTGCGGTGGGCGGCGCCGCTGCTGCACGATGTGACGGAGCTGGAGGCCATGCTGGACCAGCACATCTCTGGCCCGCTGCCGGACGTCTCCAAGCTCACCAAGTTCGCAGAAGTCATCACCCGCTGCATCCAGGTCTGTGCCTTCTCTCTCGTAAACAAGTGTTTGGATGCAAGCTCGTTCTGTTAAACGTTGCTCTTGTCCCTTGGCCTCATCTCTACCTCTCTGTCGACTCACCACGATCGATCCCTTCTGCTCCCTGTTTTAATTTCCCTGTTCTCTCCCAGCCCGAGCCGGAGTACCGGCCCTTGATGTCGAAGGTGGTGAACGATTTAAACAAGATCAGGGGGCCACGTAGAGATGATGCCTCCGATGCATACTGAAAGTGGTTGAACTGAAGGTGGCTGAACTGGACTAGAAATGAAGAGATGAAGTGCCTCACGTCTCCTTTATCCCTGCTTGGACGAGATCCATCCGGTTTCTCGTCAATGCTCATTAAATTGACAAGCACCAGCAGGAACATTGTCAGAATGTCTTGCCTCTTATTTAGGCGAAAGGGTTATTTAGTGCCAGTCCTAATACTTGGAGCTTGGGAGATTAGTAGCCTGTTTTAGGCAATGTAGCATGGTTTTTGAAAATATTAGCAATGAAGAGCCTTGTGTTTGGTTGCATATGAGATTGATTATGTAATGAAGAGCCTTTGTGCGGACAGTGAAGTTCAGAAGATAGCTCACAGCCTCGGGCTTGTTCCACGGGTTTTTTGCGGGGATATTCCATCCATTACTGTATGGAAACTTCACAAGCTGCAGATCAGGTTTCCTCCTGACACACGACAACCGCATCCCAATGCAACCTCGGGCCAATCAGCCTCGCGGGCGCCAAATGCTCTCAGATTGTATTCCAACGCAGGGACACCATGCGAAGTTGGGACAATTTCCGTGTTGCATGGCTATTTCTCCTAGTTCAACGTGACCTACAAACGATGCTCTGAAAGTTGCAATTATAAAATAAACACACGAATTTCTTAGCAATGTCAGTACACCGCTCGTCTCAAGTGTCAGTCAGTTGAGTAAGTGCGGCTGAGTGAGTTCATCTGACTCGCATACTCCGCTCGTCACCCGACACATCGAGACTAGCTACTTCTGACGCAAGATTGGGCATGAGATGTTTTCCAGCCTTTCAAACTACGGGGTAACATCTGACGTAGACTTCCATTCGAAAGCAAATAAAAAAATTAAAAAAAAAAACAACCAGGTGTCCCTACTTCGGATGGTGTCCCTACGTAGGAATACAATCTTACAGCAAAGCAACCACCGACTTGATTGGTGGACAAGGAGTGGCGGGCGACTAGTGTCACGAGTCACGACCTTGAGACCTACGAGCGATGCTTGGCGAACGTCATGGCGATAACCAAAGCATTGCAAAGCAATCTTCGAGGGATCTCACGCGATTTGCTGACAGGTTCGCCGGTTCGCCCGAGTCGCTTGCTCGCTTCCACAAAGCGCCCCATTTCGCAGACGACCACAGCTTTCTTGGGAATGTCTCGTTGCTGATCAGCTCAACCGTTGATCAACCTCCCTCCCTTTCATCTGCGCGCCTCCTCGCCACCGCAACCAGCTTGCTCACACCACCCCAACCCAACCCATGCAACTCAGGAAGGACCAGGCAGAATGAAAACAGACAAATGAGGTAACCGCTCATAATTGGCTCCAGCCCACCACAGTTTTTTCAGGACGCGCGGTGTTTTTTTATACTTGTTTGTTCCGATTTCACACTTTTTTCAACCGTTGTTTCAAGTCCCATGGCGGCCGGCAAGAAAACCCTCGAGCACGTCATCCAAAAAAACGTCGTCCTCCAATCCAAAACCCGTGCCATGGAGACGCGTTTTTGCGACCATTGTGGTGGTGGTTGTGTTCTTCTACGCGCCGTTGATTGCAATCAGTCGTCAGATTGTCTCGGAAGGCGAGTTCTCCCGCGACCGGCGGCCACTACGCCGGTCGACCAGTTTAGTGAAGAGCGGGCCATTGTCCACGTCACGAAGCTGGCGGGTGATATCGGCGACCGACAGGTGAGAGGCAGCAAGACTCAACTATCCGCATCAGTTGTAGTGGATGGCAATTTTTCTAAGAATCTCTGGTGGAGAGAGGAGAGCACTTTGTGGCACGTTCCCATGAGGGCAATTTCGGCGTCACGATAGACATGTAATATCCTGAGTCAAGCTTCGAGTGAGTCTTCGAAATTTTAAGCGTCTGACTTCGGAGTTTAACGACTTTGTTTGTGTAATTGCAAAAAAAAAAAAA